>VZTA01026168.1:0-282171 GCA_013398855.1 Mohoua ochrocephala
CTCAGCAGGAGTGGGCTTTGCTGTCTCTCTGAAGTGCGTTGCCTGCTTGGTAATTACAACTTGGATTTTGAGTTGGAGGGGTCTATGTCCAAGGCAGCGTGATCCGAGTGCTCGGGCAGGGATCTTCTTGGCAAGGAATGAAACTGCTGTACCAAGACAGTAAGGAAAACATGGAAGCTGCAGGTAAAACAGGCCACCATTCTTGTCCCCCCTTCACTGAGAAAAATTTTCTGGCCAGCCCAAGCAAATCCCACACTGCAAGTATTGTGGTAGGCATCAGGTGCGTGTGAGCAACCTGAGCAACGTGCTCTGGTGGAAGGTGTCCCTGCCTGTGCCAGGGGGTTTGGAATGAGATCATCTTTAAGTTCTCTTCTGACCCAAACCATTCTATGAGTCTACTAATACCTGCAATTGGTGGATGGCTCTTTGAAAGGGGGTGGTCTCTGGGCTTCCTGGGATTGCATCTGAAGTCAGCTGTAGACTGTTCCAGAGCAACTGGTACAGGAAGCCGCTGGAACAACTACAGAAAATGAATGAGGCAGCAAGCTCATTGACAGCTGGCATCAGTGACCATCTCCCTTCAGGTAAGCACAACCACAAAGCCCTGGAGAGAGCTGATGCTTGCTTCTCAGGCAGAATTTCATATCTCATTCCAAACTTTCCTCTTTATGCTGGGAACGCGGAAGCATTCAGGTTTCAAATACAAGCGGAGCATAAGGAATTACTGGAAACCAGTTTGGCATTTGCTGGTAGACACAGCAGTGTGATGCGATCAACCTCTGCTGGGAGCATCACATCAGACAGCTGTGCTGGATTGGAAGCTTTGGCTCCAGCAGGGCTGGCCTGTGGTTTGTGGATCTAGATGAGTCAGCTTGGAGAGGTTTGCCATTAACACGGGCACAGGGAAATGATGTCCACACTGGGAGTAACATTGCCTTCAGCTTGGAAGACTGAACAGATGGAAACACTTGGAGCTAATGTTGTCAGAGCATGTGTGCTCTAAGGGGGTCATTTCCAGATTGTTTTATGCCTTTTAGTCTTCTGGTCCGACTGTTTCTTAATTCACAAGGTCAAAAACCCCCTGCTGTAACTATCTGTTCTGATATTTTGTGTTTGGTAGGCCAGACTGCTTCAATGTATTGACTCTTGTTTCATCAACAGCTTGACTGGAAAAGCTGTCCAGTCTTGATTCCAGGTCTCCCAGTGATCGGAAATCATCACAAGCGCAAGCAGTCATAGCTCTTAATTACCAGAACTGTTATGTGTTTCATTCTTGTTATCTCGCTGCGGTCACCATTTGTGGGATTGTTTTTGCACCAACCTACTGACCTGAAGAGTGCGTCAGCCAAGTATTGTTTCCTGGATAATTACTGGAAGGAAGACGGTAGCTTTTGCCTTGGCCATCTCAGCTCTGAAGGCTGTCAGCTTCTGTCTCAGGTGGGAGGACTGAAGGAGGGCAGATTAACTGTATGGATGAAATTAAGGGAGACATGGGAAACAAATCTACTGAGAGTCGTGTCTGCCCCTAAAAGGCAGGAGTCAATGGTCAGGTCTTAATTTTCGCAAAAGCACGGACAGCTGTCTGATGAAAATGGGTCGTGATTTGTTGTTGTAACTGGAGGGTAAATAAGTGAGCTCTTGTTCATACACACCAATTTCTGCCATGCTGACTCAGCCTAGTCTGTAGTTTTCTGTGGGGCTACCTGACACTCAGCAGGCTTTAAAGACCGCACTGTTTTGGAGGACTCTGTGAGTATGTTTGAGGGAAGGCAGCTGTCTGTGGAGGCACTCAAGGTAAACCAGTTCTCTGTAAAGAAAACGAGGACTGGTCTCCTCTGGTCTCATTTGCTGGAGAGCACAGAGGTTTTTTGGCCCTGCAGATTCGACGTGACAAGAAATTCCTCCACTGTGGAATCTCTTTGTTCTTTTTCTACTTCATTTTATGGAAAGAAAGCTGAAATAATAAGGAATTCCATTTTAACTCATCACCCCAACATGGGTCTGACTAATATTTTTGATTTAAGCCCTCAGAGTGTTTCAGTTTTCGTGATAGCTTTTTGGTTTGCTGTTTGCCATCATTACAGCGGGGAATGACTCATATTCTCCGTACTGTGGAGGAGGCAAGGCACAAGGTTTTGTTCCCACTGGCGGACTGTGGAACACACAGTAATTTGAAGTTCTGTCTCCCAAAGCAAGAGTAGACTCAGGCACTAGAAAAAATGGCCAGTCAATTTTTCTGCTTAAAAATTAGCTTTAAAAAATAAATGTACCAGTTTGCTGGGGAAAAATAGTTTTTGATAAAAATGTGAGTCCCATGAAGACTGATTTTTTTCTAAGTTGGCAATATGTCTGTGGAACCTCCAGGCAGCTGTAGTTCAAGCCTTGTTTTCTCCTAAGAGAAATGAGTTCAACTACACTTCCTGCGATGCCAAGTGGTGGAACAGCAAGAGCTCTTGAAAACTTGCAAAGAAAGGCTCAGCTTGCTTTTTAATGAGTTTAGTCTCTACAACTCAGTCTCCCTACTTATTGAAGTAGGTGCAGCCGCTATACCACTGGGCTACTCCATAAGACATGGCTAGCTAAATCTTGCATTCTGTTTCTGAGCTGAAAAACGCTGTTTCCTTGCCAGCACCACAGTCGAGAAGTGTGACTAGGTCAAGGGAAAGCACCTCTAATGGTTTTAAAGAAGTTGCCTTGATTACCAGTAATGCTGTGACAGCAAGACTCTGCTCCAGGCATTTTCTGCTTCTCAGTATGAGAGACAAGAGCCACCAGAGCTGGAAGGTCACTCTGTGCATGGCCTGTCCCTTGCTGAGCTCTTTGCTGCCTGGAACAGGGCGTGAGAGTGCTGAGGCTGTGGCTCTCTGCTGGGGAGGCCGCTCTGGATGATCCCTCTGGTTGAGAGAGTGTCACCCAAGAGACCTCCTCTTTGAGACAGCCCAGAATTGTGGCTACTCCATCTCTTCCACACCTCAGAACGTGACTTTCCTGCCCCTCTCAGTTTGCTGCCCTACTTGACTACTGCTTGACTCTGCTGGAGCTCAGGGGCAGCCTTTCCCAGGATTCAGCCTGGGCTGCAAAGAGCCAGCCAGTTGACGTGGACACTCACACACATCAGGAAAATGTCACTCACCTCTCCCTCTACAGCCCTGCAATACAGATGTATCCTTAGTGAACTTGCAAATCAAATTGCATTTCTTTCTCCTGCTCAAGTAATAAGGAGATTTTGTTGTTAACTGACAGGTGCCACTTTGAATTTCAGTGGTGAAGCTCAAAATGGTTTGTATGTAGGTCAAGCATGGATTACTCCATTTACAAACGTGATTTGGAAGAATCTCTTCTCAGAAAGCTTTTCTGCATTTTGAGGTATATGCAGACATTGCCATAGGCTAAAATGAATCAAAATGTTGCCAGAAACAGTGTGAATGAGGTGTCTAGTCCCTGTTTCATAATTGCAAACAATTTTTAGATTAAAAAGAAGGAAGAGGCTTAAATGTCTTAAATGCGTTCTTCTTCCAGTCCTTGTAAAACTTCTGCAGTGTAGTGGGCCTCTGTGAATTTTAACTCCCTCAGAAAGAAATGAGCAGCAGCTTTTTAATCCCTCCATGCATGAGAGAGACATATGGAAGACAGAGACTATTTTGGTGGAGGAGTATCTTTTACTGAGTGCTGTTACAAGGATAGCTCCTGGAATGAGAAGATGATGGGCGAAGGGGAAATTGTGATTTCACTTCACATAAAGTAAGAATTTGTTCATAAAAAAAGAGCATTTTCAGAATTATCCAAGAGATTCAGGAGTTTGAATCTCACCAATCTCCTGTTGGGTATAGATGCTGGAGTTGCACAGGCATTTTTGAGGGTCTGAGCACAGATGGTGAATAACAACATGAAAGGATGTGAGGGGTTTTTTATGCATGAAAGCTTGCCTTTTTTTTTTTTTTTAGCTTTATGAGTTGGTCTGGTAATTCATTACATTGAGTTAGTCTTCCTGCAAACTGTGTTTGCTGAGGTACAGCATCACGTCACTAAAACTTGCAACTGCTTCCAGTATACACTATGTTTCTTGTCCTGGGACATTGTACCACTCTTTAACTGGAAGCACAGATGAGTACCGGGATGGATAGCATTAAAAGATTGTAAATTTCTGGCCTTGAAAATATTTAAGGACAAATGGGACAAACCTCTCATAGGAGATTAACTGTGTCTATTCTGTCCACTTAGTCAAGGGGATGGAGCAAGCCCTATCGGTCTCCTTTCAGCCGTGAATTTCTAGGATCCTACCTGAATTTCTAGGATCCGAGCTGAATGCCCTTGAGTTATGTGTTAAGTCCTGTAATATCTGCCTTGCGAATTCTACTTTTTCCTTTGCTTGCCACGGGAAAGAGTAGCATGAGAAGAGGCATGCTTCTTATGAGCTTCACCTTGCTTTTTATTGCTTCAATCATCCCACGTCCCTTTTGGGGAAAGCAGACTGAAAACACATACCTGACACTCTCCAAAAAACTTAGAAATTGTTCTTGGTCTTGTGGGAGTCTGAGATAATTCTTGTTTCTCGCGCAGAGGAGATTTACAGCAGAGACACGACGGTGGCAGCGGAAAGCCCGGGACCTCTCTTCCCTGCTGAGCATCTGTTCTTTCCACCGTTCAAGGCTTTTTGTGCTTAGTGTCTTCAGGAGCAACCGAAAGAAAGGCAATAAAACTTCGTGGGATGTGTGAAATGTGGGATTTGTAAAGCTAAGTCTGTGTGGGAGAAACACAGTTTTAAAACATTGGGTTTGATTTTCTGAACGCATGAGATATCAGGGTCCCAGGCATCATCAAATATGTCCAGATGGAGATATTGGGATCCACCTGCCATTTCACTCTCGTGTTACTATGAAGTGACATTTCAATAAGCCATTCTGGATCCAACTTCAAAGTATGGTGACAAAAATTAAAGAGAAAGAAAAAGATTAACTCTCTATATATGAAGCCATTTACCCTTACTTACGTTTATTTATTGCTCTTGGCAAAAATGCTTTTCAGTTGTTAAATTCATAGCACATAGCGTCAGAGAATTATCAGATTTGAGTGGATCACTGTTGTCATCCACTTAGACTTCCCACACTCCAGAATCAAAGCATTCCGGCCACTTTGTCTGTTTTGAATTCCAGATGTGAAATGAGAAACAAAACTGATTTGAAAAGCTCTTCCACCAATTGCAGAGCTGTAATTTCACTTCCAATTTATCAACTGACAATAGACAAAAATGCTCATTTTCAATTTGAGGAGCTCTGTCTTGTATCAAATTAGTCAGAAGATTGGGGTTTTACTCATTAAGGCAGTGAAGGGAAGTTAACCTCAGAGAGGCTGTGAACCTTTGCAAAACCAAATTGTGTGAACAAGCAGCTGCCCAAATTGTAAGAGGCCTCTGATGAAACTTCATTAAATGAGAAAGGTTTTTTACATCCATGAGTAGGAAAAGAAACTTGCAGCTCATGAGTTTTGATTCAGCCAAAACATATTAGGCTGCAATCCAATGTCTTCTTCCAGTATTTGATGTCTTTGAATAGGAACAGAGGAAGGGGTATAATTAAAAAGGAATCAGGACAATTAAAATGAAGAAAAAGCTCCCTCTGTTCACAGAGGCAGTGGCAAAAGCAGATGATTAGGTTATTTCGGAGGGTGGTTTTGGATTGTCAAAGTGAGATTAGCTCTTGTGAAAGCCTTGCTCTGATTTCTAGTTTTTAGCTGTTTTTCTCATTTCTTCCAATCTTTCTTTGCAGTTTATATGGAAATGGTTTTTTTGAAGTATCTATTATTCCATATCATCCACAAAAACAACTCGATGCATTTTACAGAAAAAAACCCACTTCCATAGCTTCCATTTTGTGGAAGGAAAAAAGTGTGAAAATTGACTTCAGAAAGAAGTGAAGCCAAATTTTGCAGGCCCTATGAAAACACAGAAATCATCAAAAAGTTCCACTGTGCTTAGTTAGGGGCATTTATTCTCACTGGGTCCCAGTGTGGTGTTGGTTCTGTGAGTGAAGACGGAGAGCATCTTGCCCCTACAAAAGGCGCTGCCTTGGCAGTGTGATGAGACAGGATTGGAGGGGGCATCTCAGTTACAACGTGTCATGTCCAGTCCCATTTTCTTTGGCATATTATACATTGGTTGGGTCAATCTAATGCAGCTTAGAAATAGTCTTACAACAAAGCTTGGGAAATCAGGGTATTTTTCAGGGGAGTAATTAATAGACACATGGATTTTTAAGATCATTAGAGCATACTTTCCAGCATCCTGTTCCAACTCAGGCTGCAGAATTTTTCCTGCTTTCTCCTCAAACATGCTGAAATAGATCAAAGTTCTTTTTTTTCCAGTCAGAAACCTACAGTACTAGAATAAGCGAGATGTAACGTCCCGTTCCACTACAAAAGGGGAAAACCGGGAGGGGTTCTTTTGATCGATTTCTTTGACGAAAAACCAAGCCCGAATCCGGCAATATTATATCTGAAAACCATTTATTGAAATCAAATGGAAAGACAAACCCAAAGGCAAACAAACAAACAAAAAGAAAACCAACTAAGTGTTCCTACAAAAGGGAGGGGGGAGGAAAAACAAGGAAAGGGAGCAGAGAGCGAGACAGGAGACAGCGTTACCACAAAAACCCCCGGCTGTGTGTTTGGCAGATGGAGTGTGTGTGTCGCGAACCGCGCGGCGCGCCCGCGTGGCCTCCGTGGCGGGGTTTTCAAGTGGCGGCGGCTACGGCGGCGTGGCTCCGACGAGGCTCCGGCTGCGGGAAGCGGTGGCTGAATATAGGTGGCAGGCGGCGGCCACAAGGCACGAGGCAGTTCCCGGGATCAGGCGGCGGCTACAAGGCACGAGGTGGTTCCCGGGATCAGGCGGCAGCGGTGCGAAGCAAGCACGGGCGGGGAAGCAGGACCACAGGGAGGAGGGTGCGAAGGCGGGAGCAGAAGGGGCCAAGCTCCCCTTCAAACGATCCAAAGCAAAAAGACAAAAACCCGAAGACAAAGAACCAAGAAGCCAGAAGAAACGCACACCTGGCGCTGCTGCCAGTTGCTTTTATATGCCCCCTAAACTCCTCCCCCAACTCGGCTTCACGGGCCCGTTTTTGGCGGGAATTTTTCGCGGGCATCCGGGTACTTGCTTTCTCTGTCCCATTGACTGCCGGGTGAAGCCGCTCCGAGGACAGGGCAACACAGGGTTTTTTTTTTCAAATAGGAATTTTCCTTCACCTCATTTGTGACACATGTTGAGGCGTATATATTGGTCCCTCTCACTAGAGAATTTACCATTTAAATTTTATCTCAAATAGAACTTTTTTTTTTTCTGTGAGATGTGGGAAACTGTTGAAATGCTAGACAGGAAAAAACCCAGACATCTCAGAGAATAAAAACTTATGGAGGGATTTTAACACTGGTTAGGAAGATCTTCCCACCAACAGAGATGTAGAAATACCCTCATGTAGTTATGTATTCACTTGAATAAAAAGGAAATTACTGCACATGGCAATGTCCAGATATGCAGATGAAGGAGACATATGGAAATCAAAAAATATTATGGGATTCACCAGAACACATTCAGGAGAAGCAATAGCAGAGAGAATAGCTGGACTAGACAGAAAGAGCAGCAAATAACTCGGAGGAGTGGAGTTGCCTCGTTTTTGCCTGGAAACTATATTGGGGGAAGAAAGAAAGAAATTCAGTGAATCAAGTTTCTGTAACCTTGACTTTAGGATATGAAGAGAAGGAGGACTCCTTCATGACTTCCTATGATTTGTTAGTGCTTTAACAGCCATAAACATGGCTTAAAATGTTCCCTTTGCATCTGTTTGGAATTTGCTTGTCTCTGAATTAATTTTACTTTCTCAACTGATGCAAAAATCACAACAATTCCACTCCATTCCAAGCTTGAGCCAACCAAAATGAGTCATGAGTCAGTGTCAGAAAAACCATGAACAAATCATTGCTCATCCATCTCCTGTCACAGCCTGTCTACCTCAAGACTAAGAGAAAGAGAGGGACAGGAGTATACTGAAGGAAGAATTCACATTGGAGGCAACCAGCGACATTGAGCCTTTATGTAATGCTGTGTCAGAGTCAGAACAGTGGAAAGAAATGTGAGTGAGTTACACAGGACTTCAAACACAATTTTGGGAAAAAAAAATCCCAATGCACAAAGAATCGTTGCCTTTCAGATAGGATAGACTGTTTCAGGAGAGCAGAACTTCCTAGGGTGCATCGTAATCATGGGTTGATATGAGAAGAAGCACAGCAGCCACTACTGAGAGCAAAAGCAAACCAAGCCATAAAAACTAAACTGGCAGGAGAAGTTGTGGAAGCTGCAAGGAGGTCTCCAAGCCTGCAAGGCAGAGCAGTGAGAGTGGCAGAGCTTGGGGAGTGCTGGGGCTGAGGCAATGTCGACGCAGGTAACCTGTGCTGTAGGACAGGGAAATAGAGGGGAAACTTGCTGTATTGCTGAATCCAAGGAAAGAAACTTAGAGGATGATTCACAGAGCACATATACAGATATGAGATGTACTTTCGGGCTGCGTACAAAAGGGGAAAGTGCGATGATTCACACAGTTTAGGAGAGTTGCCTTCAGCTGCCTTGACATGAAAAGTTTCAGAATGGGGCTGAGAACTCTGGAAACTAGTTGGAAAGTCTTCAATTTTGAAGGTGAGAGATGATGCCAGTACTTCTGACCTTGATTTTATCAAGGATCCCCTGCTGAGCAAATTCTATCCTGGATCCTTAAAGTGTAACAGTCATGTAATTCCTGCAGCACCTGACGGAGATATTCTGCTTCCTGTTCTGAAGGCAGCTCGCTATCTCTGTCCTGTGGTTTCCAGTGGCATTTAGATAAATTGTTTGGTGCTGGGCTCTGCAATGGCTCAGAAGGTATAGACAGAGCCTACAGCAATTGCACTTGAGTACCTTCCCTCACTTATCTGTGTACTTTTGTTCCACGTCCAAAGTTAGGTGAAGCTGAGTCTGGCCCTTTATAAACTCCCTGGAGAACAATACTTCCTTCTTTGGAAAAATGTTTCCTTTTTATATACGTGACTTTTTCCAGACAGTTTCCTGTCTGTGAATTATCTCATAACACTTCTGAGTGTTTGCCAAGGAGTGGCTTGCCTTGAGACATTTTTACCTGCTTGTTTGTTCTTTCTGGACAGCTCCTATTAAATTAAACCATATATTCATTCATACAGACAACATCCCAGTAACCAGGTCAATACACACTAGTCATAAATTATTACAGAATGGGTCCAAATCCATCACCGAGGCATCCATTGATTATCTATACAGCTACTCTCTGTAAGTGAACACTTTGTATGCAAGGTCACTGTAGAATCCAGCTATTTTTAAAAGGCCGTTAATAGCAACACGGAAGCAGGCTTTGATTGAACTGGAAGTGTAATTTTCAATTAAGAGCCTTCACTCAGTCTTCCTTCCATTAGGGTCTAATTAGATTTCAGGAAGACACGAAGTTTCAGACGCTTCAGCCGTGCAGCCTCTCCATTAGCTGACACCATATGCTTTGCGGTTTCCTTTGTGAAGTCCCGATTAATTTTCCAGCGTTAATTTTAACTCTAGCTGAGATGCTTCACCAGGGACCTGATTAATGGACTAGCTGTAACCAGCCCATCCCTGCTTCTTTCTGCCATCAGTTATACAGTAATGAGGTTAGTGAACACCAGACTGATAAGTTTTTTTCCTCTACTGCTCTGGGAAATGCATATATTTCATTTCGACTGTGTAAGGAAAGGAACAGTTTCACCAGTTTGTCACCTGGATTAGCTTGCTAGGTTACAGACCCTCTCCTGACCTACTCCTTCCTGCATCACTTTGTCTCTCTGTGATACCTATAGTATCCACACAAACCACGGACCTGTAAATACACCTTGGACAGTAATTTTAAAATGAATTTTCATGCTTTCCGTTGTACCCTTTTCCAAATGCTTTGCTTGATACAGAGACTGACAATGTGGTAGAGCACATCTAGTGTGAAGCCACAAACTTCATCTATTCCCATATTCTTTCAGCTGAAACAAAATCATCTGGGGCTGTGCTTGCTGATACAAATTGAACAAGTTCTTGACAGTACTCCCAACAAATGTTGTTAATTTGTGTAAAGGTTGACCATATTAAAAAAATGGGCATGTGTGGTCAAAGAAGTATTAGCTGGACACCCAGCTCATGTTGGTGGTGAGAGCTGCAAGAGAGTTGTGTGCATTGGAAGGGTTTTTGCAACACAGACAGTGTAAATCAATTTTGAGTAGGGACCAATTTTTGTTGGGCACACACCAGATATCACAAATTAGATCTTTGGATGACGGTCTGTTTTCACAGCTCTCAAACTGTAGGATTTGCACCGCTGTTTCAGCTGCTCTATTCAACAGGCATTCAGGCATGCCAAGATACAGAAAAAGGGTGTGACACAGGCAGATGGGTGATGGGACACCCACCAAACAGGCAATCTTTGACAGATTTTGCAAGCAGTAGAACATACGTAACACATTTCTTGCAGGTCTACTTGCTGCTTGTATTTCAGCCCAAATTGCACCAGCTCCTCAGCATAAACCTGAATGATCTGCAGTAAATAAAGAATAAAGTTAGGCAACTTTTGGCTTAGAAATAATCAAATCCACCATTGAAGTAAAATCTAGTACAGTGATTTTCAGCCTGTGAGGATCTTGCCTATGACCCACAGGGAGAAGAGCTGCAGCAAGGCTCTGTCTGGGAAGGTGCTATTGTGTTCCCATAGCTTGTGCTGCTGTGCAGGATCATAAGACCACCCAGGCTGTGCATCAAGTCCTTCTTTATGACATTCAGATCCTGAACTGCTGCCTCAGACACACTTGGGAGATAAACACAGGCCTTCTGTATTTAGGGGATTCCTCCCA
The DNA here is from genome assembly GCA_013398855.1 of Mohoua ochrocephala. Lineage (NCBI taxonomy): Eukaryota > Metazoa > Chordata > Aves > Passeriformes > Acanthizidae > Mohoua > Mohoua ochrocephala. The sequence continues at coordinate 10,912 of VZTA01026168.1, forward strand.
ATCTCCTTCTTATTTCTCTGTGTGGTTTTGGCTGCCAGGCTTTCCTTTAAAACAGGACACCGCAGTAATATCTTATTGACTAGGTTTTATAGGAAAAGAAAGAGTTGTAATAACTTTTTATTGACATTGTTCTTCCAGAGAGACATAGAAATAAATCACCAGCCTTCAGGAGTCAGAACTCTCTCATGCTTTCTGGGACTGCAGTCCATGGGTTTCACAGCAGGAACTACCCAACATAGAATCATAAAATATTCTGAGTTGAAAGGGACCCACAAGGATCATATGGCTATTTGCTGTCAACAAACTCCCTCACCAAATGTAGTTAAAATGAGCCCAGAGGATGGAGAGTTGCTGGGTTTGTCACTGACAATAGGATAGACCAATAGCGCTTGAGAGCTGAGGCTCTCTCTCTGGCAACCAAGAAGCTAAGAAAGGGTTAAGCAATGAGATATCCCACACAGAGAACCTAAATGCAAGGTAAAACTTCATGAAATTTTTTTTTCCATTTGATTTTAGCTCTTCGCAATGTGAATCCTGTAAGGAATAAAGGAGCTGAGGGAGGGAAGAGGGGATTATATCTTTTGGGTATAAATCAGATAAAGAGAATGATTAACAAGAGTAGGTTTTTGCTACAGTATTTTAAGAACTCTGTCAATAACCTCCCTCCTTCCTCCCTTTCCCAGCCTCGAAGCAAGGGCCTAAAATTAGATAGCTGATTAAGGAGAGCTGCAGGGCGAACTAAATACATCAATCCTGCTTGTAATGAGGAACATGGCTACATTTGTGCAGTGATGAACCTCGGGGCCAGGGGTGGCTGGATACTGAATGTTTTCCGTATTGATCTTCTCGTGCAGCCGTTACTTCCCAGCGTTTCTGAATGGCTGAATCTGATCACAGGAGCTCTCTGGGAAAGGAGGCTGCTGGGGACTGAAGTGGGAAACGTTTTTTTTCCCAGGGTGAAAGAGACTGAGCAGCTTTCTAGACTCTTAACTTGTTTGCCAGCAAAATGGGCTGCCTCATGCCCACTTCCCCTTTTACCTCTCGCCAAGAAATGTGTAGCAAAACCACGCTGAAAGGTGCACCTTGCCCTAGGAAGCCTTTACTTACAGTCTTTTACCCTTAAAGCCACATCTTATGGTCCTTTTAAAAGACTAATGGCCCCTTTCATGTGTCAAATGAAGAGCTTTTATTAGACAAAGAGTAAAGATGTGTCCTGCATCCCAGGAGCAGAAATCCACCAGAGGGAGAAGCCTGGACCTCCTATAAGCAAGAGGAAATAAAGTTCTACTAAACAATGTGATTCATAAATTAAATTAAACTAAATAATATTACTGCATATGCCAAACAAACTAAACCTATTCTGGTGTCTAGGCCAGCTCCAGAACTGTCCTTTCTCTCGTAAGCAGAAACCCTTCTACTGAAGCTCTCCTTATGCTCCAATACAGTTGAGTCACATCTAGCAAAACAATTTAGGAAAGGCCTATGGACTCTCCTGGGATTTATGTCCCTAAAGGATGATTGGAAGGTCAAGTAAATGCCAAAATATGGAGCTGCAATCCTTTTAAGTATCCACTTCAGCTTCTGCCTTAACACCACAGACTTTCTTTGCTTAGAGTTTGTCGTTCCTGAGAGGACTTTCACGGCTCAAGCTGAGCAATCCCTTCTGACTTAAGCCAGAGGACCAACCTTCATCTGCCCACATTCCTGGGTGGAACAGGAAGCTGTTCCAAAACAGATAGTCCCCATGATCACCTAAATAATGGTTAAGGAGAGAGCTGTAGGTTTATGCCACCTATGGGCTCTGTTCCCAGAATTAGACCCAAGTATTTATCTTGCCTCTTTTATCTTCTGCTCTGCCGTTTGTGGGGAGCAGCAGTTCCAGCAGACAACAGCACAAACACAGCTAGAGAAGAAGAATTTTTCAGCCTTTTCTGAGGGCTGAGGACTCTGTGATACTGAAAAGTCATCTAAGAAGGGAAAGGTATGTCCATATAGGCTTGATGCTGCCCTTTGGTTGTTTAATTTTCTCACTGTGCTTGGAAGATGCAATGGCAGGTAATCCAAGAACGAGCTGCTCCTGGACATGAGTCTGACACAGCAAAACATCACAACATGCCAGTAGACCCCAAGTGAGAAGACAGAAGATCTAGGCTGAGAAAGATCCCCTTTCACATTCCCATCTCTTGCAGAATACTTACCGTCGCTTAAAATTCAAGGCTGAAAGCCATTGAAATCTCTGCTTTCTCCAAGAGAAAGGGCATCTACTTTCTTATGCTCAAAGGCTCTGGGTGTCAGGAGCACATTTCCCCTGTTTGCTTGCTTCCCACCACTCCTGACTCTTGTGGTTTAAATCAGTGTTCCAGGGAGGAAATAGGGAGAATTTCTTTGAGATTAAAGGGCTCTGTGAAGAGTAGCAAGGGGGAAAAAAAAGATGTGTGCTTCAATTTAGTAGTTAGTGATTTGTGTCCTTTTCACTCTTCTGTCACCAAAGGAAAGAGAAAGGAAAAAAAGAAGAGGAAGAGAAAAGCTAACGAAGGAGAAAGTGCACAAGTCTGTCACTTTAGACTTAAAGCTTGAGGAAGGAATTTAGTATTCTGCACAATTGCTTCCTTCTTACTTCTTCTTGCTGCAGTTGCTTCTCCACTTGCTAATTCATCTTAATTATAGAATATTTGGACAGCTCAGAGCAAAGTTCTCCGTTGACAGTGTTTGAACAAAAGAAAGTATTCGGGCTCATGAATCGGCGCTGTGCTGAGGAACTCTAATTGGCTTTCTGTGACCAACAGTGCTACAGATTACACAAGAGGGGCTGAGGGTGTGCCTGGATTTTGCACAGGTTTCCTTGATCTGTCCTCTCCCTGCTCTCTGATATTCTCCTACCCTCTCTGTCTCCTTGGATCTTGCCCCTCCTACAGGGTGAAGTAACTGGGGTAAAAAGCATCAGGTACATGGAGGGTTTTAACAGGATATTTAGAAAACAGTGGAGGGTGTCTTATTCCTGAAGAAACCCATACGTAGCTCTGCTCAATCCTGGAAACAGGGTATTAGCAGTAATACATTAATAATATTGATAGTTTTAGGAGCTTGATTGCTACAGAAATAAGGTCTCAAGTAAGATGACATTTATGACTGGATAGCCAAACGATTTTCACCTTGGATCCACAAAGAAGCACTGGAGGGCCAAATGGCGGGGCAGGCTCAGATCACTATGGGTACAGAGCTGAGAAGCAGCACAATCCAATGCCAAGAAGCAACAGGGCTTCTCTTCATCTCAGTGGAGATTTTGTCCCTTTGCTGGTAATGATGCTCTCTGCATAGGGCTGAGATGCCCTCGGCTTTGGGCTTGTCCATTTCCCTTGAATCCATGTGGTTACCCTACAGACAAGTGGGAACTATTCTATTTTAAAGAGGTTATTATCTCCCAGGACAACCAAAGTGAAATTGCCACTCTCCTTGGAAATAAACAGTGGTGCTTGAATGCCATGCTATTCTAATGCATCTCAGTCCTGCTGGGAGTGACCTTCCAGAAACTTCTTTTCTCTGCAAGAGTTCTCACCCCCAAAGCCATCCCATTTTCTGCTGCCTATCTATGCAGACCAGAAAGGAGGTTTTATTTAGGTAGCTCTCTCTTTGCACTTTAGGCCAATTACTTTTTTTGTGTGTGAAGAGCACAGGGAGGTCTCTTTTAGCCTAAGAGGATGCCTCTAGATGGTTTTGAATGGTAGAAAACAAATGACACAGTTTATTAAAGAGGAGAATATTTCAGGGACAAGTGGTCTAAAACATAGCCTGCTGCTTTATGTTATGACATGGAAAAATTTGCATTATAGTTTGTATACCACTCTCCATCTCTTTCCTAAGATCTTTGTATTAATGTAAAAAGTTACACCTTTTTCAGTCATGATAAACCCCAGAGGCAGCCATGAAATGGAGTCCATTCACTCTGCAGAGTCCAACTCTGTTGTTTCCCGTTTCTCCCATGGGCTGGGCAGCTGGTTATGCTCCTCAGCATTCACAGCCACACTCAGAGCAGGCAGAGGAAGGCCCTCCTCGACCTCTCCTAGTCACCGAGACCTGCCTGTGATAAAAAAGTCAACCAGAGCAGAGAGCAGCCTGCTCACTGCTCTGTTACTTAGATAAGATGCTGTTAATACTAATCCCTTTATCAGTGAAATTGGAATTTTATTTTAACAAACACAAAATCAGAAGCACCCAAAGTTTCAAACCTCGTTGAAAGTCTAAGGAAGTTGAGCAACTTTAGGATCCCCTTGAAATTCCAGCCTATGAAAGCAGAAAGCAGTGCTATTAAATTGGGCAGTCTCTTATGGCACTGCCAAAGAATAATGTAACTTATGCTGGAAATGTGGATGGAAAAATGTTTCTAGGACATAACTTCGTCCAAGGAGTGCCAGCTTCGGTTGTAAAAAACGCAGGAGGAAGGGACAGTGACACATCACCTCACTCAGATGCATCCTCAGGGCAGAATCAGGTTTACCCAAGCCACTACTGAGAGATGTTAGTCTATTTTGGGTTGTGCCAGCTTTTTCCTGATGTCTCACTTAAATTCTCCTTGCCTGCTTTTAAGCCAATACCTTCTTATATCTACAGTAGACACGCATTTATTTATTTATGACTCACTCAGCCTCTACCTTCAGTGCACATTAAATCTTCTATTCCAATTCCCCTCTTTCTCAATCATTGGATTTAAATCACTTAATTTCTTTCAGTCTTTCCAATGAAGTCAGACTTTCTAGATATCTGCTGACCCTTTTTGTTCTGCTGATAATTATTTTCAGTTAGCTAGATTACATCTTTCTCAAAGAACAGAAAGCTGGATGCAACACTGCAGCAGGGCAGAGAAGGAACAGTTCACACCTTTGTCCTACAGCAATCCTGTATTAACAGGTGCATTAGCACTCAGTCTGATGCTTTTTTTTGTGTGTGTAACAACACAACAACAGGATCCCAGGGCTCCACAGAGTTGTCTGAAATGTTGAGAACCAGGAGTAAACACAAGATGCAGTATTTAATTGTATAAGTATTTTTTTCTTTACTTTTTTTTTTTAAATCCTGTGTGAATTAAAGAGGGCCATATATTTTTAGGTCATAATGCTTATATTCCCATAGGAGACTGTGAGAGAGAGAGAACTTGATGTCTGCTTCAGGCCTGTTTTTTTATCTAGATCCAGCAGTAGTTCAAGTGCTGTCAACAAAGAACTTTGTATTAGAATTTTGTATGTGTGTGCACATACAAAACGTGTGTGTATGTAAAATGCAAAGGAGGAGTTCAATACTGTATGAAATAGATCAGTATAGATTAATAATATCAAAATAATACCTAACTAGATAAAATATTTGAAAATGTTATTATGAGTTGGAAATGGACCTTACCTTGTAAAGGACTTTGAACTTTCTCTTATGTGACCCTTTCCGTACTCAACCCGAGTCACCATTTGCCCATCTGCAAGTGTGGAGGCCAGCAACCTCCCCACCAAGGGCTGCTGTGCAGGCATACAAATGCAAGGGAACTCTTTAGCCAGTTAGCAAAAGACATGCATATATAAAAGTATGAATATATGGAAATACGTGAATGGGTATGAAACTTTGCTACAAGCTGCAATGTTTTTATAGATACTATTTTCCCCACTAATGTTTAGAGATGCTATAAAGCAGCAACCGGGCTGGCTATGAAAAGATGGGAGTAGGAGAGTTACCACGAGCAAGATAATAGCCATTTTTCTGTTTTCCATTTTATGATAGCTAAATGTTGCTGTCTTGCTGGTATTAATAACAAATAAGCAATAGTGTTGCTTTGTATGCTACTGTTCTCATAAACCTTGGTTGCAGGATACCACAATGCAGGTCACTGTTAGGGCAGACCAGCAAGAAAAGATTTCAGTGATGTCTATAAAGTTTGGGTGGGACTGGATCCACATGTTCTTGGGATAAGAGTTGCCCATGACTGTACAACACTTTGATCCATCTTGAGATGAAAGAAAGAATAGGTAAGGAAGAGAATAAGGAGAGGAAACGTCCTCAGAAGGAAAATACATATAATCAAGTTTTGCTGAGACAGGTGGGGAGCCCAATAAAGCCTGTGCTGTCTGAACTACAGATGATCTATGAGAGGCTGCAGAAAGAGGGAGGATGGGAGTGACCTTTGGAAACCCCACTGAATGCAATGGCTCAGCAGCAGCTCCTTTTCACCAGATTGCCTCAAGAACATTTTCCTACCTTGCTTTTACTTTTCTTTGAAGTGAGGCACTGTCAGGATTGCTTGTACTTTTTGTTTTCAGCTGTCACCCAGTCCCTCTGCAGTCAGAATTGAATTTATCAGCCCTGTCATGAAGGTGCAGCAACTGAAATAACTGCAAATAGGAAAGGCTTTGAGTGCTGAGGCAAACAGCTCTGTCTGGATGGGCTCTCCTGAGAAACAGCATTCAGATACAACCAGTAAGGATTAGGAAGCTACTGAGCAGGATGGGATATTTTGTCAGGAAAATGTATCTTCCTTTTTAGGCTTGGTTTGTGGCAGTTGGAAATGTAATGGATGGATAGACGGACGCATGGATGGATGGATAGATGGACGGATGGATGGATGGATGGATGGATGGATGGATGGATGGATGGATGGTGCTGTGCTCACCTTCCCTGTGATCTGGCTCAGGATAACAGTGGAGGGAAGTACCTGCTGCAATGGCTACATTGTCAGCAGCACCACTGGGATGGGTTACCCTGAGACCCAGCTCAAGGGATTGCTGCGGTCTGTTTTAGGTCTCCTGGAACTTGAATCTCCAAGTCTGGGATGTAGGAGTAGAAGGAAAGCTGTACCCCTCAGCCCTGTACTCTGTTCATTCCAGCACCTCGCTGGGGAAAACCCCACAAAAGGAACTCCGTCACGTCAAGGTGCCATGAGTAACTTACTGTGGGGATTTCTGTGTGCTAAAATCTCTTTGGTACCAGACTTTGGGCATGTTGTTATGCTGAGGAAATGTTTAAATGCAAAGTCAAACCTGCTGGCTGGATTTTCAGGGGAGATGCCTGCAACAGCTGAAGAGGCTTCTTCACCTTGAGCATCTCCACTACTGTGTGATCGACTGATTTTTTCTTTTTCAGCTTTGACATTTCAGGAGACTGGAAGCTCAGCAGAAACCTTACAATTGCCCTTTCTCTCTTGAAACTCCCACCAAGGAGGGAGGGCCAAATACCAGCCCCAGCCATGCCTGGTTGCAGGGTAAAGTGCAGTGACTAGGACATACTCCTCCTGTTCTCCCTGTTGGTCTGGGCTTCTGTGTCAACATTTTACAATGTTCCATTTATTGGCAGCAAGGCTCAGAGAGGCATTCATTAAGGCTTTTTGTGGAGGAATGGCAAACTTCTTTTGAATGTCACTGCTGAAGGTGAGGAAATGGAAACAGGTGGCAAAACAACCCCCTCAATATATTTATTGCATGACTTGGCTGAGAAGGAGCATCCCCAGCTTTACAGCTCTTGGAAGAGCCACGGCAGCTGCAGCTGACCTGCAGATGTTGGCCTCTCAGAGGGACCTACTGGCCACCTGCTCCAAGTTGCTTTTGCCAGGAGTTGGCTTGAAACAGAGATGTTGATGGCTCCAGCGGGATGGAGGCTTTCTCCTGATGGACACCTGACCAAACCCGGCTCAGCAGGGAGTGATCCGAAATTATTCACGCTGCTCTCCAGTCACATGGGTGCAAAATTGTGAGCACCGCTGCTGATGTCAGTAGTTACTCAGAGGTAACTATGGAGCAGGGAAACAAGCAGGGATTTGTCTGCCAGTCCTGTTTTTCCTCTGAAGTAGCACTGCTCAGGCAGGTCTGTGTGAAGCAGACTGCTCTCCTCCTATTCTTTCATCCTCACTCATTTAAAGCTCTTCAGCTGAGGCTCAAAAAGTGCTGTACATTATACAAATAAGTAGTTGTGAGGAGATGTAAACAGAGCTGAGAAATGCTTTACTGTAACAGCTTTTTATTCTTGAGATTTTTGGAGATGCAACTAGCTGTCCTTTGCTGGTGGGTAGGCCAAGATACAGCACTGATTAAACCTTCTGCAGGCACGGGAATTTTTCTGGTTCCCTCGCTTTAATGTAATTTAACAAGATGCAAAAATATTTAATAAACCGTATGTGTGTGTGCCCGAACAGCAATAAAAGGAAAGTTTTCCAGGACCCATTTGGTGAAAGCAGGGCACTTGAGCTGTATCTCACAGATTATAAACCTATTACACATTTACTATTCTCCTCCTGGAACGAGCCCAGCTCTGTGAACCTCACGCTGTGCAGAGGGTCCCATTATGAACTGTGTGAAACCAGCAAAACAAAACCATCTTCAATCGGTTTTTTTCAACACCTTTGTGAATCTTGTTAGCCATGAAATGCCTTGCATTTACTGCATACTGTGGCAATAAATACAAGGTGAAGTGAAAGGATGCAGATTATTAAACTATACTCCTTAATGGATTTGATATCATCTAATGTCTAAATCATGCAGCATTGCTGAGATATGAACAGCACTTCTTGATACAGCAGAGCTCTTTAAATTGAGGGCTTGATGAAGGAAAAGTCCCTCTATGGTAATACCTATTCAGTGTCTGACAGCATAATGCCCCATTATAGTGGTAGGACACACATCTTCCTTCCCTCTGTGGAACTGTGATTACCATCCCGGACTGAGCTGAAGTGGGCTTCAATGATTTGGACATTGCTTGCTCCTGCTGTGTTTTTCTGCTTTTAAATTGGTGTAATTTGTTGCAAATCTCTCCTACTCTTGCTGTCAGAATCCTCACATAGGAGGAGTGGCTAATTGACAATGGAGCTGATCTAAAAAATAGCAATAGAAATGGTCCTTGAAGAAGCCAGCAAATGTTTACCTTTTTGGTTTAGAAGCAAAATTTTAACCATATTAGAAAAAGAGAAGGTTGTAATTGTAAAATATTTTTCTGAAATAAATCTTCAGGGGTGTGGGTAATGAAATGAATAACTGCCTTTAGAAATAAAACAGGTGACTTAGCATTCCATGCTAAAACCCAGATGGGGAAGGACTGCCAGGATTATGTGCTGCTTGCCTGCAGCAATTGTTAAATCCAGGGAGGGCTCATGTGACTCAGGAAGCTTTTATGCAAGGAAAAAAGACCTAGTGGGGTGGTCCACTCCCTTTAAGCCCTGGGGATCTTGTCCTTGTCACTCCCACCCCATGGCAGAGAAGGAGCTGCTCCAGGCCTTGCTAGCCCAGCACGAGGTGCCCCACCCGGGCTGGTGACCCTGCACAGTGCCCACCCAGCCAGCTTACCTGGTTCTGCTCACTGCCACCTTCCCAGGCAAAGAGCTGGGTGGCTTCTGACGTGATGGGGGTGCTCCTGAGCTCTTGCCCCACCTCCTCCCCCTTTCTCAAGGCACTCTCTTGCTTCCTTGCTGCATCTGCCCTTCCCTTCTCCCTTTACTGTACCTGCTTGCACCATGGCTGCTTTCCCGAGGGCAATGGATTGCTGAGCTGACTTTTGCTACAACAGCATGTTCTGGCTCAGCCTTGTGTTAGCATGGGGCTATGGGCAGTCTGACAGGCTGCCTCTTTGCTGCCACTGGCTCTGGGGTCTCTCTGGGTTGTATTCCATGCCGTGGTACAAACCAGCCTTCAAGATAACAACAGAGAGTCTTGGAGTTCCGGTTATAAACTTCCTGTGATCACCAGATGCTTCATTTTTATTCCCTCACCTCCCTCTCTTCTGCTGACATTTTTATGACTATTTAGATACTTTCTGGAGGAAAAAAAAAAAAAAAAAGAAACTCAATAACATATTTTTCCTATACTTTTTTATTAGGCCAATATTGAATTAAGGTATATTTATTTTTATTAACAGTTATTTCTACTGTTCTTTTCCAGAACACAAGAGGCACCAGTAAGTAAGGCTGTACATCAGCCCATGACTGCATGTGCAAATGTCACTGCTGCACGGAGCTTTCCTCCGTGCTGCGTGTCACCTTCACACCACTGCCACCAGCTCTCAATCACTCCCCTTGATGGAGGTCAAAGAGTACTTGCAAAGTCTTAAGTCTTCCTGGTGACAGTGCAAGGGGCTGCTAGAGCGCTTGAGACAGCCTTCCTCTCCCTTTCTCAGCCTTCACAATGAAAGTTGCTTTTTCCTGACCTGGAGGCACTTAATATTTCTTTTGTGCTTTGCTAGCAATGGTGTCAGCTGGCAAATTGTCATGACTCATTTAGACTGACTTTGTCTGGGCTTATTTCTTCACAGACTTTTCAGCATAGCAAAATCTAAATGTAAGTTGCATTATTCCCTCATCTCCACCAAATCTTCAGTGGGAATATACTGGAATGACTCCTAAATTCAACACCCCCACCATTACTGGCTTCTGACTCACAACAAAGGACTTCTAGTAATATATCAGATTAGCAGCTAGAATGCTTTATGACATACTTATCTAAAGACTTTGGATAACTCCTTTAGCCTTTCTTGGCTTCCACCTGTCACTCATAAAATGGACATCACGCTCTTCCTTCTTTTTGGATAATCCAAAGCTTTTATGATTATTTCCTATCCACATGCTTTGCACTTTCTACGTAGTTTGCAGGTTCTTTGGGACTGGGAACACCTGGGGTTTCCCATGCAATATTATTGTGCAAATAAAATGACCAACTTTCCCCCTTAATCTCTGTGTAGCACCCCATGATTTGTCCTTTTGATTAGGGGGAAAAAAAGGAGAACAATTAAAGAAGAATATATTATAAAAATGTGAGTGTATTTGGCATCAAGACAATTTCCCTCTGCAGCCATTCCCACCCAGGAATGAAGAATTTAGAGAACTGTATGCCTGAGACATCCCACCCCATCTCCATGTCAGGCAGGTACTCATCCTCTTGAGTAACCTGCTTACACCATCCAGCCCAGTGGCTTTGTTTGCATTGCTCTGGAAAAGTGACCTCTGGCATTCTGAAAGGCAGCAAGTGTGATAATTCCCTCCCAACCCTGGGCATCGTGGCTGTGTCACACATAACCTGCTCCAGGTAGTGCCCTCCAGCACATTTAAGATTTACTGTGCCACTCGCAGTCTATGTGGCAGCTGGGTCTGACGGTGGAGGTTGCCTCAGGGCTACCTTTAGCATGCAATGAAGATGACCCAGTAGCCACACAACAAGGCACCACAGGGCACCTGAGCAGCCTGCACAGCAGTTATCTCGAGCTGGCTCCATCTGTGTGAACCCTAGCCACAGCCCCTCTGAGAGGTGCACTGTCCCACCATCAAAGGGCTATTTCTCAATAGTTTGGGTGGTGCTTGCCTTGGCATGAAGACAGACGTTCATTCATTTCATTTGGGCAGGAAATCTATATTCTGTATTATTCTTGTGTTAATAAAACAGAGGGCTAAATCAAAGGTGAATTGATTTCCTGAAGCTGAACATACTTTTGGCGTTAGCACAAATACAGCCACAGTCAAAGAGCAGACCTTTCAATTTAGCTCTTCTGCTGTCGATGTAAATAAAATTGCTCATGAAGCAAATTGCAGCCAGTTATTGTCTGCACTCAGAACCATTATGTTCTTTGGAAATGATCATTTATGTTAGACAGTGGATTAAGTTTCTATGAAAGTGTGTAAGGCAAATGCAAAACACAATTTAGCTTGAAGGTCAACTGAATATTGGAATTGGCACTTGCAGGTCATTATTATGCAGCTGAAATGATCCCAGGGAAAGGACTGATATTTGTGAAATGATACAAAACCAGAGATTCTTGATTAGTTGACAGAAACAAGAGAAAAAGCCACATGGGCTGTTAATCCACAGAACCATGGTGGGCTGGAGGTGAAGTTTCTGCATAATTATCTGGCTTGTGTGGGCAACACATGGGTGTGGGAAAACATCCCTGTAAGACATGGTGAGGAGAGGGACAGATCTTCCCTTTGGTGCCTCATCTCGAGAGAAGGACTTAACTCCAATTTATGCACCATTAAGGTGGGGATTTGGGTAGTCAGAGCAGGAAAGTAATCCTGGGCAGAGATATGGCCTTTCTTGCAGAGCAGAGGACCCATCTTAATATTTCTGTGCATGTTTTGGTGAGCAAATTTACTGTCATCTAAGGACAATGATTGACCACCCACCTTGAGGCACAGCCTGTTCTTCTTCCTCCCAGGGAGAAGAATGGGTTACATACAACTGCGGCTAAAAGGCTGCTATGAAATACTATCATTCTCCTCAGGTACAGTCTTTGTACTGGTGCTTGTGGGTGCATAGAAGTCCAGTCACCGAACTTCTCTTTAGCTTTGAGTGCACAGTGCAGCAAGAACTGGGTTACTGTGCCTCCAAACTTCTCCTGGAGGCAGCCTGAGCTCAGCTGGGGTTCGGGCTGCCAGCCCATTTTACACATCCTGGTAATGGAGTGTCCTTGCAGTGTGGGTGTCCTTGCAGGAAAGGCCCTGAGCTGTGCAGCCTGCATGGCCTCAATCCCATTGCTGCAGAGACAGAGGAGTATGGAGCTTGTCAGGCAAGTACCACACAGGGAGACAGAGTCCCTCTGTATGGCAGTGCAATTGTCCTTGGAGCACACCCGGGGTCCCAGGTTCCTTTCAGGTTCACCAGCTGGATCACTTAAACCTAACTCTCACTATCCCTTCCGTGTGGCTGACCAGCAAGGAAAATAGGGCAGAGCCTCACGCTCGTGGGGTGACTTCCCAAAAAGCTGATGTTGGAATGAGGAAGCTTGCAAAAGAGAGGATCTCCATTCAAGAGTATCAGTGTGAATGATCCCAGATAAGCATGCACACAGGCTTCTCTGCTGGGAGCTGCCTCTCGATGTGGGCACAGGGACCCGTCCTCTGACACAGTCGGCTTGTACAGACAGCACTTCCTGGGTGTGCAGCCTCTGCCTTGATACCACAGGCTCCAGCAGGTTCAGGAATGATTTTCAGCACTTATTGGAGATGCATGATGGCATTCTGTTCAGCAAAAATGAAGTGCTTATGAAGTGCTTTGCTGCTTTGGAGAGAAAGAAAAACTCCCACAGACTTGCCTCTATTGTCATTGGCTGATTGCGAACTGCCTTGAACAACCATTTAAAAATCCCACAGGAAGCTGCTTTGTGCCTTTAAAGAGAGCAAAGAGAGTCCTGAAGGATCTGAAACAGTGACTACTAATCCTGGAGTAGGCACCTCCAGAAAATGGTGGACCTGGCTGTCAGAAGTAATCACCTGGAAAACATATCCCAGTGCCTTTTCTAGACTAATTGGATGAGATACTGCCATCATTTCCAGCACAGGTCTGACGTTTGATGGAAATAGCACAGCCATGACCTGTCAGTATTGGTGGTCCCATGCTAATGGTTCATGGGAGAGAAAAGAGACTATTAGTGTAGCTTTGATGTATAAAGCTGGCTTCTTTTACTTCCAAGCTTACAGCAGGAGGTAGGATGGGAATTGCCTTAAAACACTGCTGGATACCGAAATAATAAAAAAAACCCCTGAGTAGATTATGAGTGAATGTCCTTTTCAATGGTGCTGTCCCTAATGAAATATAGCTCTTGCACCTCTGTCAAAAGTTCTCTTTTTCTGTATGTTAACATCAGACAATCAATCTTGTCCCATCAGCTTCAGCAGTATGCAACTCCCCCCAGCTCGCTGCGGAAAGGCTTCTTTTTCTATTTCCTCTTTAATTAAGCTCTGTGGCATGCTGCTTTGCTTGCAAGACTCTCAAGATGTATGCATGTTGCTTCAAACAAACCATTGGAGAGAAGCACATTAAAGATAGCCCTCTCTAACAGTGAGTGGTCCAGAGCCACAGGTAAATGAAGGCACAGGCAACAGCATCAGCAACAAAATGAGGTAATGATATGCAATTACTGGATTTGCAAACACTCTGCTGGGATCAGGACAGCTAAACACACTGTGCCGGGCTGCCAAAATGTTCAAAACAACTTTTTCCAAATGCAAAGTAAGTGGGCACTCAGCAGCAGCACACATGATATGGCAGGTTCTTTGAATAGTATGAATGGCTCTGTCAAGCAAGTAAGAGACAGGACAGGAAAAGATAAATGTTTTCCATCCAGTTTTACTATTGTCTGCATCACTGTTCCTGTGGTGTAGTCAGAGGTGATTTTAAGGTGCTGTTAACAGGTAAACCTTAGACCATTTAAGTACACATTCATCAGGCACCTGCCTGATGATAATCCAGGTCTCTGCAGATGTGAGATGGCCTCTAACCATTTCCCTCGTGGCTTGGAAGTCATTGCCCAGCTCATGAACTTGCTCTTATTATTCAAAGGAGTCTGTGCCCCATTACTGCCAGATTATGCCTGTCTGTTCAACAAAGGTGGCTGGCTGTCCTCTCTCAAACACTTCACCTCATCCTTGAAATGCTTCTCCTTTCCATGTGCTGCTGTGCTGTCCAGGCACTGCTTGGGCATTCATCTGTTGAGTACAATCCATGGTTTTGTCCCCTGAATCTGGGCCATTTTTAGACATACTGGCAGACATAACTACCCACTGAGACTTCACAGTGTTATCTATACTTAGACCCTGAGACGTTGCTGGTGGGGTAAATAGGGCTACATAATAATAAATTGAAGCAGAGGTTAAAGATGAGGTGCAATGTGTTTGGCCTTCCTGACCACATGCCCCAGGCCATTTATTGATTCTTCTATGACAGTGCACAGGGACGCTTGTGACACATAAGATGCTGAACATCAACACAGAAAGACCAACACCACAACAGAGAAATTGTCATCTGAATAAGCAAGGAAGTAAACTTACAAAAGTCAGAGCGCAGGACCTGGGTCCTTGGTTGTTTTTCACTTAGATTCCACATTATTCATAATATATCTGTGGTGGAGATGCTATACTTTCCTCATAAGGACACGTGGAGTTTTCTGCCCAACTGCCTATTTTCATCCCACTAGGAACTCTCTGTCCCTGAGATCTTCATCCTTCTGTAAATTTGCTGGAAACTGGTGAAAAAATTTAAACAATCTGCTGTGGAAGGGCCAAGTATCGTGGCCAGTGTAGTGACTACAGTGATACTGTTTCATTGGAAGACTAGGCTAAACAACATGGAATAAACTACTGTTTTAATCCTTGGTTTTCTGGTGAGGAACGTAAGTAAGGAGCAGTGCAGTAAAGTACTTGGAAGGGTTTGGAACATAAAAAGCACCTTGCTCTGTGAATTCTCCTGTTACTAGGCTGTTTATGAAAATCTTTTTGCACAAGAAAGTATCTGGTGGCTTCAGATTAGATTATACATACCTGTTAGGAATAAAGCAGAAGGGGATTCTGATAAAAAGACCAAAGGCATAACCCATAAATCAAGAAGCGAAACAAAAATGGAACCTGCTGCTGATGGAATTTCCATTGATTTATTCGAACAGCCCCAGTATGAATAATAACTTAATCTGTCACAAGACTCTCTCCCCACAGCACACTGATTTACAGCAGCCATCCATCTCTTTTCATAATTAGCAGGCTTTGACAGTATTTATTCTTCTCTGCCCACCTTCATTACCGTAAAAATTTAGACTTTCTCCCTGCTCTGGAACAGCCAGCATTTGTGCTGCCTGGTGCACTGGGATTAGTCAACAGCTTGATTTGTGGAGGTGTTTTCTTATGCCCTCCCTCCTCTGCGCTGGCAGGTGGAGTCTGCTGCTTACAGGAGGAAACTTTTCCAGGAATTTAGCAGAAATCAACATAGCTGTGGCATTGGGTGACAAAAAAAGAAGTGGGGCTGTAGTGCTGAAAGTGAAGGCATGGAGCAAACATGTCTCTGCCCCTTCAGGTGCTCAACAGAGACCAAGGGAACCAGGCAGGCCAAATGGTCAGTTAACAGAGTAAATCAGGCTCCTTTGTTATAGGTGATTTTCTTCAATCTCAGGTTTATTTCCAGTCTAGAGTTTAATGAACCCTTGTTGTCTAATACACTGCAGAAGCAGTTATAAAAATTATTAAAGCATAAAAGACATAAATGAAGATGTATCCTTTAAACTTGGAAATATGTCTTAAATAGCTGAATGCAAGATCAAAAGGTGATTTTCTGTTTCAGCATAATTACACTGATGATGTGTCATCATGTCACTGGATAGTTTGATCCCAGAGTTGATTTGGTAAAGGGAAGACTGCCTGTCCAGAATGCTAGATGGGACTGAAGTTTCATAACTAACCTGATTATGCACATATTGCTTATTAACATGGTAAATCAAGAGATGGTGTTAGGTATTTAATCAGCATGTAATGCTAATGTGGAATTAATTAAATAATTATTGACATCTCTATTTAAGTGACTATTTTTGATTATTAACTGAAATTTAATTAAGTTGCTTATGGCAATGTGTGAAATAATCTCCAAACAGGTTTATTGGAGACACAAATGGAACCTCATGTTTGAACCAGTTATTTTGGGGTTCAGAGCTACCTCCTTCTGTCTGTGGAGGGTCAGTGGATGAGCATGGGCCCTATAACAGATGGACAAACTTGACTTTAATTGCTCAAAACATTCTGGATGAAACATTTTGTTCGTTTTTCTCTCTCTTGTAGGAACTGTTAGAAGGTGACAGGGTGACCCAAGGAGGTATCCTGGAGGACACACACTAAACCCATTCGGAAGTGAAAACTGTGGTCTCCCTTTTTGTAAGTCAGAAGGAACAAAGTCAAATACATCATTTATTGCAAATTCTTCTTTCTGCTTGAACGACTGTGTCCATTTTCTGGATACAGAGACAGAATAGAGAGGTGAAAATGAAGTGCCTGTCTCACCCTGTGAACACGCAAGCTGACGATGATGAAATTTCACTTTCTGTTCCCTGATTGTCCACCTTAATCACGGGCCCAAACATTCCAGCTTCATTGAGAAGCTGATTGCTCATGAATGTCACCCAGCCTCCAAGTCTCCTACAGAATGTCTCATCACATGTGCTTGTTTAGATAAACAAATATTGCTGAGAGCAGCACAATGAAAAAAAAACCTTGTTTGCACAGCTTTGTGACTTGTGACTGAGCTTGCTGGTGACTAGGAAAGAACGCGTTCATCCTGCTGAGTTTTCGTAGGTGAAGAACACAGATTCTTCTCTTTTGATGGTGCAGGTTTTCATGGAATGTGAAAGGTGTGCATTTGAGAGCTTTGCTCCTCTGTCGAATTTGGCTGAAGTCAAATGATGTTTTCACAATTTATTGTTGGGGCAACACCCAGAGTCTGAGCCTTCAGACCAATAGCAGGAGTCATAAACCCTGCTTGGGTGATGATTGCCATCAGTCCCAATCTTCATGAGAAGTGAGCTTAGGTCTCATGGACCGGATTCTGCGAGTGGATCCTTCACACTGTGATAAAAAATGAAAAAGTAGCCAATACTAAAGAGTACATTATGTTTTTTCTCAAGATGGCACCACTGAATTTTCTTGGAGAAAATTCCAGTATTGCAGTGATGGGTGGAGGGTGTACCTCAGCACATTCCAGCTCCTGTTGGCCACAGGAAGCCATAAAAATACGGATTTTTCCTCTGACTTTGGTCAATTCCATCTGGGATCAAGGATGCGAGAAAACTCGGACTGGATTTTTCGCAAAATACGGAATGGGGGAAA
Organism: Mohoua ochrocephala; assembly: GCA_013398855.1. Taxonomy (NCBI): domain Eukaryota; kingdom Metazoa; phylum Chordata; class Aves; order Passeriformes; family Acanthizidae; genus Mohoua; species Mohoua ochrocephala. The sequence goes on from VZTA01026168.1 coordinate 28,493, forward strand.
GCCCGGACTGGATTTTTTCCGAAATACGGAATGGGGGAAAACCTGGACTGGATTTTTCCTGGAATACGGAATGGGGGAAAACCTGGACTGGATTTTTCCTGGAATACGGAATGGGGGAAAACCTGGACTGGATTTTTCCTGGAATACGGAATGGGGGAAAACCTGGACTGGATTTTTCCTGGAATACGGAATGGGGGAAAACCTGGACTGGATTTTTCCTGGAATACGGAATGGGGGAAAACCTGGACTGGATTTTTCCTGGAATACGGAATGGGGGAAAACCTGGACTGGATTTTTCCTGGAATACGGAATGGGGGAAAACCTGGACTGGATTTTTCCTGGAATACGGAATGGGGGAAAACCTGGACTGGATTTTTCCTGGAATACGGAATGGGGGAAAACCTGGACTGGATTTTTCCTGGAATACGGAATGGGGGAAAACCCGGACTGGATTTTTCCCGGAATACGGAATGGATTTTTTCCAAAACATGGAATGGGGGAAAACCCAGACTTGAAACATTCATTCCTTACATAGGCAAACCAAAGAGTATCAAGACATGAAGCCTCATTTTGTTCATCCTGTCACAGGTCATCAAACCACAGCCTTTTTAGTTGTCTTTCCTGTAACAAAGCCTATCATGCTCCTCCAAAAAGCCACCTTCACAGCAGTTTGCCAGCAAGTTATTTACAGGTCTAAGTGTGTCTGCTAATTTGTGTAGCACAAGAATGATTTCCAGTATCACTGCTTATTAATTTGGTATTTGAGGTAGTTTAATACCAGAGGTCCTATGTTAAACATCTCTTAGATCCCCAACCTCGTTATTCTACCACACTTCTCTCTTTAGTTGTGTTTACCGGGAGAATTGAAATAGAACATTACCCTCCTTGTTGATTTTCAGTTGTAATGTGAGATCTTTCCTGTTTGGCACAAAGTCTTGATAAAGGAACCCAGAGACAGCTATTAAGGAGTAGTTTATATCAATGGTCAATGTCCTTTATAGTGCCACCTCTGAAAAACATCTTCATTCAATTGCCCTGTCAGGCAGCAATAACCACTTCCACTGATTTGTGGCAAAGCCAAGAAAAAAAATGAATACTTCCTCACCTTTGTTGTGTGCATGAAAGGAATTTTAAAATGGCTATAGGGAACACCTATGTGTTTTTAACAGTAGAAAAAGATGTGTGTGTGAAGAAATGTCCCTTCCTAAAGATTGCACTTCACAAACATGGTGCTTACAGCAGCAAATAAAGCATACAGGGACTGAGGGAGGACGGACCTTTGCAGGGACACACAGACCTGCTGACAGGAGAAGCGATAAACTTGCGATGCAGAGGGAGCAATGTGACAACCGCACACTGAAGCGCCCACAGGCACCCACCCTTCAGAACACCTCTGCAACATCTGGGTCTAAATGAACAGTGTGTGTGCCTTACCTTTGAATTCTCTGGCTTTTTTTTTTTGCAACTTCACTACTTCTTCAGTAATAAAGAAACAAGTTTAAGTTTATAGAATCCTTCAGAAAGTGAGTCAGGGTCTGTGGAAGCAGACTGAGAGTGCAGAGCAGATTTCAAGGTGCAAAACAAAACCATATGCTCATCTTTAGCAGACATGGAGAGGATGTTGTATTCTTGTCTCTTGGGAATTTATTTTTGTGTTCATTTTTGTCAGGCACACCTGCTGGAGGAAGAAAAAGAAAAGGAGATTCACGTGCAGAATTATGAATTCAAACATCTCAGTCGTGAGGGGCTCTTTAGATAATCCATGTCCAGACTATCATATGTGAGTGAACAACATCCACAGTCACTTGTGGTGCAATGACAATACAATTCTGGTAGTTGGTCACCACTACAGCATTTTGTGTGTGGCTGTGTGCTTCCCAGGCAGGCATGGAAGACACTGAAGAGATAAAATCACTTCCAAAATAGGTACCTCTCTGCTCTCGTGCTTGTGTGAACACATGTTCAGAGTTACAGCTGTCCTTTCAAAAGTTTCCAGGGGAAAGGGGCCAAATAGCATTATTTTGGAGCTCTGCAAATTTCTGAACTAGTAGCCAGAAGGAAGAAGCAACATTGCCTTCCATCTCCCAAAACATATATGAAACTCTTTTTCAATTCTAACAGGATTTAAAAACAAATCTCTTCCAGAAAAAAAAAATTCATATTATTCTGAAAGATATTTCAGTATTTGATCTTCTTTTCTTTAGCCCTACTTTGAAGATTTTTATTAAGAGAAATTTGGAAAAGCCAGTTTGCTTTGAAGTGGAATACAGAAACTCACTGTGCAAAAAAAGCCACTAAAATGCTTTAGCCTTTTGCAAATTACAAACAATGATAAGGCAAAAAATTACAAACCCACAAATTCTTTCAGTCAACACAATGTGCCTTTTTTCCATCAGGAACCGTGTTGCCCTGCTGTCTCCCTGCAGTGAAGAAGCTATATCACTAGCTTTTCCTGACCTCTCCATAAAAACTGCTTGATTAATGGAACGGGAAGACGAGGCAAAAGCCTTCCCTACAGATAACAGCTGTCTTCTGACAGTGGCAGTGTCCCTCCTTTTCTTTAGGCACAGGGACCTTTTACACTTCGGGGAAAAAGGAAATAGATTCATTTCAAAGAACTGCATTCAGGCTCATTTAGAGTTTAACAGCCAGTGCTGTATTAATGGCTGTCATTTTCTTCCTGTGCTTGTACCTGCTGACACGGGCTTACAGCATCCTCATGTTCATCAAAGTTGTTCACCTACCCCAGCCTGCTCCAAAATACACCCCAGAGTCCGGAGCGAAACAAAGTGATCTTTAACTGCTTCTTGTCCCTGTGCAGTCAGGGATCTGTCACAAATGCAGTCTTACAAATATGAAATTTAAAAAATCATGTAGTAAAGGAGATTTCTGCTAGAAACAGGCTTACTTCCAGCTGAGAACAAGCTGATGGGAGCTTGAAGAATTCTGTGCATTTCAGAGGGTTCTGTCATTTCTTAATTACTTGAGGTCCAAACTTAGCTGCTACCCTGATAAGTATAGATGTTCTAAATTACCAGCACTGTCCCCTGCTTAGCCATGTCTTGCCAGCACTCAATTTCTTAGGCATTTTGAAAAGAGAGGCTTGGAAAATGGTAAGAGTGTTGATAGAAATAATGACTATGAAGTCAGGACAACAGACCAGGTGTCTTGGATTAACATCCAAGACAGCAGCTGCAAATTAAAAGAAGGTAGAGAAGATGTTTCTGGCTTTATTGCTCGGTCTGAAGTACCAAGAGTACTGAAAAGTATAGGAGCTTGTGCTGAGTAATTGTGACAGACCTTCAAGCCTGTGAATGAAGAAAATATTCATCAGATCTCTGAAATCTCATTTGAGATTTTCCAATTTTTTGTTAGCTCTGCCCAAAATAATCTTTAGGCAAACTTATTTTCCTTTTCAAGTGAGGGTTACAGCAAAGAATAAGTGAAGAAAAATATGGTTTGTGCAAAGGACGGAGAGAAAGCATTTCCAATGAGAGGAAAATGTAGATAATGACACTCTTCTCAACCATAAATGATTCAATACAAAGCATTTGAAACCCTCCAGCTGCACATTGCTGGAGGATGGAGTCCTTGCAGTATTAATACATATCCTCTTCTGCAGAGATCTGCTTTTGATCTGAGGTAAGGAGGCAGGACATGGGACTAAGCAGACTTTTGGTTCATTGTTGTGCAGTTTTCTATGTCAGCTGTTCTTCAGCACATTGGATTATTCAGAAACACGGTGAGACTGGGAAAAAACACCCATCCTAACACCACACAAAAGCGTTATAGATATCCTGAGTTAAAACAGAAAAAGGGAAGTAAAAAGGAAAGCAACTTGTGTATTTACTCTTTAAATAGGTTAGGGAAGTGTCTTGAAAGACAGCTTTTGGTTTAAAGATAAACCCAAATCATTGATTCAACCCATTTAGTCACCAAAGTTAAATATCTGCATTCTACATTGCACTGAAAAGAAATGTTATTGTTGCATATGATTCTTTCACTTGCTTCTAACCCTCCAATCACATAATCCTGAAATAGGTCTGCCTACTCCTATTCTTGGTTTGTCGTAAGTTTGGATCCAGACACTGGAAATATCTGAAAGGTGAGGCCATCTCTTCCTGCTGCATCTGCATCAAGGCTGCCTTCATGAGGCAATCTGACTCCTTTGTTTTCTAGGTGGGTGGGCACATAACATTTCACTGCAGCATGATTCCTTGTTGCTTTTCAAGGTCATTGCAAGGGGCACCGTGCAGAAATGAACCCAATTCAGAAAGGTTGCAGGACTTACTGATGCAGTTGCAGCATGAAGATAAAAATACAGTGCAGTAACCAAAATATTCAGGGCTGCAGGATAATTTACAGAACAGGCTGGCCTTTCTGTACTTGCCTTCAAAGGATGGCATCTCACATGAGGCTGCTCAGGTAGGAAGTGCACCTGGACCACAGCCTTGCTTGGATTCAGCCATCCTTGTGATGGATGAAGGACTGGAACATCAGGTGTCAGCCCAGACATGCAAAGTGCAGGGGGTGGCCATGGCTTGGAACTTGTCTCTGAGGCAATCACTAACAGCACACCCACCTGTTGCTACCTCATAACAATGACAGGTGGAAAATTCCGGTGCTGTGGTCTCACTTCCAGCTTTCTTCTTGTATTTCCTACAGTGTAAAGGAAGCCAATTCATGAGGCACAAATATTTCCTCAGTATGCTGTGAGACCTTGTCTTAGGTTACAATGTAAGATGCAACCAAAAGTATGTATTCTATCACCAGCTGTTAAAACCGGGCGAGGCAGTGTTCTTTATCTGATAACTCCCTCCGGAGAGATATTTTTCTCTTAATGGGCCATCCAGCCTCACTGCATGACTCATAACATTACATCATCCCATTGCGAGATGCTCCGCACAGGGGGAGGAACCAATCATTCCTACCTGGATAGAATCTGAGGTTTGGAACACCACAGTCAGCGCTTACCTACTGGATTCCCAGAGGACGAGAGCCACATAACCACCACTGGACCTTCAGAGGAAGACCAGACCCTTCTACAGGATCACTGCTTCAACAGAACCACATCTATCACCTCAAGAGGACTGCAGCCACCGCTTAACCGGACTGCTACCACCACCCTGACTGACAGGGTGTCAGGTTGTATCCTCACTCTGTCAGTGTTTTTTGTACTATTGCCTATATTTTAAATTTTCCTGTTAAATTGTAGTTCTGATTTCAAGTCTCCCACTGGTTTCCTTTCAATGTGGGGCCAGTCCTGAGAGAAGTCAAAATTACAATTTTATGTTACAGAAACCACCTATTCACCATGATGCCCAACACGCTTACATGGGTCTTGTACCTTGCTCTATATTTTTCTGCACATTCAGAACTACCTGCCTGTTGTAATGCTCCTGTTGAGACCAGGGTAAGGTATAAAAATTGCTTTATTGGCTTATTATGTCTATTGCATGATAACCGCTGAGGCAATGAACATCATTCAGAATATATACTCAACTTTATTTGCCTGTCCTAGTCTGGGTTGCTACATCTAGGGCCTCCTTAGCAATCGCAGCCACCCGCTGGGGGGAAGAGCACAGAAGATTTCGAGTCTCTCACTGGTTTGCTTTCAGATTAGTACAGACCTACCCACTCATGCCAGAAACATGAAAACTTGCTAGAGATTTTTATTACACAAATATTTCCGTGATGAATTTTTAGTTTTGATTTCAGACTTGCAAAGATCTGAAAAGTGCTGAGCATCCACTAAATGGGAGAGTAGGTAGAGACAAGTGAAAATGGCAGGAGAAGGAGGGGAAACAACCCATTGTGTGAAACCTATTCTGATATTTTACTCTGAGTTATTTTACTTGTTTTATCTCATGATGAGAATCGTAAAACTGTAAGACAGAAACCTGAAAACCCATTTATCTCACAAATAAATCCTGCTCTGCTACAGTGGCTGATCTAGCAGCTAATTAAGTGGTTATGATAGTCTTCCCAACTCTCTCTCTCTCTCTCTCTTTTTTTCCCCCCCCATACTGTGAACTCCAGGCCACATGGCAAGATTAGAGCTTCTCTGTCTTTAAATTGAAGCATGGAGACTGTATTTCTGATTGAAACATTAAATATACAGAAGATCTAGATGCCTTTTCAGTCTCAGATGCTACTTCAGCTAATCTAGGCACTTTTCCTCTCAGCATTTCATGCCAGAGTTACTAAATAATACCTTAGAAAGAGAATTGCTGGAGGGTTTTATGCACCAATTGGATAGTGAAGAAACAGAGGAAAAATTAAGTCACCTTTTTGCACGAACAGCGGGCATGCTGACTTTGCAACCTGATGGAAGGGCCTTTTATTCTGATATTTTGTGAGCTTTGCTCTTTGAGAAATGTTTGCTGTTCCTGCAACAAGTGAAGCTCTTTGCAGGGTCCATCACAGGGCTTATTGTTGCCCACAGGCAGCCTCTGAGGGGCTGCACGATATTGAATTTCTGCCTCTGTTTTAACCCCTTTTTTCCCTCGGGGCTTTCCATCCACATGAGGCTGAGGGCATCCCCAAAACAGGAGGCAGGCATTGCTCAGCAAGCAGGGTGTTTTGGGGTGCCAAACCCAGCTCCAGGAACCACGCACAGCATGAGGCTCCTGGCAGTGAGAAAGAAATCAGACAACCTATTCTTGTTTTTAAAGGCAATATATTGCTGTTTTGAGAGGCATAAGGAGGGCTGGGTTTTTAACAGTTTTTTTAACCATCAGCAACTCTTGTAAGTAACCACATGATGAACGGTCTCTGCATAACATCTTCCTACCCCTCTCTGAGGTCTCCTGGTGAGGCTACCCTGCCTGTTGAGCCACCAGCATTCTCCTCAGCCATCATTGCTAGCCATAAACTCGTCATGGGCTTTTACAAATTACCTCTTGAGAGCTTCACAGACTACAAAAACCTCTGTTAATCCAGAGGTGTTGGCGTGCCTCCAAGGTTCAAATAAATTCTTCCTTTTTAAATTTCCTCACTAAAATTTTGGCCTGAATTATGAGAATGCAGAGAAAGAAATGTAGTTCTAATACAGCAGAAGCAATGCTTAGTTTTGAACTAAGGCCACTTAAGGTGGAGTACTTACCCTTCTTCCTCTACAACCAGAGTGAATTTTCCCTTTTTTTCCAGCTCAAGGCAAATATTCTTTTCAAGTTGTATTCGAATTATCTTGTTCCTCTTGTAGGCCAGAGTGGAGGAGGGAGAAGGAGAGTTAACATAAAAAAACTAAAGAAATGTTGGAAAAGGAAATTTTAGGGTAGGGTGGCATGCCCTGTTCATGCTTCTGCTCCCTATATGCAGAAAACTAGCCTTAACTGTCTTATCCAGTTCTTTCTCTATATACTGATTTATCATCCTCTAACTGCAGCCATCCAATGAGTAAGGAACACATTTGTAGGGTTCTCTTCACCCCAGTCCACATGGCACTGCAGCCCCTCCTCACAGCTGGGCTTAGTCACCATCCCTGGCAGTGCTCAAAGCCAGGTCGGATGGGGCCCTGAGCAACCTGCTCTAGTGGAAGGTGTCCCTGCCCATGGCAGGGGGGTTGGAAAGACATGATCTTTAAGTTCCCTTCCAACCCAAACCATTCTGTGACTTTGTGTCAGCTGTGGGGGAAATTCTTGCACACTGCAGCCGTGTTAATGCCTAGTACTGAACAAGAGCTGCTGAAGGCATTTCATCCCTGTCAATCCACCTGCAACAGCAACAGTTTGGAGGCTGGAGATGCTCTGAGCATTCCGGAGTCCATGGCTGGATGGCCACGCCTGGTGATCCACCAGCAGGCTTCAGGGGCACAGCCTTTACTCCTTCCCCAGTAAATCCTACTTACCTGTAGGTAAGGGAGAGCAAGAATACCAACTAATTTAGGGATGGCAGAGGCTTTGGGAAGCCAGGCAATTGGCACTGTGCTCAAAGGCTGCTCATCTTGCCAGCCCATCTCCAGCTACCTCTCCGGAAAGGCTTGGTCTGCTGTAGTACCTATGTCAAGTTTGCAGCGTCCTAGAAACGTATCACATGCCCTGAACATCTGAAATGGCTGCAAACATCTATGTTTATTGCTGAATTGAGCATAGAAATCATGCTTGCCACAATTTGAGCCAACAATCTTTTGTTTTCTACACAACTTTTATTAATTTGAAGATGGTTGTAGCTCTCCTCACTTGACTGAGAAGACTCTTCTTTCAGATTTTCCTCGCAGCTCATGTTTTCAAGTCCACTGGTTGCTCTTACGTTCTTATTTCCCCTTTCTTCACTTTGTTCGCATTTTTTTTCTTTTAAAGATGTTCCAGACTGGACATGATGCACCACCCTTTGCTTTCATACCAGAAAGAAGAAATTACTCTTCCTTTTTCTGTCTTTCCTGTGACCTTCTCCTTATATTGTTATCTCAGAATAAGGTTTGTTTTTTTCTGTATGACATTATTGGATTTAGCTTTGTGATCCAACCTAACTTGCAGATCCAGTTGTGACTGCTCCGACAGAACCTCAGATTTTTTCATTGTCTTTGAGTTATTTTTCTGCCTCTATTTCTCCACTAATTGCACGAGAATTTTGACAGTGATCCATTCCTCCAGAGTGCTGGCAGCCCCTTCCAGCCCAATATCACTGCAAATTCAATAAGTAGCACAACTACTCCTTCAGCCAGGTCATAAATATAGAGTAGAATGGGACTGGACTGATGTTTGACCTCAAAGAGCTGCTTTTCCAAATAAGTTTTGTACTTTTCCATAATCGTCAATAACAATGTTTTTAACATCAGTTGATTTGCACTCATTTTGGGGGAAAAAACCCCAACTCTTTGCTTTGCCCCACGGATTGTTCAGGAACTGCGCTCCAAGCTAGCAAGGCTCTTTCTGCTGGGTGTTGTAGAAATCGCACACTTTGAATTGAAGCTGCCCTTTGTTTACCTGCGTGGCAGGATCCCCTGCATCTCTGCTGTATTTCACACAGTAGGAGGCCAGCGTGGACTTTCCAAGGTCAGTCTTGCTGCTGCAGACCAATGGCTCTCCTGCTGGGAAGGTGCCACAAGTCGAGCTTGTAGCAATGCAAACTTGTCAACTGATGAGGAGGCTCCGGCAGTTTAAGTGCATTTGACTGGTGAAGACCCTCAGTGCCTCAAATTCATTTACTTCTCTGCAGGGGGTAATAAGGAGAAAGAGGATGAGACAGATGCAAGTGAAAGAATCTGTGAAATTGTCAGTCCTCCTATCAAAAAGGCAACAGGAGTGTAAACTGTCTCCTGGAAGTACATACCAGTGGGCTTAACCTGCAGTTTTGGATCTCCGCTCAACAAGCTGCTAGGGAAATTAGGATCTGACCTGAATTAATCTCCTGTGCAGACGAAAAGTCTCTGGGGCTTGTATGTTCACCCTCTAGAGTCTACTGCTGCTGAATTTAATGGGAGGATGATAACAATTAAAGTTTATTCGACCTCAGTTTCAAAATAGATGAAAAAATAATTCCAGCACTGATATATTGAGAAAAGGGTTTGGAGACAGAGGGCCCATGGAAATGGGCCACTGGGAAGGGCTGTCACGGGGTGACGTGCGTGAACATGGAGCACCACGTAAGAGCTGTCTGCCACGGGGCTGTTTGAAAGCTGTAGAGCTGCAAAAAAATGTCATTGTGCTGAAGTCAAGAAGCCCTGCCGTGTGACTTTTTGGTGGCAATTAGCTTCACCCAATCAGCCTCTTAATTAGTGCAGTTATTTTGGTCATGGGACAAATTTAGATGTCTCTCCATTGACCTCCACTGCACAGTAGAGAAATTGAGAGGTGATCAGCCATGCTCATTATTGAATTTCCATATATCAAAAGAGCTTTGTAAAGGTGTTCAGTATTTTACAGATGTGCAAACTGATGCAGGACTCAATAAGGAGCTTACCCAAGTTTTCCAGCGGAGCAGCATCAAAGTCAAGGCTAGAACTGAGGTCCCTGTACTCTGGCTCAGCTTTATAAGAACAGCTCTGTTCTCAAAAAATGAGAGTACATGAGCACAACAGGTTCTTCCCAAGTCACATTCTGCTGTGGGATGCCATGAAGTCTCCTGGGTTCTGTGTTACAGCTATCACAATATGTTTCAGTTCGGCATGGTAATAATGAATGGAATTTATTCCTGTTATTGTTATTATTTGCTCCACTGCACTTACATTTTCTGTATGTGTTAATTTTAGGTTGTTTTATGGCTTCAGCAAAATATGCTTAAAATTAAATATGTGATAAAATATGCTCTAGAACCTTAAATGCACTTAAATCTCATGTTCAAAGTTAAGCAGATACAGAGAGGGACACATATGCACTAAATGTTCAGTAAGTTTGTGACTGTTTTGCTAAAGTAAGATGTACATAAGTGAGAACAAATCCTTACATATTATTTCAATAATTATGTTTCCAGTGACTGCAGAGGGTTGTAGGAGGAGCTGGCTCTACTCTTCAGTATTTCTCAGACTTGTGCAGTCTCAGGCACCAGGCAGGAGGCTCACCCCCTCACTGCCCGGGTGTGGCTCACCAGCATTGGTCCATGCAGTTCTGCATCAGCTCTGGCTCTCTGGGGCTTGAGGTTTGACATCTGATCCACTAGCATGGCCCATGTGGCCCTGAAGTGGGGAAGGTCACGATGTTGCCGTGCCACTGATGTCACAGGGATTCATCATAATCTTTAAAACCTCTTAAACTTTTAGAGAAAGTCTGTGATCCTTGTACGTCCTAGATTTCCCACTCTCACGTGACACTGATGTAGCAGATCCACATTATGGCAAAGACATTGGAAGTATATTTAATGATCGAATCTGCCTCTGTGGGAAAGGGGAGAGCTGAGCAACCCCAAAAAGGCATTGCATCCTGCATTCCAAATGGAGAAGGGATCGAATTGCCTCCAGTTGTTACGGCCTTGGCTCAGGACTGTGTGGCTGCCTCAGCCTAGATGCGTGAATTTGCTTTCCAGGGAAACACATTTGTGGCTCTGGAGAACTCTTTTTCTTAAGGTCTCATTTTAGGCTGTAGTCAATAAGTGGTTGAAATCCGTGTCTATTTAATGGTGGTGAAAATTGAAGGTGTCCAGTAAAGCAGTCGTAATTGTGTTTAATGCTGAGACAATGAACCTAGTTAAGATTCAATTTGGTCTTCCTCTTTGTTCCCTTGTTCCAGTAATAAATGGTTAATTACCACTTTCAAAGGCTCAGTGCAATTTGTCAGCTTCCAGAAATCATTGTGATCACCATAGTGTCAGTAAGAAGTGTGACCCCATTGTTTTCACAGATGAAAATATTTATTCTTTTATAGAAAATGCTAATTAATCTCTGGACTTGAACTACCAAGCCACAGCCTTTCCCCTCCTGTTTGGGTGGGGTGGGGGCTGGCAGGATGTGCTCATCTGCTGAGTGCCATGAACAAAAGCTTCCCACATTTCTCAGCTCTGTATGGATCTCTGTGTGACCCCTTCTTCTCTGCCTCCAGGAGGCAGGACAAAGGCTCAGCACCAGACCTATCCCATCACCATGAGGTAGTGGAGCCCCTCGGTAAGGTTCCACATCTGAGCCCTCATTTGAACAGGTTTTTGGCTTGATTTGCTCTCTAAATATTTCTATTGCCAAAAGCCCTGAAACATGCAAACCCAAAGCCACTAAATCCCAGCCTGATCCATATTTGCTTGCCTTGGAGGAAGTGCTGTTGGCCCCATGGGTGATGAGGCTGAGATGCTCCCTTTGCTCCAAGCACTAAAGCCTGCATTACAGAACCAGGGTATTTTAGGAAGTCATTGCAAAACCACTGTTTACTTGTTGTTGTCCATGTTTAAAGTGTTCAGTGGATTGTGAGGGGACGTCAGCAGGAAACTTTTGCAGTTTGGGCCAGAAGCTGTCAAGTAACTTAACTGCATACATGGTTGTTGATTAATATATATTATATTATAGTCCCCAATCAATTTGAGCATTACAGTTAGGATTTCCTAGCTTCCTTATTTATTAGGAATGCTGAAACAGACGGAATTTGTACAATCAGGCACAGGATATCAGTGTTGTACTCTTGTTGCCACTATGTTATTCACCAAGATTTCCTGCAAACAGTAGTAACTGCTGATTCTCTGGGCCAAAGACACAGTGAGCACAAAATTAACAGCACCTTGCTATGGAATTGCTGAGTGCATTTTAGACAGACAGTAGTACCCATCTATTCTGTTTTACTGTACACCACTCCAAACCTCCAGGCTCTTTAAATATTTGGGTGAAAAATATAATGATTAAAAAAACCCAAAGAAATCTGAGGAGACATGGTGGAACATAGGAAAACCACAGCACAATTTCCATTTTGCAGCCTGCTCTTCTTTTCAGGTTCTAAATTTCCTCAAGGAGGTAATCTGGTGACTGGGGTTATTGCCCAAGATAGCGTCCTCAAATTTAACAATCTTCTCTTTGCAGGACAAAGAAAGGGAAGGTTGTGTCCTGGTAACTGGGAAATGTGTGGCAGGGTCGGGGTAGATACTAATCTGCTGATCCAGGCATTTTACTGCACAAAAACTACGTGTGCAAGAAGCATTTGCGTCTTTTCTCTACCCCTGGCCAAATCATCGTAGTAAGACAATTAAAGTTGCACCTTCTCCTTTGCAGCTGAAAAAGAAACAAACCCAGAGCAACTCTGTTCCTTTTACTAATATTCCTCCTACTTTCAGAAACACTGACAAACACCATCCAGGTCTAACAACTTTGGGAAGACTCATAATTAGGACACAGTGTCATTGAGCTACCGGCTCAGAGTTTAAGAAGACAGATCACAAATTAACGAGCACAGATCTTGCAAGTTGCTGATATCAATGAACAGTGGGGTTACTCACTGTCTCTAGTTTTTTTCTTTCCTTTCATCTCTTGACCTCTCCTACTTATTTCTTGTTCTCAGAATATTCGAAGTTGGCATGATGGGTTTTCTGTAAGTGATCCATAAACGAGTAAGCAAAGGGTGTTTCTCTTAGGGAATAAATTTGATTCATAATCTTTTTCGTAATTAAAACCCCTAAAAAGCCCCAATTTCCTCACATTTCTCTCAAACTTTTGGTGCCTCCTTGCACTGCAGAGTCTCTGTTCTGACTCATCAGCTCTCTGTGAAGTAGAACGCTTCCACAAGCCTTAATTCATTACCAAAATGAGAGCAGAAAAGCAAAATAAGAGGTATCACTACAAGCTTGAAAGCAGAGTGCAGGAGCTATCTGCAATTTAATGGGTCCTGCAATTACATCTTGATTGAATGCGCTGATGAAGCTGCAGCCCTTTCTTGTACAACATGGCACTCATCAGCACACCGTGACCCAGACCTGACTGAGGATTTTAGTTTGCACAGGTGAGAAAGGGGAAGTCAAAACTGGTAGAGTGTTTGCCTAGATTCTAAAAGTCGATGATTTTCCTCGTATTCTTTTTGGCAAGTGTCTCGTATTGGACTAGCAGTCAGCCAGTGGGGAGTGAGAAAAATTATCCAACATTTTTCCTTCACCAAATGTTACTATAGTTAGCACCTAGAAGCCTTTATTAGGAATGGATCCCAAGCAAAAGTATTTTCCATGTTTCAAAGTAAGATCCAACTTTGGTCCTAAAGAGCTACCAACCTAAAGAAACCAGTCAGGGAAGCATCTGATTAAGATCTTCTTCACTACACGGGAAAATTGAAGCTCAGGAGCACGAATGTCACAGAGAAGATGCTGGAGCAGAGCTGAGAGAGAACCTATTTCTTCTGGTTTTAGATGAACTCCAAGTGGTGTGTGGTGTAAAGGAGGACTGATTTATGCATCATGACACACATCGATTTTAGATCCTGGCTCCATTTGCTATCTGTGGCCTGTGGCTGCCTTTAACCTCATTTTAGGTATGCTATGATTTCTTTTCTCCCATGGCTGTAGAGGATTCTGAGTTCTCAGAGCCCTGAACAGGCTGAGCTGCCTACTGCTTTCTTGAGATACCGCAGTAGGTCCAGCTGGATGCCACACAAGATAAGTTAAAAGTAACTCATGGCTACCAGAACCCTGTTTGCCTCTCAGGCCTGAGCCAGGGCCTGCTGGAGACCTGCTGGAGAATTTTCTATTAGAAAATTCTCTTAAAATTAGAAATTTCTAATGGATTAGGCAATTAACTGTTGCCATTTTTACTTTCCTCTCTGTGCTGTCGCTCTCACTCTGTCAAGCAGGTGGAAACATGATGTTTTTAAAAATCAATTGTTCTTAGAGAAGTAAAATAACGAAGGAAACCTAAGTTACCAGTTTGGAGAGATGGAGGAAGGATTTAAAGGTGTGAAGACACTGGCTAACAAATCAGTCCTCTCTGGGCTGCTGTCACTGCAGCCCAGATGGTACCTGAGCATCTGAGATGCTGGAGCCAAAGGTGCTCAGTTCAGGCAGACGGTTCATTATGGTGCAGGGACAGGACCAGCTGCACTGAGGAGGGTGGCTATTACCTCGCTGCTACAGCTGCTTCCTGCTGGAGTCTGCTACACGCCCATTGCTTTGGTAAAGGTTAACTCATGCTGGGGGTTTTTAATTGTCTATTATCTGCCCAGAAGGAACTATCTTAAACAGAGCAAGGCAAAAATCTTCTTTTTCTGGCTTTTTTTTTTTTTTTTAGCATTTTTCAAAGAAATGTGTCATTAATCAAACTCATGAGTGAACAAAGGAAAGATAACAGCAGTGATATGTTCATTGGGGAAGGAGACCCTGGGTCACACAGATCCACCAGCAATGAATCTAAATAAAGTCAGGGAGAGTGTCACTGACTACTGCAATTATTATTGCAGTGATTGAGAATGCAGTTCCTCAGCTAATGTGGTGATGTGCGTGGTCTGAAGGTCAGCAGCACAGCTGGTGAGGTGGAAAACCATGCTGTTGTGATAGGATGGGCTGATGCTTCATGGTCTAATACACAGTTCCTGTAAATCAAGATTGATTTGGATTACAGTGCCCTGGTCCTCGGCTGTCCTGCATGTGGTAGCTCTGCAGGATTGGTCTGAAGTTTGTCCAACTTCAGCCTTTTCAAGTTGGGTTGCTGACTTTTATTGATCCCTTCCCTTCGTTTTAAATGTAATTTAGGTTTCAGAAGAGAACTAGAATGGATTTATCTGTTTCTGTCAAAAAATAGTAACATAAGAAATCCTTTTGCAGGGGTGTGACTGGTTTTATTCACTTCTGAGGGATACAATGAGATTTAATGAGTGATTTGGAGAAGGGAGAAGTGTAGTGAAATTTCTGGTAGTTCACTCACTGAGGTATCATGGGCAAAACAAAAAGAGGTGGAAGACCTGAGGTGAATGCTAGATAACCTGCAATGATGAAGGAAACAGTATATTATAACGTAAATGATGCTAAGGACACCTTCCAGAGCAGATTAATATCTGTATTATTCCAGACGTTCAAACACTTGAGATTGCAGATCAAGTCAATGACTTAGAAGCATGGAGTAATGAACATATGACATCATTGAAGAACAGGAAACTGGTGTACGCTAATGAAGGAAAATAAAGGAGCTCTGTGCTGTCCTGTTCCCACAGCCATGACTATCATATCCAAGTGTAACCCACTGCTGTAGTACAAACTGAGAACTGAGAAGAGAAGCAGAAGTGACACTGGGATTTTCTTGAAACTGGTGAATTCAAGGCTCTCAGAAAGAATGAAGAACTGGAAACTTTTGCCACAGCAGCAGCTGTAATTAATACCTTCTTATTTACCACACATAACCAGCAAGAGGGACATGAAGTAAGATTTGTCCCTGAGTTTTGACCTGTCTTGGTACGGTGTCTGATTGTGCCATATTTTGTTGCATCACACAAATGTACATTTTCTTTTGCTTCTCAGATTTCCTCTCTGGATGTTTTGACGCCTTATATTTTTGGGGCAAGCTTTCTTCTGGTACTAAATTATTCAGGCTGAAATCGCATAAAAATAGAAGATTGGACAGTTTTAAAGGCAACTAGAAATCTGAATACCATCTTTATTTATTATCAAATAGGGAACAAATTTGAAGCTGCTTTACTGCATTGTTCTATAAATATTGACTAAAGTATTGCTGTACAAGGAAGCATGTAAGTTATTACTCAGTCCTCTAAAGACAGAAAGGGAGAATCTCTCATTCATTTCATTGTATTGCCAGAATCTTTGAAGTCATTCATTCTAGGAAGAAGAGACTCTTACAGGTAATTTACTGTATTTGTGCCTTCTGTCCCATGGGCTATAATGCAAGATGAAATGTCAACTTCTGCTTTCAGTCTTCATTTCTCTTGCATTACTCCATCCCCTTTCTCTGAGGTACTCTTCAATGTAATCATCATACTCCAGTTTGGCTCCCTGCAGAAAGCTTGAACGGTATCACTTGCAGTAAAGGCGTTGGCTCCTTCACCTGAGGATCTGGTCCTGGAAGTAAACGGTGAAGCCTAGAGAGTGTTTGCTTCTACAGTGGAGAAACTGTTCTCAGATCCATTTGTACTCTCAGGAAGGAGAGGGGCACCATGCTGGGGGTCTTCATCATCACAGGCAGCTGCTGGACAGGGAGAAGGGCCAATGAAATAAAGACAGAATTTCTGAATTAGAGATGCAGATGAGTCTTTTTCTGTGAAAAGTCAAGAAGTGTGTCTGTAGACACTTCCATTTATGTGTGGGATGCAAGAATTGGGCAGTGTCTTCTATTAAACTGGACACAAAACCACATGCAAGGCTGTGACAGAAAATCGTCATGGACACCATTGCTTCTTATGAACTGAAGAAGAAAATCTTGGTGGAAACATGAAAGGGATGCCCAACACTCTCTTGAGGCTCTGCCACTCAATCTCTGGATGTACATTTTACTGACTTTCGGCTTTTCACGTACTGGAAATGTAATGCTCCTGAAATGTTGGTCCTCCTATACCCTGAAGCACAGGCACCTTTGGGGGAAACCTGCTGGCTGCTTGAAACTATGATTACAGATGTGGATAATCCCTGTTTTATCTTCAATCGAAGTAGTGAGTACCTTTGGGACAAGAGAGAAGAATCCCATTTGTGGATTGGATTCACAAGTGTATGGGTGTAACTCAGCTGACAAACCATGGATGTGTCTCCTCAGCGAACCTGTCAGCAGGACAGATGGTGCGAGCTCCCTTTAGGTTAAAGAAAGTCATTAAAATGGCCCTCTCATACTCTTTTTTTGGACAGATGTTATTTTATGACTGAGTGCTCAAAAATGCAGAAGGTGTTGGCCTGTAGATAAAGGTCCTTGTTTCCCAGAGGTGTTAATACAGAAACCAAACATTTGTGACATTTCTAAATGGATCTGTGGCAAAGTGGGGACATCTCCTCCCTGGGTGGGCAGGGCCAGTTGCTTCTCAATAGTGAGAAGCGTGACTTTAAAGATGCTGTCCAAGGGAGCACAGGGAGCTACATTTTTGCCAATGCTGGACACTGACTGCTACAGGAAAGGTTCAGCCCCCTCCAGATGGCTGTTTTTTTTCCTTTGAACAGGGAAGAATCCACAGTGCTGCATTATATGGCCCAGGCTGTGGGCTCTTCAGTCTAATTCTCCTGTTCACCACGTAAAAAGAGGAGCTAACAGTCATGTCGTACCTGTTGTGTAGCACAAGGATCTCTAGCTGTAGGCACATAGGATCCCATCATTGGCCAAAAATCCTTGGTGCTTCTTCCACAGTAGAGGGGAATCAATGATTACCTACTGTCTTGGGCTGACTTTAAGATGTGTATTCCCTCTAGCCGCTCTATACCCAGACATGATTCCTGTGCTTTTCTGTGTCTTTAAAACTGGGTGTGAGAGAAAGAAAAAAAGCCAGACAAACTTTTCAAAACAGTTTTTGTGTTCAAGGACACGGGGGGAGATAGCTGCTGCTGCTGCTGCTGCAGAGCAGAGGCACCTACCTTCCCTCCTTTCCCCGGCTCTGGGCTCCTTTTCCTCAGAGAGAGAGACAGAGGGTTAAACTCCTTTGTTTCCCTGGGACTTTGGATTTTTTCTTCTTCTCTTCTGGACTGTTCAGAACACCAGAACATCAGAACCTCACTGGGAGGCCTCACACCTCAGCCCGGAGGGGCCCGAGCCCACCCAGCTCCGAAGAGGAGAGAGAGGGAGAGAGAGAGAGACCACACCCACAGAAAGAACTCTAAAATCTTCCCAGTTTTTCTCTCCATAGCGAGAGGTTTTATTATTTAGCATTATTCTTTTCCCTTGTGTTTGTTAAATAAATAGTTTTTTTCCCCTTCTTTCACTTTCCTTCGAGGAATTTTTTCCTGAACCTGGTGGGGGAGGGGTGGCTGTAACCTGCCTTCTATAGAGGAGACGTTCCTCCCAGAGCATTCCTCCGAATTTTGTCTCAAACCGGGACACGTACCCATGACCTTCCCCTCAAGAGAAATGTAAAGTTTGTCTACGTGCATGGGGAAAACAACCTTCTCCATTGAGAGGGCAGAGAAAGACAGACAGACAAAGAAGGCAAAAGAAAAGCAGAAGGATACCTTGACTGGGTATGGGGTAAGCTCAGCAATAACATGTTCTAAAAAGGAAGTAGAAACCTTGTGAAGGAGTTCAGTGCCCCCATTTCTTGCCTCCCTAGAGCCTGGACCTTGCAGATGCCTTTTGCAATGCCAATTTGCAACCTCATTTCCCTGCCACGTCCTGGGAGAGCTTGGGCACGTGTCCCAGCACAGTGCCTACACTGCAAACACCACTCTGTTATGCCACACAGCTGTTTTAGCTCCTGAACTGTTTTCTGGGGCAGAGTGTTTTTCTATGTCTTAAGGGATAAAGTTATAATATTTTACATATGTAATGTGTGTGTGTATATATATATATATTTATAATAGCTTTTTCTTCTGGTATATTTCAACATCCTTCTCCTGAAACAGTTTATTAGGGATCATTTCTCTGTCCCTAGACAAATGTAATTTTTTTCTGTTCTTTCAGTGAGTGTGTTCTTATTCTATTCTATTCTAGTCCTTATACCACTGTTACTCCTGAAGGTACCAGTACCTCCAATACCAGCTTACAGGAAATGCCCTGACTGAGCTCAGAGACCAAATTTAAAGTGGAATTAAAGAGTGGTATGACACATACTCAACTTCAGCTCAGGGTATGCTCTGTCTCTCCCTCTCAGCAGCTTCTCACCCTGTCCTCTTCCCCCCAGAAAGGTGTAAGTCCTCAGCGAGGCTAACTGAACTCTGCAGGTATGGAGCCCTGGAGACAGAGCTCACAGCTAGAGCAGGGCTTTGTTCTCAGGAGTTGTCAGTGTGAGGTCATGCCATGTTACAGCAAGAAGGTTCATGATGTCACCTTAACAGGAGAAAACAATGTAGCCCTGAGCTGTGTTTCAAGGGATAAAAGAAATGGAACAACTAGGGGAAGATCCATCAAATAAGATGAAAGAACATCACCAAGGGAAAAAGAGAAGGAATGAAAAAACCCCTGTGATGTACTAGTCTATGAAGCACAAAAGTAACAATGAAAGTAGTAACTTCAGAGAGTGCTATTCCTTGTTCAGGCCTGCCTTTGATCTTTCTTTTTGATTCCCACAAGGGCATCTTCACAGCCCTTGGATGTGGAATTGCTGGTACCGAGTCTTCCCCCACGGGATGGCCAAGCAGCCCTCCCTGCCCGTGCGATGTACGTTTGCTGTGGCACGTGCGCACCGTGCAGCCCCCGAGCCATCCACAGCCCCTGCGTGCATGAGAGCACAGGTGGAGGCTCAGGTGCAGAAAGGGGGGGCTGCCCTTGCCCAGCCCCAGAGCAGAGGTGGTTTATGAGCCATTCCCCTTTCCCGTGCCGTTGCTGCAGGCTGGTCAGAGTGTCTTCGAGGCTTCCTTTCCCGGGATGAGCTCATGTGCATCTTCACAGACCTCCCCTGTTCTGCCTGCAGTGGGGCTCCTCCGGGAGCATCTGCACCTACTGAGGAGGCAGGCCCCGAGTTCTGTCCTCTTGGAGAAACAGCCTCTGTGATTGTTACCCATATGGTTTTAGAATGAAAAGAGGTGGCCAGAATATCCATCAATACTGGAAAAGTAGTATTGCTCATGGTTTCTGCTGTCTCTTCCTTGCTTGCTGTCTACTGATGAGAAGGACTTGGAGAGTTTGTCATCCCAGGCTGTAAATGAAGGCACCCTGACTGTGCTAGGAAGGTGAGCCCCTCTGTACCATGACACCAGTGCATGGGGCACTTGGGCTTCCTCTGAGCAAGCAAGGAAGTAAGAGCAAAACCAAGAGTATTCTGCAAACCTTGCAAACCAGTGCTTGATTAATTTCAGACAGTTTTAATTAAGAAGTATTCCCTCCTCAGTTAATTACGTGTTTTATGGGAAGTGGATGTGGTTATCTGAAATCAAGCAAGGGATGGTGTTTCTGTAATCTCATCAATACAGGCTATATCACCACTGGGAAGTAAGACAGTGTAAACAAATAACCAGAAACACTCCCCCTTCTCCCCTTCCCCCCCCCAACACTAATAGATCCGCCTTAAATTAATATTTGAATTTGCTTCAGTGTACTGCATATCGTGATGTACCATCTTTTATATTAAATGCTATCTGTCTTTCTGTTGATTGCATTTTAGTTTTATTGTAATGCTCTATGTGGAAAAGAGGATTATTCTGAAATAAGGTAGGGCTCAAGCTTGAAATGTCGAGCAGACATGCTTTTAGATGCATTATTTCTGAAGCAAAACATTCAGCTTGCAGACTCTAAAAGTCTCTTTTTTTAACCCAAAGAGTGCTTGGTCTTTCCTTCCTTTGGTGATCAGGATCTTTTAAAATGGCTCATGAAGGCATTCAGATGCCAGACCTTCTAAATCAACTGTAATTCCTGAAAATTTAGGCCATGTTTAGGGAAGGATAATAATACATATGTTCTTTAACTGCAGCAAATGTACACGTACAAGCTGATGCTGCTAGTGACTTGATTATGATACAGAATCATCAAAAGAAAAATTTTTGGTCCTGTAAGTTTTCAAGTTGACAGACAAAGAGAATGCAACAGGTGAATGACAGAAATGAAACAGGACAGTATGGGAGGTCGACAGCAAATAAAATGTGATCATCAGGACAGTGGGAATCACATGGACCACTGCCTGCTTCTTTTCCCCAGACTCTATAATGTCTTTCTGCAACAAACGCAGTCTTTAGAAAACTACAAATGTCCACTTTTATGACTTTGAATCTTAGCCACAAATTGAATAATTTACATTACTGAAGAGCGCAATGGTGCAAAGTTGTTTGACCATTGAAGGTAAATTGAAGTCTTTTATGAGACACATTTTGCAAAGGAAAGGTGTGGGAAAGTCAAGATGTGTAAGCAAGACACAGAATAACCTCAAGGGTGATGTGCTTAAGCTTCACTGAATAAACAACAGAATGATTTGATATCCTTCCCAATAAGCTTTACAAATATTCCTGCTCTGTCTGAACGTATTTCATACTAGCAAGCTAACAGAGTGTCAAAAGTGGCAGCATTCACGCCAAGACTCCACTCTGCCGTGCTCCCCAGTTAAGTGCAGGGACAGTAAATTTCACAGCATCTTTAATCTTTGTCTCAAGTGTAAATAACTTCACATGGGCTTTAAAAAAAAAAAAATAAAGTCCTTGCCTTCTTGCAGGTTTAATCTCAGTGCTGATGCCTGTTGATGGTTCAAACACTCGGTCCCCTATTTTTAAATCATTTAACTGGTTCAATAACTGTCTTAGCCTTTGCTTTGATAGTTAAATCAATTCTTGGGAAAGAAAATAAGCTTGTCAGTGAATCATACCCAAAGGTCTACCTTTCCTTAGAGCCAGTTGCAGATTATATAAAATAAATTAACTCTGAACTTTCTTAGAAATGAAAGGGACTGAAGAGAGCAAATGCAAGAACTGCAAACCAGAAGCAGTGAGGGGTTGATTCGTTGCCATCATGGTGCCATAGATGCCCACAGACAGTCCTATCTCTGCCTTTTGCAATGAGTGGTTGCCATCTCCACACTTGTCCATTACAGTATCTTTGCAAGGAAAGCACAAACGTATGAAGTAACATAAGACAACTCTGACGAAAAGTTAAAAGGTTTAGAGAGCCCTTAGGCCTGAGCTGGAAGCCCTTCCTCAGGAGAAACCTCCATGGGGTTTGAATCCTCTGCACTGGGAAATGCATCTGTGTCCTGGACAACACTGTGATGGACATCAAGTAGCCCTGGGGTCTGATTTATAAGAAAATGGTGTAGCCTGTACCTCTCTCTCTTTCCTACATTGCTCAACAATTGCGGCTATTGGTCTTTTCCTAAATGTCTGGTGTGCCATGAGATGCCAGGGGGAGGTGTGCGAAGGGGTGCCTGAAAGATACCTCTGGAAGAAATTTCTATTGCATTGTTCTTGGCACTGCAGGGCTTGGACTTGAGGACCTAATTGTAGGGACAAACTGAGCCAGAAACCTAATAGGGAGAAATGGTCCCGTGTCCTCTAAAATAACTCACGTGAGTCACTTAGGTCAGAGTGAAGTCAAGACAAGAGAATAAGATTTTAAACTGCTTCTTTCTGTTGACATTTTTTGCTGCCAGCTACTAAATCTCGTCATGCTTCATTTTTTTTAGTTTAATAGAAGATACTCTTTCAAAATTTTAACTTCCCCTGAAAATATTTTCTGTTTTCCTTTCTTTTGGGAGACAGAGACTGAAATAATTTGACAACTTATTTCTTTCCTTCACAACTGAATGAACTATAAAGGTTTATTTCTGTGGTTGCCTTTCTCGGTCTTGAATTTTTCACAGATTATCAAAAAGAAGTTTTGTGACTTTGTCTTGTTTGTAAAGTTTAAGAAAGTTACACAGTGAAGAAATAAAAAAAAATATGGAACGTAGACTTAGAACACAAGAACAGTTTCAACAATCACCTTGATTAACGAGACACTCTGAAAATGTAGGTTTTCCAAGACTAAGTAGAAAAGTTGGATTCTACCACTGGAAATATTCTTTTCATGCCTTCTTCTGTACATGCAAGTATGTACAAACCTGAAGTCAGAATTTGGGCCATACTTTTCCAATGGGAGCAGCCTTTTCTGAAATGAGTCCTGCAGTACTTTCCAGTGACATCCTCCAGTCCTGCATTACAGCCAAGAGTTATATATACTTATTAAGCATTTGAGCAGCATTATTTGCTTTTAAATGAAGATGGATTTTAACTTGCTGCTTCCAATTAGAATAATAATAAACATTTTCCCTAATGATGATGACATGCAATAGTGTTAAATTGGAAATGCAAAAGCTTCTTCTGTTGGTACAGTATAAGTTACAGTGTCATTAAATATATAATCAGCCATTTATTGCTTGTGTTATTTTTGAGGCACTTAAATGAAAAGTTGGTTTGTCTCTTATTAGACCTCAATAAATGTTCCTTTAATAGTCATAGGGTGTTTTAATGCTTTACAGAATCATTGTCATTAAATTGAATGCAAGACATTGGACTTAAATAAAAGAGAAATGGGAAAACCTCAATAAATCAGGATAATAAAAGCTTTTCTTTGTGCTGTTTGAATTGTGCTGAAATGGATCTGTCTCTTAAACTGCCTTACAAAGGCCAAAGTAGCTTAATTGCTTTAGGGCTTGATTATGCTGCATGAGTCAGCTGTGAGACCGTGGCAGTAAAAAGACACATTTCACCACAGAAACCTGAGCAAGAATTTTGCTGCTGCATCAGTAGACTTCCCTCAGAAACAATGACCAGGTAAGAGAAACATGCTGCAATGACTTCTGCATTATGGGAATCATCCTTTAATATCAGGGGCACATGGAGAATGCAGAAGGCACAACACTTGGAGGTAATTCCTTGTCCTTTTGTATAGGTTTTCTTCAGCTCCTATGGGTTACTCTGGCATTCTGTGCCAAGACACAGAATGTGTCTCGAGCACTTCATGAGATCTATCTCACGAGGTATATAAACTATATATATATTATATGACATGTATCTTAAACATATTGGTCAACATTATCCTGAAAAGCAAGCATTGACCCTAATAATTGTGTCCTAAACATCTCAGAAGTGTTTTCTTTGCATGAACTTCTTCAGTGTAAACTTATTACTGAATTTGTCTATGTATTTGATTTAAAAAATAGTAGGTTCCTTTAAATCATGCTTTCTTGGCCAGCTCAGTTATCCAGATGAAAAGTAGACTTTTATGATGCAAATTATTAATGCTCAGTCTTGCTGGGGTCTGACAGCTTTGGCTCAGACAAGGATATAGAGACCTGATCCATTGTGAAATGAGCTAATTTACATACTGAGCTTGAGCCAGGGAGATGGGGATAGTGTAACAATCCAAGATTGTCTGAATACTAGAGTTAAAGCCACTTGGAGTTGATGTACCCCTCCAGGTACTTTGTGAGCTGCCTAAGATGGTATCATGCATCAAAAGCCCTTCACACATCCTGCAGCTCTGAAATCTCTGTGGTTTCTTTTATTAGTGAAGTTAGAAACCTCTAAACTTGAAAGTCATCTTCTTCTTGGTAGCCACTCAGCATTCAAATAGCTAAAGATGAGGACTCATATGAAACTCTTGTTTTCCTACTTTCCCCTCTATTACTTGCTACTTAATTGGTCAGCATAATTTGTTGCCTGTGGATGCAAATGGGAGGACAAATATAAAAAGGACCCAGTAGTCATGGCAACGGAAGATATTTCATTTAGTCACAGAGCATGTATATAGAGATGGGCAGCAGGAGCTTTCCTAGAATGGCTGCCAATTCACTTACCCTGTAAATAGAGAAATAAATACAGAGGCATAAAAATCCCTGAGTGATGACATGTCCCTTTGCAGCTGGTTTAGCTTCAAATCAGAACTGTCCATCATGTCTAGGTATTGTTTGCTTTCTTCTGACCCATTATGTAAATATTGTTCTTAAAAGTGTGCTTTCCCTTATTTTATGATTGAACCTGCTTCCTTATATTGAGAGCTTCATCCCATAGAAATATGACAGGTTTGTATATTACTGCAAAAAGTAAAATATTACGGGCAGATAACTGCTGATGTCATGCTCTAGAGATTTTCCAGGTCAGAACTCTGACATGGAGACTCATGATTTCTTGAAAAATTATCTCAGATTCCAATAAATCCAGCACATACTAGTCCACAAAGTCATCCTTTGATCGTGAAGAGCAGCCTGGTTTAATAAAGCCTGGTGGTGTTGCATATTTTGGAGCTTGTGGTATTGTGATGCACAGCAGTGAGTACACCCACAGCCACAAAGTTTAAAAAAAAAAAAAAGTATAAAAGTAAAAAAGCTGAAGACATCGGGGTCAAAAATTTTGCAGAATCCAGAGAATCAAAAAGAGACTCTTGATGGTCATAGTATTTATTCCTCCTTCTGCTCCCCATGCAGGAATTTTCTGTTTAAACATTATTTCCTGTAGACTGTCCCTCCTTGTCTTAAAGAAGGCCTCCAATGCTGCAAACCTACTTGGGAAGTGAGCAGGAGGAGTGGCCCTTTCACATGGGAGAGTGCTGGGAATACATGGAGTTTTGCCTGGGATGGATGATGAGCCAGTTTGTGGTTACCAGTTATGGTTTATGGGTCAGGATTAGAGACAGAACAGACTAGAATAGAGGCCCCTAGTAACTACAGTGCAAGCTTCACTGGCTAAAACCTCCATTCACCTTTGAATAAGCAGCCTGGATTTTTTATTCTCTAATCCCATTAAAAATAGACTACAAGGAGACTTGAGGAGCAGGACTGGTATCAGATGGTAATAGCTGCAGGGAGGTAAGTTTTCATCTCAGTTATGTAAGTGTAAAACCAATTAATTTTTCTAGATTTATCATGGTGCAAGAATAAAATTAAATTAAGATTAATTAAATTAAAATCAGAACAACCACATCGTGAATTAATAATTCTAAGGTAAACTACCCTACTGGTTTCAGGGGGATTACATTGGTGTCCTAGGAGACAGAATATATCTACTTTTTCCTGGGACAGCGGAGCAATTTTTCTCCAGTGATCCGAACCCAATTATTTATTTGTATTACACTTCTTTTTCCTTTCTATTTTATTGTATTAGAGCTTTTTTTTTTTTTTTTTTAAATTTTGGCTAGCAGTGATCAATGTCTTGAAATAAAGAAGCAATAAAGACAACACAAAGAAAAATAAGTTTAACAAAAGTCACGATAGTTTAGAAAATCCTTCTCAGATAGTTTAGAAGATCCTTCTCATGTTGAATGTTGAAGACTCATCAACATTCAAAACTAAAAATTTGTAGAATATCTTATCATCTCTTGTCTATGGCAAATGCGATATGCAAGTTAAAACAGAATCCTGTGCTTTATGAATTTTCAGTTTTAAGTACAGAAAAGACATGATAAAAGGAGTAATGTGCTAAGGAAGAGCTGGAAAGAATTTAGATTAAGAGATAAATAGCCCTTCTGCTAAATCACATCTGACTCCCAGGGAAGAAAAGTTTGTTGCTTCGTAAATGATGACACAGAACTGAACAAAAACTTTCACAAAGGCATTTTACCTAAATAATTGCCCGTTACCAAATAGCGTGGGAGTGGGGTGATTGGAGGACTTAATTTTTGTGTGACTCTCCTTAACTGTATGTGGCAGTCAGGTTGTACAAATCATTTCAGTAATACACATTGTAGGCTCCTAACAGACAACGTTATTCCCAATAAAAATCACAATTTCTGCTAAGTTGGCAGGTAATACCAGGGCTGAAAGTCTGAAGGTATAAAATTCTGGAGGGGAATGCTCTTGTATGTGGACATTGTGAACCTCAGATCGCTGAGCCATGGAGGAAGATTTAGGATATAAAATCTTATTAACTCAAAGTCCAACCTTGCCCCCAGGACTAGATTAATTTACTATCCATAGTGAACCCTCACACTCACATCCTGGGCTGAGCATAAAACTGATGGACAGCCTAGAACATTAGTCTGTCTATAGGCTCTTGTATGTGGTAAGGACAGATCAAGCACAGACAAAATTTATTTCACCAATTAACTAGTTATTACCATGTTGGGTTTGCATGCTCAAACAAGAAATCTGTGGGGTTGGAAAATATTCACTTTGACATTTCTTTAAATCACCGACTAATTTTTTTATTTCCTTTTTGAGGTTCACTGATTGAATTTGCTGTCACTTTTGGTGTGACAAATAAAGCTTCATGTGAACTCGCTTCAAGCCTCTCTTTAATGATTATGTTACACACTTGTGCACTCTGCTCACTGTAAGCCAGCTGAGATTTATCCTAGGAAGAATAATTTTTTTTTTCGGAAGAAATATGAAATAAGAAAAATGAAGAACCAGACACAGGTTAATAACAGCAGGGCTAATTAGTCTTCAGTAGACTTGAATCTAATTTTTTTTCAGTGGAAACACTGAAACATTGTTGAGACATGCTTGTCTGCTTTACTACACAGTTTGTGAATATGTTTATCAGAAGACAGCTTTTGCTAGCACAGATCCTTGTGGAACTCTACCGTTGACTTCCGTCACTTACTACTATACTTTTTCCAAATACAAAAATTATTTTGAAAGAAAACATTGAAAATTCACTGAAGTAGACATATTTCTGCATGTGTAGAATTTTTCTTCGGTACTTCAAAATTATTCTTTGGTGGAAAAACACCTGTTCCATGGCTTAAACTTGCTTGAGATTCTAAATAACAGGTAGAGAAAGGAGAAAAAAACCCAGGGAACTCTTATAAGTCAAAGGACTCCAGTGGTTATCTGTGAAGTCCCGTGGGGTATTGAGGCGATTGATTTCCATTAAGAGTTAGAGATACTGGTCATTCATCTCAAAGAGGCGGTTTGGGAGATCTCAGCCCTGCTGTAAAGTCTGACATTATAAATATTTGCCTGAGTATGTAAATTGCTCTTTATATTCAGAGGATCTGGACAAAGCCCCTGAAGAGAGATTAAAAGGCTGAAGCATTTAGAGCCTCATGGCAATATCAAGGATTATCAAAGCATCTCTGTGCGGGAGAGCAGAATGGTTATGTCAGACCATCTCTATCTCCGGGAGGGAGATTGGTCAAATCTCTTTGTAGAGAAGGGGAGCACAGTCTCTGTTAGGATTATACCCAGCAGGAGACAGCTTAGCTCCCTCCGAAAGAGGAGCTTTAAAAGATTCCATTTGAGAACCAGTCAGCTCAGAAAACGTCGTATTACAATTGAGGACAATTAGCATCTGACAAGAAGCGTGTGGAGTTTGTGCTTAGTTTATGTTTCTCCATCTGGGGGGTCTCTTCTGTGCTCTCTCTGCCAGTTCCTATCAGCTTGGATTACACTAAGCTTCAAGCATCCGTGCAAGCGAAAGGTAATTACTTGAAGAGCAGCAAATCCAAGGGAGAGTCTCAAGGATGCTCTCGTACTTCATCTGATGCCTACCAATGTGTTGCTTGTGTCTGTTACAGGAATGCACAGTCAAGTCATGTTAAGAACTTTAAATAACTCCAAAGACTTTTTCAGATGGGATGTGTAGCTTTGCAAAGCACGTATAGGACACCAGCATGATTGCTGTAACAAAATGGAAAGGCAAGCTGAGATCATTGCAAGCTCTCAGGATCTCTGCTCCTCTTTCAGTGTAGGTCCTCCTTCAATTCTAAAGGCCAGTTCTCCTGCCCTCCTGAAAAAAAAAATTACAGTATAGTAAAAGGGGGTGAAAATGCCATGTGTTTCTCTTCACACACCCTCTTTCCACTTTTTCAGTCCTGGGAGAGGTATTTGGTCCTTGAGAGGATCCTGTCTAGACATCTGCATAGCCATGAAAAGTGTCAGAGCTCTTGTCTTTGAGAAACACATGTGAATTTCAGGTTAGCACCAAGGTACGAGACTCTTTAGTGGCTCTGTGATCCCTGTTTTTTTCTGTTATAATCTGGCCATGCTGATCAGATCGTCTGCTGAAGAGTTTGGGTTATTGTGCTGTTTCTCATGTTCCTTCTATTCTATCTTTGTGTTGTGCTTAATGTTCTGGGCTCAGAATCATCTTTCTTTTACTATTTCTTTGCTCTGCTGACCCCGTAGTCACTTCTTATAGACTCCTAGGCACTATGCAGAATGAGTACTTGTGTTCAGTCAGAAGCTTTCTTAAGTTTGTTTCCATCTACTTGCCGCAGGCTTCAAAATGTTTTAGCCTAGTTCTGTTTTCAGTTTATACAATATGAGGTAGATTATAGGGAAGTGATACAGTCTTTGATTTAGGGTTAACATTTACTAATTTCCTTGCCTGGCAAATACCTGGCTAATCTGTTTTGTGACCTGAATATTGTCTGATACAAGCCCTTCTCTCTGGTTAAGTAAATTGTGCATTTGCAGCTTTTGATGTGCTGCTAAAGGCTTTTAGCCATTTCTTTCTCACAGTCCCTCCTGAAAAACCCTGTTGCCTTGCCTACCCCACCCCACCAGGGGTTGGAGTTACTCTGGTAGTTTGACACGATGCTACTCCTTCCTCACAACGGAAGGGACAGGTCCCTTGCAGTATCTCCTTCACATCCAGAGAGGGACAAATGCTGTCCACTAAGAGTCACAGCTCTTCGTCTGTATTGAGAAACCTGTACCACACTGCCCTTCCTTGCAGTCATCTCCCACCCTTCAGAACCACAGGGCCTTCCTTGCTCTGCCCCTGGAATTTCTCCAGGGCCCAGTCACCCACTCCTTAATTGGCCAGAATGGGATAATAAAAAAAAGTATACTATTGAGATTACTGATAATTAAAAGGCATTAAATAAAACTGTATGGAAATATTATATTTTAGTGTGTAAAAGGTTAAATGAGAATGACTTTAAAATGTTTAACTTTCCCAGCTGAAAACCTCAAAATTCACAGGATCACAGAACCACTTAATGGATAAGTCTGGAATGGAGCACTGGAGGTCATCTAGTCCAGCCTCCCTGCTCAAGCAGAATGCCCTAGAACATGTTATCGCTTTTGGCAGTCGTAAAGACAATGAGCAAAATTTTGTTTTTAATGTGTAGAAAGCTTGAGACATTTTTAATGAAAAGGAATTCTAAAGAAAAATCAACACTCATAAAGGGCAAATATTTGGTTCGTGACAGCACAAAAGGTTTGATTTCAGTTTTGCTGGTTCTGTTCTGAACATAAGACTGATCACATTTTCCTGTCTATTAGACAGCAGCTAATTAGCACAAGGGTCACTAAGATGACTCCTTGGTCCCTATGGTTGGTACCACAGCCTGTAAACCCTGGTCAGTCACCTGGGATAGGAACTGAGCTCCGTGCTTAATCTCTTCTCCACTATAAATGTAAGTAACAGAATAGAATAGCCAACACTTCTTAAAAAGTTAATTAGAATATTCATTAAAATATTTATTCACTGCACATAAATTCAAATACAGCTTTTGAATCAAAATTTACTCTTCTGAGTAAGCAGGAGGGGACAGAAGAGTTCAATGGTGAGAGTTCTGTTTCTCCCTTGAAGTCCAATCTGATGGGTAATTCCAGAGCCTGAACTGACTGAAGGCAGTGACACAGAATTACATTTTCCTTCTCTGACAGGTGAAGGAGTGCAGTTGAGCTTGCTCATGAGAAGTAGAAATGTCAAAGCTGGGGCACAGTGATGCTGGGAAGCCTTAGAAATACGGCTTTACAGGTCACCTTGCCACTGGGAGGGCTCATGAAGGTACTTTGCTTACCCCAGACCTGCAGGAAGGACAGCAGCCCCTGCCTCCCTAGAGCTGTGCCACAGCCAAGAAAGTTATGGGGCTGTCATTGCTTAATTGGGGTGAGCACTGCTTGGAGTGAGCTGCATCGGATACTGAGCATGCGAGGTGTTGGTGTCTATGAAATGCATTTATCTGTGTCCAGTTCTCAGGGAAAGGGTTTCCACCTCACTCCTGGTGTTCCTTTCATGTCTCTCTTATCATTGCATTATCTTCTGAGCTCAGAGATGGGAGAGAGGCACGAGGAAACTGCATCTCCAACTCCTAGAGGAGGGAGCTTTTCTGCCGCTGGGTTACAGCTCCTTTGTTCCCAGACCCAAAAGAGCGGAGGGAATGAAGTCTGAGAAACAGCACATCTGTCTCTGTGAGCTCAAAGGAGTATTTGGTTTAGAGCACTCTAGCCTAGTGAAATCCTTAAGAATGTCCCCAAATAAGGATGAGGCATAAGCCTATATTTCCTTGGAAGGAAAATAAGGCATGATGTACTCCTTATGCAAACTTTTTTTTTTCTAGGAATCTGTCCTTGAAATGGAAACTTTGAAGGTGCAAGGAAAGCAGGCTTTTTTCCTTCTACAGACTGTGTCCTGGTGCTAATTATTATGATAACAAGAATAGTCACAGGCCAATTGAGTGCCCAATCTCTTAGGGTGTACATCAGAAAGAGAACAACACCACAGGTGAAACTTTTCAGGGATACCCCTGGACAAAATTCAGGATAGGAATGGGATGTTGAAAGAAAAGGGTTAGGAGTGGTGATGGTGTTGGAAAGGAAGTGTGTCAGTCATCTAAACACAGCACGACATCTTAAGCAGCCTATTGATCTCCTATTCCGAATTCATGCAGGGCAACCCCCTGTCATAAAACATTCAGCAGCCAAGATCAATAAGAGATGTGGAGCACTGAATCTTGCTGCTTCAAAGTCATACTTGAAAACAACAAAAAAAATATCACTGCTACTCAAATGTCACCAGGGCACCAGCTCAGTTTGGACCCAGCTCAGCAATTTCAATGATAAAAGTTTGCTTCCTGTTTTTCCAAGTGGGAGTCCAGCTGGAAGGTGACAGGAACTGGACTCGGATATGTGACAGGGAATCTATTTTCTACCCCTCTCTGTTTACAAAGAAGGTTCAACAGGAAAGATAAACCTAGATAACATGAAGCGCTTGCTGAGGTAGAGCTTGTCTTGTGCTGTGACTCTGCCAACATTTAGCAGTTCCCTGGCTAGGATCACATCCTCCAGCTGCAGAATGCGAGGGGACTGAGAAATGCATTATATCACATCACAAACAGATGATATTGTCTTTGCAAACATACCCTCCCCACTATGATATCTATCAAGTTGCTCAATATACTCATTCAAGTATAAGACCTAACTGTTAGGTTGTTAGCCACTGGGGTGGATTCTGGAGAAGAGATTGCCCACTGAAGTCACTTTCCACATATTTCAGTGCTGTTGTCATGTATCTCATTACTGTCTTCTAGCAGAAACAGTGCTAATTCTTTCAATCTCTCTTCTGAGGTCATATTTTCATCTGTTTCTGCTTCAATAAAGGTCATTGGCATCTGACAGTCTTATTGCACAGAAGATTAATTCTGCTCTTCCATGGCTCTGAGCCCAATGGTTGCCATCCCCTCGTTCAGTGTGAAGGGGAGGTTTGCTTTTAGTAGTCAACAAAAACCCTGGGCGTTTGTTCCATTTGTAATGATTTCCAGAGTAACTGATGCTGCTAGAGATGAATACTTAACAAAAGCACAAATTGGACAGCCAGACAAAGTGACAAGCTGGGATTCAAGTGGGAATATGAAGCACTGAGATGAGCTCAGAAAGCATCTGTTGTCAAAACACCATCTCTCTGTTGCAGACAAAGAAGCACAGAAAAACCTGGATGCAAAAGCAATAAATAAAGGCATCAATGAAAATTTAGCATTTGATTTCAATGGATTGAATGGCTGTACTGTAGGGGCTCTGTCTTGGGATGGTACCACGTGCTAGCTTGTTCTATAGCGATGTCTGCACTGCACAGTGCCTGAGATGGCCATAAACAAAGAGCACAAATTGAAAAACCATTGAGAAATAAAATCAGCTTGCTTATGTAAAGCTCCATATGATTACAGCCTGTTTCTGATGGCAAAACTAAGCTGCTCAGAGCCGTGGTGGTTCATCTATTAATTATATGTTGGGTTTAGTATCTGTGTTTATTAGGATAAAGGGTTAGTATT
Source organism: Mohoua ochrocephala (assembly GCA_013398855.1). Lineage (NCBI taxonomy): Eukaryota > Metazoa > Chordata > Aves > Passeriformes > Acanthizidae > Mohoua > Mohoua ochrocephala. Next base: position 61,356 of record VZTA01026168.1, read on the forward strand.
ACCTGGACAACCAATAAACCAAATTTCTATTATGCTTTACTAGTTAGACTGGGAGTCAGGCTAAATATTCTGACAAACCATAGTCTCATTAAATATTTTTCAGTTCTTGAAGCTGTTGATTCCTATTCATAGCAAACATAGAAGAGGCTTGGATTCTTCATTCTTCTCTGTTTTTCTGTTCCAAGGTCGATGACTCTGCTCCTGACTCCCTCCGAAGAAAAGTTTCTGAAGGATGTTCTTGTAGGTGACATTCTAATTTATGATTCTGAAGGAGGCAGGGGGGAATTAAGTGACATGATGGAAAGTTTTTTAAGTGTAATCAACAGTGAGGATAAACGCTGTTAGAGATTTCTGCATATTAATCTGGCTTTGTTTTGAGCTACTGCAGCACCTGTGACAAAACCAAAGGTTATGAATTTGGAATCATAAGCTTTGCCTCTCTGGCTTAGCATAATATAGATCTCTAATCAATAAACTGATTGAGCTTAGCTGGTCTGATCTCCAGGACACACAGTGGGTAGTGTGGGTATTTCAATCCAGTGCTGTGCACGATGTGCCTGACTTACCACTCTTATCCAGGATTGGAAGACTTTCCTATAGGTGCTGAGCCATCTCTTTCAGCCCTGGTGGATGTCTCAAATGGCACTACAGACACTGGAGAACTTAAATGTGCCCCTGTGGGGTTCGGTTCCAGGCTGAACCTCCTGATGTAAATATTCAGCGGTGTTTGCATGTGAGATAGAGACTGAGCTCAGTTGCCTAAGCCAGAAACCCAGAGCCATTTGGGACATGGCACCACCTCTGAGATTCTTTATGGGGCAGGCAGGGGTGGCACAAGAGCAGTGGGAGACTTGTGCATGCTTTGACACTGAGAAATGTTGCTGGAAACAAGCCACAACAATAATTAAACACATGCTCGTTGGAAGTATGGGGAGAGATGGCATTTCTGTCTAGCAGAAAAAGGGTGAAATTTAGGACTCTAAAGCACAGGACTCCGATGCTTGATTCTGTTGACTGGAGACATCTTAATTTAGAGGATCATAATTTTTTTAGAAATGATTTCTATATTTGTCCTGCATCTTTGTTCTCACATAAATAATTCCTATCTTTTTCCTTTTCCTAGATTTAGCGATTCTGTTTTAGACTGTTTATCTTGTCTACCAGTTCTCTAAAGCATTCATTAAAATTCTACTTTATAAATCTTAAGTTTTCAAAAATATGGAAAAAAAAAGTTTGCAAAGAATAAATTGTCATTACTTGGAAGTGTCTCTGATCAGATACAGGGTTCATGATTAACCCTTAACTTTCAGACAAGAAAGAAATTATTTTTCTAATTGCTAGGGAAAGCAGTCATAGAACTTAACTACCAAAGGTTACACTGGATTCTTCAGTACTAGACATTGTTTTTTTTTTTAAGATGGAACATATTTTTGAAAGAGATTGTCATCTTCATCATACATAATTATATCTACAAAGCTGTGAAGAGCTATGTGTCTCTTTAATAGATGAGCCAGGTTCAGCTTGGAATGAACACACGGAGAAGCCAGGCCTGCCACAGCGATGTGAAAGAGATGTGTAATCATCGAATTGCCCATATCTAAGGGAGATGCAGTTTTCCTGACACACATGTGCTTATTGTGGTCTGTCCCTCTTTGCAGAGAGGTTGGTGGTTTTTTTGTCTTGGGCACCTGCATAAATGGGGAGACACTATTCCATCCTGTTTATTGTGAAAACATGTTTTCCTCGTGTGAGAAATAGTGCAAATCCTTGTTTTCAGATAAAAGATCCTGTTCTGCTACTGCAGAAGTTTTCATAATCATGTACTCCCTGTGCTTGGTTTACTGGGCATCAAACAACAGAGGAGTTTTTTCTGCCATCAGTCTTCAAGGATGAACAGTGACCGAGAAAAGACTCTGCTACTCACATAAAATTTTCCACTCCCTCTTGTCATCTTACAGGAAGCATTGATGTTATTTTTGGGAAGTATTGACCCTTTTACAGAATAGAGGGCTCATTAAATCAAAATAACAGCAACATTTTCAGCTGCTTCATTGTTATCATTGCTATTGTTGCAAGCCACTGCTGGAAGCTGGGAAAAAAAAGAAGGGAGAAATAATGCCAATAAAGGCTAGATACCCCAACGTATCCTGAGCCCAAGATAAAGTGCAACACATCTTTTTTATGGCTTTTAAGTGCTCAGTAGTCTACCACTGAGTTCATAATCATCCTGAAGAGGCAGCAGCACCACAGAGAAGGACAGGGGAGCTAAAATTTATAGAAAGAATGATAAACTGGAAATGACAGAGTCACAAAAAAAGGGAAATGCTGTACAGAGGTTGTGTTAATGAAAGTATCGGGTGCTGCAAGCAGAAAGAGGGACTTTATTCCTCTTCCATCACAAATTTAGGCAGGGTCAATTTCGGGGTAAAATGTGGTGTTTGTTTTTAAACAGAGAGGTCAAATTGTAACAAGTGAGAGGGAAATCAAGGGAAAAAGGAGAAAAGATGGAAAATGAGCCATGTGGAGCCCAGAGTGGCTGGTGCCCGGGAGAAACAGAGCTGAAGGACGACCAGATACAAAGCACAGCAGGGAGCATTTCTGTGTTTGCGGGGAACTCTGCAAGAAATTGTGAAAATGGGAGGATTTCTCAGTAGTATGGAAATCTATTCTGGGAAAGAAGCAGCATGAGCAGGAAACAGGAGATTTTTAATTGTACAAATTTATGATTTTAGGACATGCAGCAGGGAGTAAATGTTGTAATCCAGGAAATCCATTTAGTTTTTTGATGTACTTAAGTAGTATAAATCTATGTTTCTAAAGATTATTCCTGGTATTTGGAATACTAACAATCCCCTCTTTACAGATCACCTCAGAGCCCCAGAACAAATGAAATCACAGAGCAAAATGGGAAAAAGCCCCAACAGGAATTTCAGACAAGGACTGATGGGTCCCTACCTGCTATATCTTAGAGAGATTTATCCAGCAGAGTCGCGAAAATCTGCAAAAAGTCTTGAGCTGAACACATGAAGTTGTGTCAAGTGGGTTTTGAAATTCTTGGTCAAGGCAATCTGCTTCACAGAACAAGCAGTTTCCAGATGTGAGTTTTTGTTCCTGGCAGTCATGGTTTAACCCCAGCCAGCAGTCCAGCCCCAGGTCCATTCATTTTCCACTTCAGTGGGACTGGGGAGAGAATCAGAAGAGAAAAAATTGGAAAATGCATAAGTTGAGATAAAGGCAGTTTAATAGTGAAAGCAAGAGCCATGCACACAAGCAAAGCAAACTCAGGCATTAATTCACTGCTTCCCCAGGGTGGGCAGGTGTTCAGCCATCTCCAGGAGAGCAGGGCCCCATCACGTGTAGTGGTGGCTTGGGAAGACAAACTCAATCACTCCAAACATCCCCCCTTCCTCCTTCTCTCCACTTTATATACTGTGATGTTATATGGTCAGGAATATCCCTTTGGTCAGCTAGGGTCACCTGTCCCGGCTGTGACTCCTCCTTACTTCCTTTGCCGGTGTCCGTACGAGAAGCAGAAAAGGCCTTGGCTCTGTGCAAGCTCCTCTCAGCAATTACAGAAACATCTGTATGTTATCAACCCTGTGTTCAGCACAACCCCAAAACACAGCCCCATACCAACTGCTGTGAAGAAAATTAACTCTACCCCAGCCAAGACCAGCACACTGGCCGGGGTCACAAATGGATAAACAGGAGTCAGGGATGAAAAAGGATATACAGAGACGACACAAGATTAAAATGTTCATTAGAAATAGATTCACCTTTTCAAGAGAGTTCTACAAAAATAAGATCTATGCAGATAGTGGCATATGTAGATATAGATCTATGTAGATATAGACATACAGGGAGTATGGCAAGTATGCAGCCTTCTGAAAAAATCAGGAGGGTAGCAGCCCATTTTAATAATCTTTTTCAAAAGCTTGTTCTCATAACTCACTGTTTCTCTTAATTTTTTTTTTTTTATTGTTCACTTTCTTCCAATTTTATACCTTGGCAACTCAGTGGCAGTAGTTGACTCAAGGATGCACTGGGGAGAATAAAAATTTCAAGAGGACATTCAGTGAACAAGGCAGCATAGAGAAGTTGACATGAATATGACTGACAGTTATTATTTCCCAGGAACTCTTTGAAATTGAACACAAGTGTTACTGCTGGACCTGCAGTAACCCATAAAATTTAAAATGTCCAGCCTATGAGAAAGTTCTGGATTCTCAGCACTTTTATTGTCACATAGAACTTTAAAAAACCCCAAACCCAAAACTACTTGGGTTTTACTTATTCACTGACACTCCAGAAAAGGTCAGTATATGAATGCCTTTGAACCAGCTCAGGGAGAGAGAAGCCTGGTAGGAAAACCCTGGCTGCATTTTTCCAGGCTTGACCTGCTCACCCTTTAGAATCACGGAGTGACCACCTGAGTATTTCCAGCTGCAGAGCTAACTCAGGGACACTGCTAGCTTCAGTTACCTTGCTTGTCCTCCACGCTGGACCTTGAGCAGGAACACTGGTGTGGGGTTTCTTTTTGGCTGGGATTGATACCTGCAGTATCAAGGTGCCAAGTAAACGCATTGCCTGTGGTCCTTGGGGGTTATCCAGCAGTCAGGATGTTGTGACACCTGTCAGACGGATTTTCACTTTCTGGATGAGTAAAAAGCAAAACCTCTCTTATCCATTTTCAGTCGTATTGGGGATTTCTCAGGTTTCAAGGTCATGAAAAGAGTGATGTTTATCCCCTCCAATGTTTCAGGATAGTTTTGACTGCTTTTGCACTTTGCATGGATCTGATGCCCTCTCCCTCCTTATCTCTCAAGACCTTAATTGAGGTTATTCATGCATCAGTGGCAGCCTGTCGGAAATGTCACCAACATGACATGATGAAATGTAGGACTGCATAGAACCTCTTTGGCCAAGCCCAGCCTGGGTAAAGCCAGGCACCATACTCTTAAACATAGAACTGGAACAAAACAATAATAAATATTGTGGAGAGGCCAGTAGCAATGTAAGACGTTTCCCAGAATTTCCATTGGAGAGCTTTTATATGACATTGAAAACCAAGTTAGTAGGTAGGTCGTAGTATACAAGTGCTAGTATATAAGTTCTGTTCTGCCTTGCAAAAGACATTAAATGGCTGCTCACTAGGCTTGGTTACATGAGAAAAGAACAAGATGAAACTGTTCCTTTAATTATGAGAATGGATAAGGTAGTTAAAAATGGTCCTCTTTGTAACACTCCACAACAGTTTTGAAGGCTTCCTTTCTATAAATACTACTGCATGTTCCTCTTCACCTGCACAGTATTTTCTCCTATGAATGACCCAGGAACACAGCTTTACAGCTTATTTTGCAGTAAGGAGCCTTGTTTTTCTAGCCCCTTCAAATACTCAGAGCAAAAGAGACAGTCCTCACCCCACAAATCTCTCTGGCTTCTGTTGTTTGCAGAACACTTTTTTTTTCCCACCAAGTGAAATTATATGTAGTTAATTAATAATGTGGTACAGCAATTTCTATGTGACTATCCTGCAGAGCCCACTTGCATGATTTTATTTTGACCTTAGGAATTTAATAACCATCAAGAAGTTCTTTGCAATACAAAACTTCTCGTGTTGGCTGCACTCAGCCAGCAGCTAGGCTACTAAAGAGAGTGTTTTAAAAGTGGACTCAAGCTTGTTCTTGTGATGAGTTCCTGTAGCTGATCTGATTGAATGCCTTTGGAGTGGATGAAGAAGTGTCTCACTGGCCTGATTTCCCCAGCAATACAAACTTCTTTGTCAAACATTGCTGATCCTTGAAGGATTTGGGAGGCACAAGCATGGAACAGATTCTCATCATCTGCAGCGTGCACTGCCATTTACAAGAAACAAAGTGTATTACTGCATAGACAAGTTTGTGTTGAGTAACCTTCAAAGATGATAATAGAGCAAATCTTTTGTCCTCATCATAGTTCAATGTTCAAGGCTCTGATAGAGCAGTTACCCTGAAATTTGACCTTCTCAAGAGGTGAAGAGGCTGTGACACCTAAACGTCCTTGGTTCCTGTAACAGATAGTTGAGATCTTCCTGCGCTGTGCCTGGTCCCTCGGTGTACCTCCCTCTGCTCCTATCCTGTGCTGGTACTGAGCATGGCTGCCAGATCCACCCCAGGCAATGTGAGATTGACAGCCAGGGGAACGGATTCTGGGGAGTCAGCAAACTTCCATATCCCTTAGGAAGGGGTGGAGGCAGGTGGAGAACAGAACAGTAAGTAAGACTCTTTTACCTCCTACCAGAGATAAGCCCTTGGTAGTCCAGTGACCTGCAGACGGCCACGGAAGATGAAGGCCAGGATATCCACCATTGCACAGCTGCTATTGGGTGTCCCAGATGGTCTCCTTCCTTCAGCCTTGCTGCAGGCTTTAGTCTTGTAGCCCTTAATAATCCACCACTGCAGACAGGTGCCTACTCTGCCTCTACGTAAAACACACTGTGGTGTACAAATTAGTTATAAATCAGCCATTCCAAACCAGTGACTTGCTACCCTGGTAGGCACAAATGGTACTATGAGTTGTGAGAGCACAGAGGATCAAGATCCTAGTCTTAAGTGTAATGCCTGAAAAAAGAGCAATAAATACAAGAGGCAGCAACAGCATGACCAAAACAGAAGAAGTATAAATCATGCTGTGGAATGAAGTGCAGTGATTCACCTGCTATGCTGGGTGCTGCTGCCCTGCAGACAATCTGACAGCACAGCAGAAAAGAAATGCAACACACCAGAAATAAATACTCGCCCTGAACTGACACAATGCTATTCATTTTGCGTTAATATATTTCTTCTTGAAATTCAGCAGAAACCCATGGCATACAAATCATCCCAGCATCAATACAAGGTAAATGTGTGTGATTAAGGAAGGAGAGGGATATCAGCACAGTTGCATCCCATAAAAGTTAACTATTGTTGGGTTTCCTCTGCATAAGCGAATGGATCCTCTTTGATAATCCACCTCTGCTGGCTTGCCTTTCATTCACCCTTAGGCCTTCTTTCTACATTATTGGTCATTTTAAAAATTACCAGTTTCATTTCACAGTATAGTCACCAACATGACCAGTAATAAGGTACAGTCAGAGAAGATATAAAAAGTGGCAAAGACAAACTTAGAAAGGGTTGCAGGTGAGTTATAATAAAGTTCAAAGTAAAGAGACAAGGTACCTTGAGAGGTGACCACCTAAAAGATGGAGGTCCCTGGATCTTCTGAGAGCGAAGAAGTCAGGACCCTTGGGAATCACCACTGTCTCTGGAAAAAAGTGTGCTCAGGACAAGCAGTGTAGTGTTCACAGCCAAGGAGGAGGGCTCTTAGGTTTTATATGTGAATCAGCAAAAGCTAATGGAGGTATATGTCCTTCCATTTCAGAAAGGGTTTTATAAAGCCACTGCTAGCTTGCTGTAAGAATCTGAGTTAATCTCTGTCATCCAGTAACTCGTGTATCCACATGATAAACATGGGAAGTGCTATTTGCCTACCTGGAAGGCTGTGAACGCTGATTAATACCTTGTGAAAATGCTATAAGATTATTTGGAGAAAGTAACTGCACCTTCCCAGTGTGAAGCAGCAGATTTTTCTGCTGCCAGCCACAATAGGAAGTGATTTGTCTCCTTTCACCTCCCTGTTCCTCCTTCCTTGTACCTGGTCTCAGCAAATGCTTTCTTGCTCTTGGTTTTTCTCTGATAGAAAAAGGACTTGCCGGACCTGGAGGCCAACAAGCACTTATCTTCCATTTTCCAAATTGCCCTCTAGTTACTGCCTCACACAAGAGCACAGCAGCAGAAAAAGAGTTCACTGGGTTTTCCAGGTCTCCATGACAGGATGCTTCATTTAACTCTTATTTGCACAGTGGTTCTTTGTGCTATATATGCCTAGAAATAGTTATATCCTTACAATTTTTTAATAACCAATATTATCTATAAAAAGACCCCAAACTGTAAAAGCATGTGATCCAGACACAACAGGAACTATTATACTATCAGGGGGAATTTACCTCTCAGTCTTCTCTTCTTTTGCCCTTTCTTTGGTCCTTCAGATTCTCTGCCATTTTTCCATTTAAAAAAACCCCTTCTACCCTTGATTTTGTGTAGATTTTCTGAGAAGTGGCTACCTAAAAATTAATTTTCAGGGAGAAATGATCTTAGAAGGGTCCAGGTTGTCTAATTTTATGAATCCATGAATGCAAATGGGTGCAGATATTCTTGTACAGCAAGAGCATCTCTGGGTTTCCCTTAAGGACCAGAGATGCATTCATCCCACAGCCACAGGGTCATGCTGCTGACTTGCAATCCCTGCCCCAAGGATTTCACTGCCCTCCCACATGGAAAGAGAAATGGTAAGGGAAATGCAACACAACACTGATGGAAAGCTGAGGTCCTGGTATATTGAGCGCAAAAGTGGTTCTGTCCAATATTTCATGGGCACCAGAGGTAAATTGAAAGGAGGGAGGCAGAAAGAGGCAGTCCACTAGGGCTGTAGAGATTTACAGGTAATGTGTTGCAGCAGGTGAGATGGTGATGAAGCCAGAGGCAAAACTGCACAGATGGGCTGAGCTTCTCCAGAGCATGTGCGAACTGGAGCCTCTTAGACAAATAAAAACACGGGAGACTACAAAGACTGATTAGAAAACCCACTTGAGTGGGGTACCTCTGACTTAATAGAGGCCTGTTGCAGAGGGAAGCTTTGCTTTTGGGTTTTGGGACTTCTTGGAGTCGGCTGTGTGAAGGTGGCTACACCAACCATGTCCAGGGCAGGGCACAGACCTTGCTCTGTCGTGTGTGACAGACCTTGCTCTCACACGTGTGACTTCACCTGGATGAAATGCTTCCGTGAGAGATCTCCTGAAGCTGAATCCAGGCAGGTGTTTTCTGTGCAGCAGAAAGATCCCTCCAGTGTTTTGTCAGTGCTCAGCTAATGAGGGAGAGTGTGTGTTTTATCTTTGTTACCACGGAAAGTTAACCACAATCCAAGCAGTGATTTATAGGTAATGAGTCCTGTCACACTTACAATTCATGCCTCACATGAAAGTCATCAGCATACCTACCGCTGATCAGAAATCCAGGTATATTTCGTTATGTTTTATTCACAGTCTAATGATCTGCCAAGGCAAAGGCTGGATTTAAAGCTGATTGCTATCAACATTTACATCTGTGAATGCATCTGAATGCCAAGGAGCATTTAGGAAATCAGCTGTCAGATGATTGCAGCAGAGGATACTTCCATTGGGTGAAGCAGGAAGGAACTGCAGGGGCTCAGGGGTCATTTGGAAAGAGTGAGGAGAAGAGGAGCAGAAAATAAAGACTATCTTTTGTGGACACTGGTGGTAGGACTGCTAGTGAACAAAAAATGTCTGCTGTGGCTCCCTCCTGCCCACAGTGGGATGGGGTAAGAATTGCACACATGCAGTTAGTTTAGAGATATTTTTGTCAAGAGTGGTGTAAAATATCCATGGCCTCACAGGAAAACTCACCGTTGTCTATGGAGGGTGAGATGGATACCAGACACTCACGGGGAGATATTCCCATGCACCAGGCGCGCTGGATCCAGCAACTGACGTGTGTCTCCCTCAGCCTGGCATGGGGATAGGTGTGTGGGAATGGGGAAGAACCCCTCTGTCGCCCTGTGTGGGGTGAGCAAATGGAAATGTGCCCCTGGCAAAGTCCTGTTGGCTCCAGTGGCCAGGCAAGGAAGGAGGTAGAGCTCCTGTGTGTATGTGTAATTAGTTTCTGTTCTGCACTGTTCCAAAGATACTCTTTGGAGAGCAATCCTTCCTAGGAGCAAGTACTCTGCTAGCAAATCTGGTATTTGAAATCCCGTGAATTAGCATATGTTTATTTATTTAGTGCCCTATCAGCACCTATCAAAGTCACTGAGAGTATTGTTATTTCAATGGAAGCAGAAACAAGTTTTGCTTTGTTGTATTTTTTTTTTTTACTGTATAAGGCAGAGGACAGGTTAAGAATTTATCGGCAGAGCTGTGTTAACAATTACTTTCCTTTTGTACCTGGGGCAAAAAAGGCAAAGCAAAGCAGGACAAGAGATGTGTCACTTCCCCTTACACTTCTGCTGGACATATGCGGTGAATGAAATACATTTTTTGCACTTTGTGTGAGAAGTTGTCCTACATCTTAATTTATTTTTCACCTGCATGAACAATATATTTAGCAAACAAAAACACATGGATATTTCCAAAATACAGCAAGCTTTACTGTATTTATAAAAGATAAAAAAAGAAAATACTGTATTACAAGAGGGAGTGAATTTTCCTTAATTTTCTGTTTTTATTATTATTTAATTCCATGCTTGTTTAATGTTATGCTCATTTTTTAAAGTCTCCTTAAATTTTAATGTAATGAAATGTAATTATAAAAATGTTTTTCTTCACTTGTCTTCTGCGATATGTACTGACTGTTCTCAACAGTTATCTAAGCATATGCACAGTATGCAGTGAAGACACTAATGTATTCTCCAAATAAGATGCATAACTTGAAAGGCAAAGAGGCAAAATTTCTTCTGAAAAATATCCCATCTAAACTATTTTTGACAGAAAATTTGATTGTAACCATTTTTCGTGTTATGCATGTCATGTTTCTACACTAATCTGAAGATGTACTTGAAAAAAAAGAATCCAAACGAAAGCAAAACTCAGAAATTTTTTCTTTTTTTTTTTTTTTTTTAATAAAACATTAAAATGCCTCAGAGAGAATAGTAATGATTTCTTTAATGACATTTTCCATGGAAAAATTAAATCTTTCTCCCATTCATCATACCCACAATGTAACACATAGCATACAATTTGCCTAATAGAAAATACCACCTCTCCTTCAGCAAAGAAAATGCACTCGCACAGAATCATATTCAATTAGAGGCCTGCTAGCTCTCTGATTTAAAACTGATGTAGCTACTGCATTCTTAAAAATTAAGGTCCTTTTTTCGGGAGAAATAATGTTCTTTTATGTTACCCTCCAAAGTGCTTTAAAGCCTTTTTAAATGATAAATGCCCAACCCTATTTTGTTTAAAGGTGACAAAAAGAAAAGCTCACTTAAAGAAATGGGGACTGATTTATTGTGAGGATCATTAACCATTAGCAGAGTGTCAGATGTTGCAGCGCAGTAACTCTACCGAGACTTCAGGATTTTTGTTTCCTGTGGTTTATTAGTAAATATTTACAGTACTTTTAATGGACTTTTTATTTTCCATAGGAAAATGTAGACTTTATTTTTTGTGGGAGAAGAAAGAAGTGTCAGAAAACCAGGACGAAATGCTGTTTCAGACTGCCTTGAGGTCAGTTTGTGCTTGCGTGAGCTGCTACGATGCCGCTGTGAATTTTTTGTCAAGCGCCTCAAGTTTGTGCTGCCAGGCACCGGTGGAGTGTGGCTGATGGCTGTGGGGGCATGGGCCAGGCAGGCTGCCTTCTCTGGCGGCACAAACACACATAGCTCAGAGTCAAGCTGAGCCAAGATGTTGCAAATGACATTTCTTTCTGAGATGTTTGCTGCAGAAAAAAAAAAAAAAAAAATCACCATTTCAGCTTCTTACTTTGAGACTGAAAGCATTGATGGAGTTTGCACTTCTCCTTTTCCTTCATCTTTCATGAGGCTAAGGAGGTAATGGAGGAGATGGAAAAGAGATGGTATAGCTGGGACTATGAGAAATTTGGGTTTACAAAGTGCAATTGCCTAAACTGTAGTTTAGCTAATTGCATGGACAAGATCTAACTCAGAAAAGGTATTTCAAGGCTGGCAGAGACCAATTCTGATCAGCCCTTGATTTTTTAAATATGACATTTGAAAGATGATGAAGGGTACAAAGAAATTGTTTAGATTCTTTGGGAATGCACAGTCCATACTGCCCTGAAGAAACCCACAAATAATTCATCTAAGTGCTCAGCACTTTGCAGTATCATCCGCTCTAGAGGGTATTTCATCGGGCAGTATGTGATCATTTAAGCTTGCAAGTTGGAAGAAAATGTATTGAATTCAAAAATACCAAGGGAAACCAGACGAGTCAGAAGTCTGTGATGTGAAATACTTTAGCCTAATTGACTGATGCCTCAGTTTTGGACTGTTTTTGCTATTTATGTGTTATTGTTGGTTTTGTCTCTTTATTGAGGAAATTAGTTAAAAGAAATCAATCAGCATTTATTTTTGAGGCAGAAGCAATATGTTTTAAAAAAAAAAACGCAAACCAAACCAAAACAACTGGAAAGTGGCATTTTCGATTGAGCAAACTAGAAAATATTACCTGAAAGACAGGTGGAAGAATTTCTAAAATATGTTTGGCATTTCCTTAGCCTGCAAAAGTATAATTATGTGGAAACTGGTCTCTCTTTTGGGCCTTGTCTGCAATACTTCTCCCCAGTGCATGTGCTGGAGGCAGAACGCAGAGGGAGAGCTGGGCTGGGGCTGGGGCACGTGCTGAAGTTTCTGTGTCCATTTTGGCAATCCTATCTGGATGTGGGTCTGGGCAAGCAAGCAGATGAGGCACTAGCCTCCCTCTTCTGCAGCCTGAGTAGCTTATTGAAACTCGATTTTGAGAAAGATTTAACAATTACACATCAGATAGAGTTGAAAAAATAAGATTATAAAATGATGATCCTTTTTTTCTCGTATAACCTTGCCTTGTAATACATCTTAGAAGACATGGTATTTTATGGGAAAAAGAAGGAAGAGTGGTGTGGTGTGGTGTGGTGTGATGTGGCATGGTATGGTATGGTGTATGTTGAAATTTGATTGAAGAGCCAAAATGGGACTGAAAAATGTGACAGGAGCTGAAGAAAATCTGGAGCACAAAACCATTTGCAGCACACTGGGATCCCAGGAGGGCAGAAGGCCAGAGGGGATATTAAAGCAGCATGATGTCAATTAGAAATTGGTTTTATTGTGGGATGAGCATCCTTCCAAAACCATCATTAATGGGCACCTCTAAAATACTGAAGAGGGTGATAACATTCAAATATGGTGCTTTAGTTTCAGTCAGCATCCTGGGTAGAGGGAAATAATGACAGTAATGATGATTGAAGTAATAACAGTAATCACAACAAATATGACCCTTTGTCATTCCCACTATCTTTGTTTATGCTTCTCAGAAAGTTTTGAGATGAAGTAAAAAAAAGGAGATTTTCAAGCTTTGATTAATAGGACTGTAACACTGCATTTTTAGCAAAATGCTTCACAGATCTGAAGCCTTGAAATAGCTTGAGTTTGCGGCAGAACACGCTGTACTTGAGGCCTCTGCTGTCCCCTGCACTACAAATTTGCATTGTACTCAACAGATAAACACCATTATTAGTCTGAGCATTTAGGGGATGAGATGCAGTCAGTTCTGCTTCACGCCAAGTTTCAGTCAGCATCTCACAGTTTCAGTAAATGGCTTCTTAATGTGATGTTAAATCCCCGCTTTTCTGCAAATCTCTCCTCCCTGGAACATGGCTGGCTTGGCAGCCCTGAATGAACACACCAGCCCAGCAGCGTGGGAGTGACACAGGCGATCACTGCACCATGTTTGAACCTTTTCCTAGCAGGCTGAGTTGGCCTTGGATAAAAAGGCTTCTTCCGGCTCGGCAGCGCTGGGAAGTTCAGTGGTTCTTTTGGAAATGAAAATTCTTTCCTTGCCACTGCCAGCCAGTGCTGTTGGGATGGCCCTTCATTGCCCAGGGCTTGAGGCTCTGCTCTCACACACTCTCCCACCATCATCCGAGACATGGCTAAAATGTGCTCCCCCTCTTACGATGCTGTCCCATTGTATTACACCTCCAGACATCCACACTGCCTCTGTGGTACCTCCTCTATGGGCTCTGCTCTCCCAGCAGGGGATCCAAGTGTGAATTAAGGCTGGGGCCACCTCATGTTGTGCTGTTTGCCTTCAGCACAGGCAAAATCATGTTGCTCTGAAGAGCATAGAGCATCCCCCAAAGGGGAGACAGCCAAGATAGGCTCCTTGGTTGGGATGGTGTGGGGCGTTTCTGCACTCCCACCAAAGACACCCTCTCTTTGTGACTCTGTCTCTCAGCAGCAGGATAGAGATGAAGATTTCCCTTAGCTGTCATGTCAGACAAGAGCATGGTCTCTGAGGTCACATTACCACCAGATATACTTCATTAACATCAGCTTCACCTTCCACCTCTTCTCACTTAGAACCTGTCACTTGGACCATGCAGCAAATAGACCTTTTGCTCTCCTATCACTCAAGCACTATATTCCTGTCAGAAAAAAAAACAAAGCCCTGATGCTGAACATCTTAGCAAGTTTCAAGAAAATTCCTGCTGAATTTCACTCTCACGGAGTCAGTTTTGAACAAGTGGTGATCACTTATTTCCTTGAAATATATTTCCTTGAAATTATTAGAGATGAAGTGCTAAGGAAATATATTAGGAATGCAGAATGTGGGTGGAAGATCAAATTAATGTTAAAGAAAGCCATTAAAGATAGGGAACTAATAAAACCCTCTATGGAAAGGCCCAAGCATGCATACTAAACATAGATCATGAGGCTAGCAGATAACATTAAGTAACACCATCTTTTTCAATCTTCACAAACATGGCTTGGAGATCTTTTGCTAATTTATCATCCTTCTTGTTCTAATGTCATGCTGAAAAAGCCCCTGAATGCTTTGAGGGATAAGACAAATTCCTTATTAATATACTTTCACAGGAAGGAGATGAGGGCGAACCAGGGCTGGGATATCATTCTGCTCTGCTGGTTTTATGCTGCTGTGATTTCAGGACACATTGAAGTTCAAAAATTACAATGGGAGCAAAGCAGTCCCTTCATATGAGGAGGGTTAATTAATGAATCTGTTTTGATGGGACCCCTTCAGCAAGGCGCTGACACAGATCTATGCCTTTATCTAACCTTATCTAATGAGCAAAAAGTGTCTCTTCATATCTTTGCATGATTCAGACCATTTACTCAGGATCAGTAGCATGTCTGGGCTCTGCCTCCACCTCTACAGGAAAACTGCAGTTATGTAGCCTTTTGTGCCACGTCATACAATTCCATGACGTGAAAATAGCTGAAAAAAGAGAGGAACTGCTCTGATTTTAAATTTTTGGTGAAAATTCTTTTAGCAAAACCAAACCTTCAAAGCTCCAAACTTCTTTTCCGGTAGGTAGGTTTTGTAAAGCATGGAACAAAGAGGGGCACCAAGCAAAAATGCTTTCTAAAATGCATTCTGGGCCTATACTGATCATGACTGATCAAACATTTCAGGTCTGTGATCTTCATGCTCGAAACAGATTCTGAGCCCTGAACAAGAGCTTCCTCTATCCACCTTATGGTTAATGCCTGCCTGCTTAGGAATTTAAGATATGTATACATTTCTCTGGAAATTAACAGTGATGCTTAAAATACATAATAGATAACATATACATTAAGCACAGCAAGAGGTCTAAAAGAAATAAATAATAGATTTCTCATATTGTTTATTCACTTTTTGCTGAAGTAAGCATCAGTCTCCTGCCAAAAAAAGCATGATATGTTCTGTTTTTACTTTGTAGGGAGGGATTGTAAATGTCCCTTAGCAAATGAATTCACAACCTTGCCATTGATTCCCAGTATGTACATAAAGAGAACTTAGAATTCCATTAAATCTCATCAGAATTTTGCTGTACATGAAGGCTGAATTATGAGTTTCCTTATGGCGGCTGTAAAGCAGAAAACGGAAAGCTTGTTCTCTCATGTGCTTATTAGAGATGGGCTGGGACCAAAATGCCCTGCAAGAAATATAAGAAAAATACCTGGGTATGTTGTAAGAAATGAGCTTGTGCTGCATTGAAGAAAAAGTATTTAAAGAAAAAAATCTGGTATTTGTGCTTGGTCCTTTAATAGAAGATGTCTGTAGGAGCCTGCACAGCAGTGCAAGTTCCCTAACACCATCCAGGACAACACAGAGTCATGGAATCATAGAACGGTCTTGGTTGGAAGCAGCCTTAAAGATCATCTAGTTCCAAACCCCATGCCACAGGCAGGAAAACTTCCACGAGACCAGATTGCTCAGAGCTCCAGCCAACCTGGCCTTGAACACTTCCAGGGATGGGGCATTCACAACCTCCCTAGGTAACCTGCTCCAGTGCCTCATCACCCTCTGAGTAAAGAACTTCTTCCTCACATCTAATCTAAACATCTCATCTTTTAGTTTAAAACTGTTACCCCTTGTCTTACCACTATCTGCCCATGTCAAAAATCACACTCCCTCTTTTTGCATAAGCCCCCTTTAACTCCTATTTTGCCCCAAAATCAGGAGTGCTCCCTCTTTCCATACAAACTGCCCACTTTAGTCTGAATTTAACTTGCATTATTTCTACAGAAAGAACCACACACTTTCCAAGAAAGCTGTCCTGGCTACAGGAGTCACCTTCTACAGACAAACTGTTCCTGAGGGCGTTGCACGGTGTGGTCACACCCAGTCGTGCTGGCATGGGGCAGAAAGCAGCGGGTGGGTCAGCTGTGTACCCTGTCTGGTTCTGACATTGTCCTCTGTGGCTGGGCCTGGGCTTAGTGCCTTGAGAAGGTGAGCATGGAGCAAGGTGGGTGGGCAAGGGTGGTCCCTTTGCGATGGCAGCAGATTGTGAGGGCTGGCAAAAGGGGTGCAGTCCTGCAGCTGGCTTTGCACAGGGATGGTAGTTATTGCTGCTGTACAGAGAGAGCCTGAGATACTTGGGACACTGCTGGTGGTGGGAAAGGCCTCCCACAAGGGCACCTGCCCATGGGGTGCCCAAAAAACCCAGCCAAAGGGGTCCCATTTTTCTGATGTATCCTCCCTACTGTGATCTTTTGTCTCTAGGGTTTAATTTCCTTATTTCTTTGGAATAATCCTTTCTTCCCAAGAGGAAATTCTCTGCATATTTCTATTGTGGGGAGAGGCAGACCCTTTCCAGGTGTCTGGGTCTGAAAGGAAAGATCAAAACACAGAATTGAGGTGACAAGAGTTGGACTTTTGACAGATCTATCACAATAATGAGAAGAGTGAAGCAGAACAGGGAATTCACCAAGACACAAGAGCATCCAGTGGAACAGTCAAGCAACAGGGGTAGAACAAAGTTACAGAATAGCACAGCTCAGCTGTAGAAGAGTAATTACTTCCACTACAAGTTTTACCAATTAGTAATGGGTCAACCCCCTCAAACAGTTGGACACATTTATCCATCCAAGGCTGGATACGGAGACAGGCATAAAATCTTTGGCTCAGAAAATTTCCACTGAGTGGACTGAAAACCCAGGGCTTCATGGCAGGGAAGGGATTGTTTGCTTTATCCACTGCTTTCGCACCATTATCACTTTCATACCAAAGCACTTTATCCAGTTCTTTCATAGCTGTGAAGCAACTTCTCCCCAGCAAAGTGTGCCTGTGGGATGAGCAGCTCCTCTCTGCTCGTGTGCGCAGCTCACAGGGTTCCCCAGCACAGGTTAACAAGCATACACGGGAGATGATTTGCATTACTTCTTCATCTAGACTTGTCCTCATGTTACCAAGGACCTGGGCCATTTTCTTCTAAAGCCAGCAGTACCTCATGCTGAGGAACGGTTGAGGAGAAAAGAAACAAAAAATAAAATCTGAGAGTTGAAACTCTTCCCTATTCGTGGTTGCCTTCTCTTATTCAGAATTGCAAAAGACACCAAGGGAGTCAGATGGTGTGACTACCTGGCATCCTTGACAGGAGCCACGCAGAGACAAACTGCACAATATGACTCAAATCTGCTTTCCCACACCTGGACTTAGCTTTCAGTATTCTTGGAATGAGCAGGTACTAAATTTGACTGGCAAAGACAACATTAAATCCGAACCCGGAGCAAAAGATGTAGGCAGATATCTGTTGCCTGGGAGGAAAAAAACCCCAACAACCCAAACCTCCCAAAACAACAAAAAGAGGGACAAGAAGCTACTCTCGGTGCTGAAGATACAATAATAAATTTACGGTAAACCATCTTGAACTAACTTGAGAAAAGCCAAGGGTTGCAGCCTGTGTGCTGGCTATTTATGCTTCTGGAAAATAAGAATCTTTCTTTCCTAGAGCATCCTCTTGCTGCAATTTTTCCCTGTGTCCTGTAGAGTGCAGAGTGGTGTTTTGAAATTGAGGATCTATTAGTCCGAAAAGAGGATAAAGTCTAAGCCTGCTTGAAATTCTCCTTAGTAAAAACAAGGCAGGCAGGCTGCTCTGAGTTATGAAGGTGGCCTTTTAAAAATGGAAATAAACAGACACAGAGAAGAGATGACTTTAATGAACAACTACCCGTGTCTTTTTGGGTCTCAAATTCCATTAGCAAATGGAGACTGAAAAACCAGAGCAGTTCTGTCAGCAACAACCAGCCACCCCCTCTGCACCTGAGCTTTCCCCAAACACACGTGCTTTCACTGCAGAGAAAGCCTGAAATGACAAGGGACATCCACCTGCAGTTCTCGGCTTAGCAACAGCCTCATTAAGGCTTTGAGAGATTCAGCCTCAGCTGAAAGGGCCCAGGAGTCAGGTCCAGATGCCTGACTGCACCTTTGGTTTTGCTTTTGGCTGTGTGTTTCAGGGGCCTCCAGACATCCCAAATGCCCCAGTTTGGGGAAATTGGATGTTTGATGTGAAGTACTAAATACCATCTCCTCTAGTGTCTTGGACAGCACCATGGCACCTGCCAGAAACACTTAACTCACCTGGTATGAACTGTAACAATTTGAGGGACAGATAAAGTGTCTCTGGGTGTCCTAGACGGGCAACCCTTGGTCATATGTGGGGGAGTGGTTGAGGCACCAATCATTATCCTGTGCTAATGTTTGTGGGCACTGGAACAGGCTGCCCACAGAAGGGGTCATGGCACCACGCCCACCAGAGTTCAAGAAGCATTTGGATAACAATCTTAAGCATGTGGTGTGATTTTTGGGGTGTTCCTGTGCAGGGGCAGGAGTTGGACTTCCACGATCATTGTGGGTCCCTTCCAACTCAAGATGGTCTATGATTCTGTGAGTCCCTTCCAACTCAAGATGGTCTATGATTCTGTGATTCTGCGATTCTGCATGATTTCTGGCATTGTAGTAATGCTCAAGGAGCCATGTGGGGCACAGATGTAACCACAGGAGCCTGAAAACAAGGATAGTATTAGACTGTGGCAGGCTGCAACAATATGGAACCCTTTTTGCCATTTCAGAATGAGCTGACATTCTTCATTTTGTACCAGTACCGTCCTGCTCCCAGAAAGTGCTCGTCTCAACTCACAGCATCCTTACAACATCCTTTGCTGCTGTGAACAAATGAGCAAAGGAAAACCTGAAGGAGGGATCTGGGATAAGACTTTTTTAACCATCTGAGCAGTTCACAAGACGTTGTACTGGGAGTGGAACGGTGCTGAATTGCACTAGGATCCTGTATGCCAGTGCTGACTCTGCTCTCATGTTCCCTCACTGCCACCTCCAAATCCTGCAGCACAGAGCACATAGGAAAATAAAGCCTGTAAATTACCAAGGAGGATGGGGAAAAGGGCAGCCTGGATCCTACTGGGCAGCAATTCTATCTTAGGTCTGAAATGCCTGCCAATGGAGATGAAGTTAATTCAGACTCGCCAGCTAGCTGCAGGAGGCTCGGGGACCTCTTGCTTCCTCACGGCCATGGCATGCAGAGCTGTACCTGTCACAGATACTGGATGAGACAGATCTTATATTGCTCTTATAGCTTTAGGGCAACTGGAGGGAGAAGGAAGGGAGAAAATCGAATCAAACACAGAAAAAGAACACAAACAAAAACTTCCCAAATGTCTTCTACTTGACCGGAACCAAAAGTGACATTGTCTGTCCTGGGAGCCGCTGTCAATTATTTATTAACACCTTGAACACAGCAGAGTGGCTGAGCGTGTTGCAATCTGGGGTTTCTCTGTGTGAGTATGACTGAAGTTTTTTTGCAAATCAGGGCAGAGAGAAGAAGAGATACTCTTTGCCCTTGAGGGCATACCTTTGCAATTCTGCATGTGGCAAGATAAGGGCAAATTCCTTTTCCTCCCTCCTCCCTTCTCCATGCAGTGACCATCTCTGAAACCTGTACTGGACTTATCCTTTTGGCTGCTGGAGGGAAAAGCTCCCCATCCTGATGGCAGCGTCCTCCCCTTCCAGCAAGTCAAACCTCACGGATGGCATCAAAAGCTGAATCCCTTTCTGGGATGTGGCAGGGCTGTGCCTGTGCTTTCCAGTGCGTCCTCTCTTAGCTGAGAGCAGCACCTTGATCTTGGTGAGTGCAGACATTTCTCTTTCTCTCCTTGCCTTTTAGGTCCTTCAGGGACAGCTTTCTTTCTAATTTCTAGCCTGACGATCTATCAGCAGTGGGAAATAATGAATCTGAGCTCTGTTGGTGGTGTCTGGGCAGTCCTGTGGCTAAACAACTGGTGTAAATAATTGACAGAGCTCAGAATCACTGCTCCCCATTGCTTCCCACTTACTGGTTGTAAATAACTTACTTACACTGGTAAGTCATTGCAAATGACTGGTAAGTCATTAGACGACTTGCACTGTTGAGTAATTTACTTTGGTTTCGTGTTCTTGAGCATCTGACAATGATCGACACGGTTCTGTGTGCTCAGTGAGCTCACGATGGCTTCAGTGCTGCTTTCCATCACAAATATTTTGGCCTCTACATTTTTGCCTTTAGAGGCTGTTCCTGCCTGTGTTGTTTGATAGCTGAGAAACTCAGCAGAAGCAAAGGAAGTTTGTTTTCAGATCTTGATCTGTTGTTAAGACCTACTAGAGGAGTTGTTCCCCACACTCTTCCAAAAATACCTTCCTCTGTCTCTCCACTCTCTCTTCCACCCCCTCTAGAACTCTTGTTGATGAAATTTAGGTATCTGTGTGTAAATCACTGATTTCAACAATCATTTCATGGTAGGATGTGTGATAGAGGAAATACATTGTTATGACTGCCTCATGCTGGGTGGATCTGTTATCTCTCTCATTGCTTTCTTTCTTTTTCTGTATTTTAGCAGTGACAGTCAGAGGAGTGTGTAGAAGAAGGATTTGGCTGCACTGGCAGTCGTGAGATTGCGAGCAGTGCAGTAAGGAATCTCTTTTCATCATGAGAGTGCATGTTAAGACAGTGACAAAAAGCTAGGCTTGGAGAAATACAGTTTGATGAGATGAAACATTTTCCCAGTGCCAAGGTCACTCTTGAAAAGAGGGACTTGGTTATTCTTATTGCTCAGATCTTACAACAAAAAGAGCAACATTCAGATAAGGCTACGAAGAGAGTCCTTGGAAGTCCCAATACCATCGTCTGGCAATTGATCTTCAGCTTCCAGCTGCTGAAATCACCTTAAAAATATTATTCTTTCATTTGTTTGAGGAAATGTTGTCCTCTACTTAATGTAGTGTTGCCTGCTGCAGATGTTACAGCATCAGCTTTATAAACTACCTTATGTGTTTTTGCTGCTGAAGACTGCACATTGGACTGTTTTTCTGGTCAAAGTTCCTTGTCTATGTTCCCTTTGCTGTCAAAGGAGAGATGCGAGTCCTGTCAGGAAGACAATTTATCTTCCTCTACTTTACAAAGACCTTAAATTGGTTGAAATGACAAGGAGAGCTCAACTTTCTATTCACTGAACTCAGAGACAGCCTGGGTAGTGTGGTTGCCCTTCATGCTGACTCTTCAATATAGATCTTCTGATTCCTTGCCTTTAGGCTGCAAAGATTTCTAAAGCAGCTCCAGTGATTTCAGTGGGACAAAATGCAGTGCAGAGCATGGCTCTCAGTACCTAAACACCTTTTGAAAAGAGTGCTTATTTTCTGTGGTCCTTTCTTGTATTTGGAAATATTGCTTAAAATGCACTTAAAAACAAAAGGCAAAATGTCATACAATCCTAAAGAAAGGATATTTTACGTAAAGCTGACATGAAAAGGTAGATTTACAAATGCAGCACTATTAAATCACTTCTAGAATTAATTGTGGGCTTTTAATTTGAGAAGTCTCTGCTTGGAGACATCCACATCACCACAGGAAGGAAAGGTGATACCACGTGGTGAGACCAGAGACCTCCATCGGAAAAAATGATTGAATCATAATTTTGATCAATTCCTACAAATCTTTCACAGTTGAAATGGCTTTGGAACCAAGGGACATCTTAATTGATGATTCCCCAGGATGTTGGGATGGGCGGTGAACATCTAGGTAGTTTTTAGAACCCATAAATTATCAAGACAGTGATATATCAGCAACTGAATGAATAATGTAGAGATCAACATGGCTTATTTAAATTTAGCTTAACCTTTTCTTCCATGGGAGAGCGAAAGAAGAATAATTGCCTCAATTAAATTTTAATCTTGGATATGTTGATCTGTAGCTGGGTTTGCCATAGACTAGGTTTCCCTTTCCCACACAGATGAGGCAAGGCACCTAAGACTGAAGTCTCCATACTAGTATTGACTGTAATATGCCCAGAAATTTTGCAAGGTAGATATTTACGTGTAACAGTACACATGTCAGCTAGCCCAAGGGGATTAGTTTTGTGTTCCTATTTTCCAACTCCCCCACCAAAAAAAAAAAAAGAATTCAAAAGGAAATGGGGAAAGAAAGTCCCTTTATCTGAAAATCAGTTTCATTCAGGTACATGGTAAAGAGAGAGTAGATGACTTTACTGGAATTAAAACAGAAATTAGTATAAATAATGCAAATGTTGCAATTGACTGGAAGTAAGGGGTATTTCCTGAGGTTACTTGAATTGACAAGAAGCAGATTCCTTTGTGGTCAGCCAAGCTGTCTGTGAGAATTACAATTCCTTGCTCATATTTTGTCCAAGTGTAAAACTGAAAATAGAGCTCACAGTTTGCATATTGTTATTTCATTCTTCTTTTCTTTTTTAAAGCTAAGCAGCCCATATCTGTTGAACAACTCAGGGACTGAAAGCTTTTTGTGCTGTGACTGATGCTGCACACTCAGTATTGCCAGCAGTGAGGTCCCTGAGCAAGAAATACCCTTGGGCTGGGAGAGGCTCTGCTGTGCCTTATCCTATTCTACTGTATTAACAGGGAAAAAATGCAAGTCTTTTGCTAAAGCTATAAAGGGGTAAAAGCTAGAACAGATGTGTATGAGATCTATCCAACAGTTTAGGACTCAACTGGCAATAAAAAGATAAATTCTGAGATGACAGAGCTGGCGACTGGTAACAAGTCACTTGGTTGTGCTGTGTTCTGGCTGAGCCAGTGGAAAAGGAAAGAGAAATATAGGTTTGAAAGGAGGTGGGTGACTACAAATTCCTCAGAGTATCAAAGGAGATGTTTTGCCGATCATTTTATAAACAGGAGAACTGAAGCATGGCTCACCAAAGAATTGTGCATTCAAAACTGCTTGATTGAAAACTTCACATCTGCTCCTGTTTAGGTGTCAGCCTGTATTTCCAAAATGAGGATGCCTCTGGGTGCAGGCTTGTTGCCTGGAGAAGGAGATGCCTGGCAGAAAGCATTTAATGCACAGATTTTGAAGCTGGGGTGCCAACATGTCACTTCCTAAACACCAAACCAAAGTAGCATCTCAATTATTTTTGCCCAGAACACAAAACCTAACTCGAATATGAAGGGAAATAATAATTTGGTGCCAACAGAAACACTTGGGATGTATGTCTTCATAAACTTTATCAGAACACAGTACTACACCTGCACCTCTAATTGTTCTTCTAACACAGAATCATTTGCTCTTTTGGGGTCTTATTGCATCAACCAGCCTTTAAGAGTTACATCCTCCCTTTGAGACAGCCATAGTTTATTAGCACCAACAGCGAAGAGAATGCAAGCCATAGGACAGATAGGTAAAAGTATTTAGACTGGGCAGAGACGAGCCTTTATGGTATCTCACTTCATTAACCTCTGATCTTGGCTGGGACTGCAAAGGTAACCAGAAATTTGCTTATAAAGGCTTGGCTGAAGGCATAACTAGGACAAAAACCTAAAGTTTTGTTTTCCTTAGACTTCTGCCTTAAACACATGGTCATCCTGTCACCCATTCTCTCCCTTTTCAAAAAGTGTTGGGTAATTCTGTTCAAAGGCAGTTAGAGAAAAAGCAGGAGAAGGAGAGAAGCATGAGGAAGGAAGCAGACCTAAGTGGAAATTATAAATGAAGCATTATTATGTAAGGCCAGTAACAGATTTTCACTATAATTAAGATGGATTACTTTAATAATCCTTAAGGGCTTGATTCAGAACTGCATTACAAACCATTTATGTGGGTCTTCTGCACTCATTGCCTCTGTGAGGAAATTGCAGGTGTTTAAATAAGAGAAGGGAAATTCAGAGTTTTTATATTTCTTCAAGCAGCCTCCTTCAGTTTGGAGAGATGCATGACTGCCTCAGATTTATGTGCTGAGGAGGGTGCCTGAGCCTGGATAGCACTCTTGGAAAGTAATTACCTTTTGCAGATTTTACACCTGAACATATATACAGGCCATGGCAATTTGGCTAGGGAAAAAAAAAAAAAACACAAAAGCTTTTGTGCACAGAAGAGCTGCTGTTTGGATTAATGAACTGCAGAACTAACTTTCTCCCCTCCACAGATGTCACATGTGCCTTTAAAATATACTCTCTTCCCTTGAAAACACGCAAGTGTTGGAAGATGCTGTGCTTCATAAGTGAGTGACTTCCCATGACAGTCTGGGAAACCAGAAGGCAATGTTTCCATTTTCACAAGAACATCTTTATGTGAGAATGAGAAAAATGATAAAGAATGCTAAAACTCATAAGAAATATTTAAGGTTAGGGTATTTCTGTGTAACATGATAATCTTTTGAACTTTTGTCTTAGTTGTATCTGAGCTCGCAAGTATTTAAAAAAAAATAAGATTGCTTTGACTTTTTGTGTGTGGGAGATGGTGGGGATATCACCTCCCTCTTCCAAATATTTGGAATCAGAATAATTTCTGAGCCTAAGGACAAAGATTGCCCCGGTGGATATGTAGACCTTGTGAATATGAAAGATAACATCTACTTCTCAGCCAGGAAATGCATCCAAATTATTGTCACAGAGAAGCTGCTGTGGGGTTTGCTCTATATTGCTATGGGCCAAACAACTCCTGCAATATCCCCCCACAAAGAATCTGAGGAGAAAACCCTGTTCTTGGAAAAGACGATGAGTGCCAGCTCATTGATCTGGGGCAGCAGAGACCATCTGTGGGACCATCTGTTCTGTAGGGGTTGATAAATCCTCAGGCTGGGATTTGGCAGATGCCAAAATGCCCACAATGTGGACTAGAACTAAGCAAAGCAGAACTACGTGGGGAGCCATGACCAACTCCATGCCTTGTGATGGCCAGCCCCAAGGGATCTGGACTGCTTTCCCAGCAAAGCCCACGATGGAAACCTGACTACAGATGCAAGAATGTCCCCGTTTCCTTCTGTTTTCTTGTTTCTTAGTAGTAGCGCTGCATTCCAATTTTTTACTGAAATCCTTTGGCTTCACTGTCTCACTTGTTGGAGAGGTTGTGTGGGGAGAAGAATCAGAGCATCGTTTGTCAATCTTGAGCTTCCTGTTCCTGGAATATTCACTGCTAGGCAGCACAATGAAATCATCATTTAGCAGGATCTGACCAAGTCTGACAAAAAAGGATTGATCATTCTCTTACAGGTATATTTATTGCTTTTGCTATTTACCAGATCACTTTATTTTCCTCCTAGTTGGCCAGAGCATGCTACAGAGGTCTTTCGATTCCTAACTACTGAGGTCAGTGAGAGTTAGGACGCCAAATACTTTTATGGATGTGATCCTAAGCTGTATAGAGAATATATCTTCTTAATAACTTGCCTTTGTGATGTATTTGATTCTTCAAAAACTACCCTATCATTTTATTAGTTCTACAGGAGCTTTGTGCCTCATTTTTTTGAAGGGTTTCTTGATGCCCGAGAGCAACAAGCAGTTGCATCATGTATGCAGAGAACTGACTTACAGGGGCAACGTACAGTGGGTTGACCCCTGAATATGACTCCCCTTAAACCCTTTCAGTACCAAATCCAACCCCCCTGTCCCAGCTCACTGCACTGCAGAGCCACGGCCACTCCAAGCATCTGAGCAGCTCTTGGGGGTCAAAGCCTGCAGGGTTTGTCTTCAGTAGTGGGGGTAGCAGGAGTGAGTAAGAACAGAGGGAGTTTGTATAAAAATTACATTGAATATTATTCAAACCTTTATTAATAAGTGGTTTCCTAATGGTAAACCTCAATCAGCTTGTCTTCCATTAGTTTTTCTGTTCTCCCCTTGAACCCAATTAAACTGTTTTCATCTCTAACACCTTAAGTTTCACAGCCTGATAGCACACTCCTAGAGGAACTACACATTTGTTTTGAGCTTACCTCCTTCTAGTTTAATTTGAATCTCCTTGATTCTGGCACTAGAATATATATGCCTTCCACTGATACATCTATTCAACATCCATGAAAGTGCGGTATAAGACTTTTTGAGCTGTAGAATTCAGCTGATCAGCAGTATCAATAGCTCCTGATGGGCCTCTCTTCCCTGAATTTGCCTAATTTCTTTTGGAATCTATTTACATCTTCACCTCATAGAGATTCACACTGCAAATACATCTGACTGAGAAAGCTCTTTTTCTCTGTTTGCTCTGAAACCACTGCCTGATCATTTCCTTGGTTGTCATGTGCTGGGAAATACCAAAGACATTATTTGCTATTTGTCTTGTCTGCGCCACTTGTGATTTTGTAGAACTCTTCTCCGTTCTCCTGAGTCATCTTTTCGCAGGCCGAGGAGCCACAGATTATTAATTTTGCTTTCTGAAGAAGCTACTTCAAACCACTGAGTATCTGTGTACCTCCACTCTTCCACTCTGTTTCTTCTCTGTGACCCTTTCAAACAGGTGACTGAAATTGCATGTGGCATCCAGGAGATGAACAGAGAACTAATACGTTCACATCACTAAATTACTGTCTCTAGTGTCACAGGGCACAAAATGAGTGTAAATGGGTTAGGGGTCAAGACCTGACAGCACTGGAGGTGCATTGATTTCAGAATGTCACTAAATTTCATGTGTATGTATGTTCTGTGCATATATGTATGATTTCCTTTTCCTTTGGCAAGCTGTTTTCATCCTGTATTCTTACTTCAAGATAAAAATATGTATACTACCCACTTATATTTTCCTGAACAGTTGAAGTTTTTAAATTATGTTTCAATTTACTGTGGCCAAGGAAGTTCAAGAGAACACAAGGGATTTAGATGCTCAGTTCAAAGGCAGCTCAGTCTTTGGAAAAGTCAATTCTTGATCATTTGGTAAACTGAAAGTGGGATCTGATGCATTTCCTTACCACGACTGAGCTACACCCAAGTCCAATAATAAAGGAAAGTTATCACCCACTATTTTCTCTAATGTCTCCATGGTCCTCAGTTTGTTTTCCAACAGATGATCATTCAAATTAAAAAATCAGAATAAATTCTCCCTGACATTCAGAGTCTGTTTTCATTGTTATTTGTGTTGTCTTTAAGGAGAGAAACTCAAGCGCACATTCCCTTCAACTTAGGGTGACACCGAAAACTTGGACACATATTGTGCAATGTCCACAACTTGCTACTATTCTCCTCCAGGTCCACAGACTCGAGGCTCCAGTGAGAGGAGTCTGTGATTTACCCAATGAATTATCATGACAAATCTGCAGCCTTATGAATAATACATAGGAAGGAACGGGGATATCTGTTGCCATTTCTGTGGATGCTACTAATAACCTGTAAAGCCCCTCCTTTGGGAATGCTGTTCTGAAAGAGCACAGGGCTAAGGTTGCAGAGCATCTTGCTTGGCATGTAGAATTGCTGTTTATAATGCAGATTGAATTTGCCAGCACACATACACACACACGCACGAAAAAAAAGAAAAAAGAAAAGATGGGAAGAGGCAGCAGATCTCTTATTGCTGAGAAGCAGAAACAGCCTCTGTGCTGGGAGGTAGAAGGAAAAATGATGGTCCCATAATATGGTTTTTGGCAAATAATCGTTTAGGAGACATTAGTGAAATAAGTACAGTATGAAATAGAAGTGGCATTTTTTTTTTGCCCTGAAGGGGATGCCTCTTATTTAGCAATGCTGTTGAATAAAAGATGAACCACACAGAGGTTTTTTTGTACTTTTGTATTTTTATTAAGATGTTTAGGGTTTACAGCTTAATAAATTGCCCAAAGGAAAAAAAAATCTGGAGATGGTGTTGTTTTCATCCAATCTGGATTTATTTAACACATAGCATGCAAAATCTGTTTTCAGAAAATGGGTTTTAATTTAAAAAGCCTTCTGGGTTGTCGGTTATTCTTTCCCAAACCACCCACAGCTGATATACTGCTTTCTGATAAGTTCTTCTCCATCTTCTCCTCTTTTTGGTGAAAATTGGCCCAATTTCAAACCTGTTTGGAGCTTGTGTAAGACAAATAAACAGGTTTGATCATTAAAAGTTAGTTAATCTTTGTGCCTCTTGAATACAAAATTGACAGAGGTGGGCACCACACAGCCTCCTGGTCCGCACTCTGATCAGGCTGGGTGTGAGTGAAACCAATACACGGGGAATGGAGAAAAATAGATCTCATACGAAAATGGAGCTGGTCTAGCAGCTATTCTGCCCTTAAACCCACTTTATAGTCCCTGTCCATCTAAACAAAGGTAAAGGAAACAAAATGCCTGAAAACCCCCGTAGCAGCAAAAGAAAGGTCCTTGGCAAGCCTAAGTGTAGACCACATAGCCAGGAAAGTAGAAATGAATTCCCAATAGGCAATGGAAAGTTTTACTTCATTTCCAAAGGCATGGTGTGACAAGTGTCTGTCCAGGACAGGCTTTCCTGTGCTTGGAAAAGAGAAAGATGACTTGTGGGCAGGTTTTTTTGGGAGGAGAGAAGATATCATTATGCATGAAGAAACCCTTGCAACACTAACGAGCCTAAGCAGCCATTTAAACATCTCAAGTTACACAGGGGCATTTATGCTCCTCCAGAACAGGTGGGCATGAAATAGGCTTTGATCTTCTGCTGCAACCGCTTTTCTAATAGCTTCCAACCTCCTCCCATATTCTTGGCCACCTGTCACTTGCAAGGCAAGAATCCTAATTGCTCTGCCACAATGTCTCTTTCACAACACTTCCAGTTTTAATTCTTTTCCCTTTGCGTGCCATTTTGCTGGAGCGCTTGGCCAAGTTTCATTCTAGCTGTTTGCTGACAGCACTGCTCAGATGTCCTCTGTGTGTGTGTGTATGTATGGAAATTGTCAAAATAGGAGTGCTCAAAATGCATTAGCTAGTCCCTTTCCCTTTCATTTCCCCTATAAATGCAGAGGATTAGCTTTAGTATGAAAGGATGTTTTAAGTTGGAGAGGATCTCAGCAGGTCGTCCAGTCCAACTTCCTGCTTAGAACAGGATCTGCTGTAATGCCACAAAGCTTTCTTCTCATGCAGCAAATGTCATCGTGTGGATTTCTGGGTCTACAGGATCAGTTTAAGTAAAAGAGACTCCTGGATGCTTTCTCTGGTACCCCACGGCTGCCAGCCATGCGCTGCTCCAGAACACTTCTGCAGACTCCGTGCTGTTGTACCGCAGAGCTCACAGATGCAGGGAATTAGGACTGAACTTCTCAATGCCTCTGAAAGACACCATGAAAAGTAGTACTCTTTCAGCCCTTCTGTGTTCAGAAAGATTTTGTTTTGTGGGAATTTGAACTTTGGCAGAACAAACACGAAGGAAAACCATCAGACAATTCCACACTCCTTCATGTTATTTCTAAGGGAAGAGAGCAAAGTTGCCAAACCTTTGACATCAAGTGGCCTGACAAAGCCTAGGAGCATAATTAGCCCAAGCAAAATCGTGGGAGACAGACATTGCTTCCTAATATATGTGGGCAAGTTCGTGATCAGATTAAATCAAAATAATAAGTGGACTCATCCAGATATCCACATTTCTGCCTTTTGCCCAACACCAGCTGCTGAGAAAAACTTAATTCTGTTTGCAGACTAATCACCAGGATGTTTACTAAGGGAGGGGAGTATTTTTAAGTATATAGAGTGTAAATTTATCAAAGACACTCATAAGTCCAAAACCAGAATCTGCTCACATCCAGGTTGAACAGACAGGGTCAGACGCATTAAAGGTATTAGAAGGATTAAATGTGAGAACACACAGGGAGCCTAGCAGAGTTTTATTAAGATTGAAAGAGATGAATATTATTAAGCTTGGTGATCGTACATGTCATTTTGGGAGAGAGGATAGTAGAAATGGAAACAAACATCATTAACAACAACTAGACGAACCGTTTCATCTGCATACATAAATATTTCAGTCCTCCCTCTTCCTCTGGGCAGTCCTTAGAGAAATGCTAGAGAAAAAATAATAAGAAGAAAGAGTATTCACTCTGAAGGCATTCAACTGAAAAAATGAATATAAGGTTAGGGAATGCAGGGAGTAATAAGAGTGAAGGGCCAGGCTATGAACACTTTGAAAGCGGAGTAGTGTTTGTGACACTTGTACTAACAAGAATTGGAATCTGAGTCTGCCATATTAATGCTGAGTTTTTGGAACAGTAACATGGAGATGAGTTTTGTTACTGCTTTGTGAATTCCAATGACTGGAAATGTGCTTGCAGTTATCTGGACCTCTGAATTTAGCGGGTGACTGGGAGCAAATCTCTGAGGATGTGAACTTCACAGGTAATTGCCCAGAGGCCTCCTCATTGTGGCTTTTGCCTTCGAGAAGCATCAAGCAGCTATGTAAAGCGAATGGAAATGCGACGTGGAAAGTTTGTGCTTGGTAGCAACACAGGAGAAAAAACACACTGATGGGATTTGTGTGGCCTATGTCATGCCATAACACAGCACTGCTTGTGCCAAAATCCACTCTCCCCTCAAGGTACCATCCCGGTGTTCTTTCCAGAGCTAGCAATGGAAACGTCTTGCAATAGTCTCCTTGATGCGTCAGTTTAAAGTCACTTCTTTATAACTGCTTCAAAGCTTGAAAAGGAGGGTTGCCTTTGCCAGAGTGAAATGCAAATCAGCTTTCTCAGGTTTGTATCCACAGCACCACTGCTTTTGAAAGGAGCAATAAACTGTTTCCTGAGAAGAACCACCTTCTCTCTTCCCTGTCATGGATGAATATCGCTTCAGCGTGATGCCGGTCTATCTGTAGAGTCAAAGCTGGCAGGTAATTCATCATCCTGCACCAAGCTGACTCACTACAAACCCAGGAAACTAGATATTAACTAGCTCCTTTAATATGTTTCCCTTTATTCTCATTTCATAAAGTTTCCTGTCCCTCTGTTTTGTCCTCTGTTGCTAAATTGCAATTATCATGGAGCTTTGATCTCTTCACCTGTAGATGGCCCACTCATCCATCACCACAGTGATTGTTTTAAACACTAAAAATCCAGGACTTCCTGCAGGTTTAAAAAACATTTAAAGCTAGCTCTTGCCTGTAAAACAACCATGCAGACTGTATCAAATGAGGGGAGAGGAAGCAGGGCTTTGCAAACTCAAAAGAGAAAAAGATAATTTGTAACTTAAAAATCAGATTTTATTTAAGAAGAAATGTGTGTTTGTTATTTTTTTAAAAAAAATCCTTTACTTTTCAAGATTTAATTTTCATTTTTCTTCCTCTTTCTGATAAGTAGAAGTGACTTGATGGCCAGAAATGAGGGTTCTACAGAAAATGCCAAAAATCACAAATAACCTCTACCGTGGGTTGCTAGGATCTCTAGTTCTAAATTGGACATGCTGCTAGACAATTTCCATCATTTTGTCCTGACTATCTGGAGCATGTGTAATCTATCTAGAGCTTTCAGCTGGATTTGCTGTGTGTAAACTGAATAGCTAGACAGCATGAATACCATATTTCTGATCAGCATCTCCCAACAGTGTGATACTTATTACAGACCCAGGGTACGGCTAATTTGCAAAGATATTATGAGACTGCCTGGATTTTTCTGAATGTGGATCAGATCTGTTAAAACTCTTGTTCTGGATATACAGAAATCCCAGAAATAAAAAAGTAGAAGTTATCTACAAATTACTTGTGCTCATTTCTACACTGAAAGAATAGAACTTGTCTTGAGTAATGGCTGCTTTTCCCTCAATATGAGATTCAACAATTCTATTTCAAGACCACATTCGTTTTTCAGAACTCATTTTTACCTGCAGTGAGTTGTATTTGAATCTACATCTTAAGAATGATTTAGTTTTAAAAAGAAGGATAACACAAAAACCCGATGATGAGTTCTTCTCTCTTCCAAATAATTAAATGAACAGAGGGCCCATTTCTATTCTTATGAGAGATTTTTTAATTTATTTTTTCCTTCATGTTTTGTACTTTTTAACTAAAACTTCATTTTTGCACCAGCAATACCCAGTGGTATCTCTTCAAAATTTTAATCAAATATGAGGGTTGATTTTCATTCACATTTTACCATCCCAAGGGGCAAAAGGGAGGCATTTCAGAAATTACCATATTTATGACACATTGGTAATGAAAGTGAGATGCCATCCTCTGTCAATTCTCTTCAGCTCTATGCTCTGCCTTGGCCGTTTCTAAGCTATTCCATGGGATTAGTCCTGCACTGCCACAGTGCCAGCGCCACCAGATTCATAGAATCATGGGATCATTGAATATACTGAGTTGGAAGGCACCCGTGGATTCCTTCTCTGGGGTTCCCTGGAGTATGTCAGGCATTTGGAAGCTCAGAATTTCCAACTGAAAATATTTTGTGCCTGGATATGATATACATAACATTCATAGTTGGTAGGGAGAGTGGGGAAATCTTACAATAAGAACACAAAATATTTCATGCAATCGTATGGGAACCTGTACCCAAAGCTGTGCATTATTGATGTGGGAAATCAAGCCCTGATGCACTTCAGAATGCCCACTGGATCTAGAGGGGGTTTTTCTGACCCAAGCAACATGCAGACAGTTCTTATTATCAGACAGAAGCCACAGCATTGATACTGGTAGGAGTTTTCTAAGGCAGCATGCCTGGAAGGGAATGCCTTTAAAGTAACTCTCCAGAGAGGTCTAAGCTTAATAATAAGGGCCCCATGAAGTTCTAAGCATCCCCCCTCCCTTTAAAGCTCCTAAAGCTGAAGAGCTCATAGTATTTCTAGAGGTAGGGTGCCTTTGTGAAGGCTGTAGTGCCGTGGCTGCTGACCTCTGTCTGCAGATAAGTCATGGTTTTGCTGGTCTCCCTGGCTTTGGATGACTCCTCCTGCTTTACTTGTCATTGATACTCCTGTGACTGGGCTGTTACCAGTCAAAACTTTTTTTCTTGTTAGTTTCCATCAGGTCCCTTAACCATCCCTTGTGCACAGTCACAGTTCCAGTGGTAGCACAGGACTGGGGACTGTGCACCTGGAGATGGAGCACAAGACTTGGCCAGAATTGCTGGTATTCTCATTACACTGCTGGGTTTGGAGCCAGCCTAGCACTTCTGTCTCCACAATCCAGAGTGCCGACACTGTCTTCAGGCCTGGAAAGACACGTGGAGGCAGAAGGGGACCTGGAGAGGATTGGTTTGGGTCCAGGAGTTGCCTGCAAACATAGACAAAAGCCCACTGGGCTTCTGTGGTGATGGTGTCTGACAGAATCATGTACTAGAGGGGACAACAAAAATGTCACACTTTGCTTTTAAATGCAGTTAATAACTATTAGCCTTTTGGAAATGCCAATATGTATGAGAATGAGGCAGTGGGGTTTGTTTGTTTGTTTGTTTGAAGGCAGATATTGTAAGGCACCCACCATCAGCCCTACTATTTAGGTCATTTTTGCTGAGCTGTACTGTCTGCACAATAATACCGCTTTGTGCTTCAGGACTTTGGGCAGACTCATGCAGTAAGGGCTGTAATAAGGTGTGAAATAAAGATTTAGTGGCACAGCATTGCAAATGCAGTCTAGCAAAGGAGTTCATTACAGTTCCATTAAGACTGCAGAGTTAACATTAAAAACAGCCAAGAAACACAAAAACGTAAGGTATTAATGTTCCTGCAGCAGCATGAAGTCAGTCACATTGTACAACCAACAAGCTCTGTTTCTTGCTCTGGGCCAGATTGTACGACTTTCAATTTTAGCACAGTTGTCTGATCACGGTCATAGGGTGCAAAGGTCACAGGAACCATCAGCCCATAGGATTAAGAGCTCTGCCTAAGTGGAAGAGCCTTTGTTTACTTTGATGAACAGTTCACCTTGCAGAGTCCCCCAGCGCACAGCACAACTGGGAGGTGTCAAGCACAAGGAACTTAATCAGGTCAAACATTTCAATTTGTATCAGAAATTTGTTTAAGCAGGAAAGAGCTGCTCGTGCATCTATGAGGGCAACCTCTTTGCTCCCGTCAGCTCTTGCTACCTCATTCATTTCTAAGTGTTTTCAGTCTTGACCTCCAACAGAATTGGAAAGGAAATGTTTTCAGGGAGCCAAGATTTTGTTTTCCACACAAACATCTTGATTTGTCTGAAGTTGGTATGGGCTTTTGATAATTAGTCCCCCTTGAAATATTTTAGAGAAAATGTTTTGAGATAGTGAAAGTGTTTCATCTGTGCATTTTCTGAGATGATACACATTTTCAGAACCAAAATGCTGGAATGTAATCAGTTTCAGATGTTGATTTAGAGATATGAGAGGCATGAATGCCTCTCTTCCTCGAGGAGGTTGCCAGGACCAGCCACAAGGACCCTGCCCCTCTCTTGCTGCTGCCTGTCCCTTCCCATCCCTCAGGAAAGTGCCCGAGCCCAGCACAGCGGAGCAGAGCAGTCAGAAGCAGCAGCAAGATGCAGACGATCTCAGGTTTGGGGTTTTGTCCATCTTGTTTTCCAGTGTCTTGGGCTCAGGGAAGGGGAGAGTGCTGCAGGGAACAGCCACCATCCTATCTTCGTCCCATTGGCGACCTGGAATAAAGTCGAGGTGGTGAACACCTTTTGTGTGGGTTTTTTTTGTGCATTTTATTGTTAATTTTGCTACCACCAATGTATGTCTCTTATTCCATTGCTGTTTTCTTTCAGTAAATTATCTCAACCCATACGCTCTGCCTTTGTCCCTCTCTTACTGGAGGGAGTGTGGGGGAGTGGCTTATTTGGGATTTAATTTCTGACTGCTGTTAAACTACCACAGTGTCAATTTTAAGAAATAGCTGGAAATTTTGCTGTGATAAGCTGTGCATCACTACTCTTCTGGTTCATTCTCCAGTCCGTGTTTCTGTCTCTCCTTGCCATGCCATGAATCTGAAAGAGGAGGTCATTTAAATGTTCAAATAAATGTCTAACCACAGTCATCACATTTAAACAGTTTATTCACTTAGGTGGCAAACTTTTCAGTATCAATCCATCTGTTTTGTCCTTATATTAGACTTCTCACAGGACAAATAAGAAAAGTTATCCCCAAATACTGGAGACTAAAAGCATTTGCTGAGGAAAGCATGGGCAGACTGCCCAGGAGGACTTAGCTGATTTCTGGTTTTGTCACAGATCCTCCTTTTGTCTTTGGGCAAGTTCTTTGACCTCTGCTCTCCGCTCTTTTAGGAAAGAGACACAGCTTTTGTATTGGCTAGTGAGACTTTAGATCTCCTGCCCAGGAACTGGGTAGACATTACGGCCTTAGTTCCTGATATTAAGGGGCTAGGGGTGTCTCTGAGTCCCATGTGGATATAAGCCACAATCACAAACGTTGCCTGTTAAGCGAATTGGCAAGGAAATGTGTGCAATCTTCACTCTCTGAAGCGAAGGCTGCCAGACTGAGGCAATAGAGATTTAATGTATTCAAACATTGCAGTGCTGTGTGTAAGTGGATATGATTTAAGGTAATGCATTTTAACACAGCATTATACACTTGCCAGAGTGATTTTATGTAAAGTTATAGTCCTGCTTTTAAATGACAGTACATCAAGACACGTCTTGAATTAACTTGACCGAAAGCTTTTTGTGATAAATAGATGATGCAGTGGTACAGGGTACAACTGACCCAGGCTCTGCAGGGACAACATGTCTGCCTTGGATTTTGGGAGATTACTCTGGGCTGGGGAAGATGATGGCTTAAGTCATGAGTAGTGTTCTGGGCTGGACATTGCTTTTCTGGGCACAGGTGCACAAGAAGGGGGAAAGTATCCACCTTCCCTGCTCCGCTGGTGGTTCTTTGAGGTGTGTTGGGGTGCAGGCTTGGAGGCTCTGTGAGCATAGCCAGGGGAAGGCAGCTGCCCTCTGTGGCATCGGTTGCCCCAGAAATGTCATAAAAGTGGAATACAGATTTCTGGGAAGCACATCCCTACATCAGTGCCAGACTCACGGCTTCCTGAGCCATGGTAGGTGAATTTAACGGGGAAGCAATTAAGAGGCTGAAGAGTCTCCGGCCTGGCAGTGCTGGCTGCTCAGCTTGAGCTGCCCTAAAGGAGCCCCATTTTAGGGGAAACTTCCCCTGCAGCGCTGCTCATCCAGAGCGCTCCCTTTGGGTACACTAAATGGGGAACACTTTTAGGGGTAGCGTCAGGACTGGGATGCTGATATCCTGGTGCCAGCTAGAGAAGTCTGCTTTCTGCAGAGAGCATGATAACTGCCAGCAAAACCAAATTAACAGTCTTCACAGCTTGCATCCAAATTCAATGGAATATTAATTATGACCGAAAGTACAAATGTAACAAATAGCTCCTTTGGAAAAAATGATTTATCTAAGTAACATTATGAATTATCAGTTTATCAGTAGCTTGACATAAAACACATAATTATATCAGTGAATCATTTAATAATTAGAGCACGAGTTAATTGACATTATTCACCAGCTGAATAAAATCTCCACGAGGCAAACAATGGCACCCACTGGGGTAGAGGTAATTTTAACACAGTTCTTCAATTAATAAAGTAAAAAATATAAACCAAACATAATTACAGTGGTCGACAGGAGTGTGTGTGTGATTGTAGGGGGGAATAGGAGTTTCAACAAACTCAGGGCAGTAAATTATCAAAAATTAGTGATTTCCCCAAGTACTCATGTTCTGAGCAAAACTATACTCTGATAAAAAAGAGAAAAAGAAAGGAGAGAATAAAAATTTGGAATAAAATAGCAATAACAGTATCACTGACTTATTCTGAGCAAATCTGTAGAGAAATGAATGCCTGGTATTTATGGGCTTCCATAGGGAAAAAAGAATTTATTTGTGATCAAAGCAAGGGTGAAACAGCAAGAAAAATATCCTAATACCTGCTTTTTAGAGGCTTTTTTTCCTATCTGCGGCTATTGCAACACATTGTCTGGATGGGGAGTTTGGGCACTGAACTACTTCTCAAACTGATGGTGTTGGAACAATTATTCTGAAATCATGAACGAGCTGTTCCATGCCTCTCAGCACTATCAGATAGCAAGGTTTCTAAACACGGAATACTTAGAAAATTTTTTTAAGTTTTGAGTCTTGAAATTGCTTTCATATAGCAGTTGCCAGATAATTTTTTGTCTTCATTTGGGCTGGAAGAGCACTTTAAAAAACAATAGTGCCCAAATAGTCATGGTACCCCACGAGCTGGGATTAAGGAAGCAACTAGCACATGTTGCCAGGTTGGCAGGAGCTGCAGGGACTGCAGACAAAGTGCACCAGGAAGAAGTGTTCCTCCAGATCACCTCTGTGTCACATCTAATTCTCTGCATCCCCTTTGCCTTTGGTTTTAACTGACATTGAGTAATGACACAGCCAGGTAATCTCAGCTGAACTGGATATTCAGAAAAGATTATAGGAGCATATGGTTTATTTGCTTTCCATTGGTTACACAGCATTCTGGACAGGCAGCAAAGAGATTTAGATTGCTTTGATTTGTCACTCAGTATTTAAAATGTGAGTGAGATCACTCCCATGTCTGTACTCAATGTGAGAAGCAGGAAACCACAGAGAACCTATGTGGACTCATTGTAGTCTACAGAGGAGTCTGTCATTTTTCATGCTGGTGGAAGAATATGGCCAGGCTGTTTATCATGTTCTGCCAAGTGTGGGGTTGTGAGGACTGAACCCGAGCATGAGGATACAGACATGGTGAAATCTCACCAACACCAGTTTGGAAAGGTAAGACTTGTATGTCCGTCAGTAACCTGGGGTTGTATTGTACCACCTTTGCTAAATCACAGGCAACTCTATTTTACTTCCTCCTTCTACTGTTTATCGTTTGCATTTCTATCCTGAGCCAACCTGAGACTCATTGTGTAAGAAGCTGTACAGACACAGGGTGAGGGATAACACAGCGAGACAAAGCAGGTGAGAGAAGCACCTGATTTTGAAATGACCTGCCTGGGATACTCTGTCATGGTGCTCTGACTAGGACACACTTCTGTCCTGTTCAAGGTACATTCAGATACTTAAACAATGTGAAAGCCTTCTCATTGTGAGAGAAGGTAGCAGAAGCCATCATTATTAATTGGATTGTTCCTGGAAAATCTGCTAATTTTCCTCTGCCTCGTGTAAAGAAATAGAAGAAGTCAGAAGGAAAGAGACTATAGCAACAGAAGTTACAGAGGCTTAGTCCAATTAAATAATTTCCTGATACTTTAGGTAAGAGAGATAAATGTGAAATGTAGACAGAATGTTAATAATCTAGTATTTTCCTTAACATTTAAATCAGAGTACTAAAAACAAGGCTGAGTCAATGTGTTTCAGAAAACAAGTTTCCTTATAAAACTCCTCAGCAGACCCTTTGCAGAGGTGTTGGTCCATGTCTAGCTGTAAGAACTGGAAGACAATGAACCACAGGTGCTTGCTGGCTAGGAGCTCTTAAATCACCCATTCCTCAGGTAGAGCTTTTGTTCTGGGTATCACCTTTAATAACAATGATGTTAATTAGTCACACCAATGACTAATTAACAGCCAGTGTATCTAAATAAGTTGGCATTGGAAGTTATCTTCATTTTAACACTGAAGATTTAAAGAGCATTTTGAGTGAGAGGGGTTTCTCACTCTTAAATGAGATGGGAGAGCAGTGGTGATGCTGCAACAAGTATGTGGAGCTGTGGGTTAGGTTGCCTTGGCTCACTCGAAGAAAACTTGAGCATAATATGAATAACCAGGCTAGGAAAGAGTAGTCTAGCTGAAAGTATTGTACTCTGAATGAAAAAAAAATGGAAAGCCATACAGGGAGAACTGCTCTCTGCAGCTAAATTCAAAGAGTCTCTTAGGAAGGATCCCACAAGCTGTTGCCCTGAAATTATTCACCATACTGAACAGTTTGTTGGAATGAAAATATGGCTTTGGGTAATGTTGAGTGAGGAGAGACTGCAAATGTCCTGCAGAGTCAAGATGGAGATGTGATTTGGAAAAGGAAATAGCGCACAAGTCAACAAAGTGGGTGCAAGGTGCCTTGCCTACTTGGAATAATTTACAGTGTAAATATAGAGAAGAAATGTGAGCCAGGTAGTCTTTTAGGGAGGAGAACAGTGGGAGCAGGATAACAAATCCAGCAGTTTCAGACCATGCAAATAATGCAGATCTCATTCCAGGATATAGGCTAGGAAGATTTCTTGCAGGTTCTTTGAGATAACCATTCTCAGGACTCAGTAAAAGCTTTCTGGGGTGCCAGAATGTAAGTCTTATCTCTGTATTTCAGGTGGTGCAGATGTTGAGAGCCTAGAAAGAGCTGAAAACTTGAAGACTGCTGCCAGGAAAGTTGAAAGAAACTGAGTGTGAATTGCCTAGGGAAGAGATAGCCAAAGGCAGGCATCCATCTAGCAGTCTGCTTCAAGGCAGAAGGGAGAAAATTGCTCTCTTCATTCATTGTGAAAAGGACTAGAAGTAATGGTCTTAAATTATAGCAAGAGGTGTTATGTGTAGTGTTACGTTAGACACTAAGAAAAACTTTGTAGCAGGACAGTAGCTATGCCCTGAAAACAATTGTGTGCGGGAGGATGATGGCTTTTCCTTACTGATGTCTCAAAGAAGTGGGTAAACTCATGCGGTCTGATGGGCAGCAGGGAAATATTGGCAGAGCAGGGAGAGAATTTGAAGATCTCTCCTAAATGGAAGCTGTAATTGTCTGTATTCAATGTGCAGAAAATTAAAATCTCCAAATCGCCCTGTTTGAGAACTAAATAAAGGCACATTCTTTCAGAAAAGAGCATCCACAAGCTACCAAGCCCTCATCCAACCATGTGTGATTTCTCCAGGAGGGGGAACATATCAACTCCTTGTCTATCTGAGAGATAATCAGTGTTTTCCCTAAAGAAATTCTCATCTGTCATCCAGGTTTTGTGTTTAGAGGATGGTAATTAAGTGCTATTAATATGAAAAAGTCTTTTATCTGGTCACTGCTGGCACATGATTTGCACAGGCATTAACCTAGTCTGGCTTGGTCCATGAACACGATACACTTGTATGTATAATAATAATGATGATAGTAATGAGAGTAACATTAATAAAATGAGCAGTTATTTCTTGAGCAATATACATCTATTTATAAATGCATATTGCACTTTGTTAGAATTATTTGAGAAATTGCCTTTTTTTTCCCTTGTGGAATTCCGAATTAGTTTCCATTTCACAGGGATAAGCATGTCACTTTTAATTTTTTCTGTTTTCAATAGGTTTCTCAGTTCTTTCATGTCTTTTTTTCTACTTCAGGCTTGAAAAATATTTTTTCTTTGTTTTCCAAGGTCTCCTTTTTTCCAGCTATTTCTTATGGAAAATTATCTTGAAAAATATTATGATTAAAAGGAGGCAAAACAGTACAAAATAATGGGGTAAGACAAAAATGCAAACAATATATACAAATTATTTTCCGAGGAAAAGTGAAAACCAGACAGGCTAAGGTAAAAAATGTGTTAGGACAGTCAATTAAAAACCCTAATTACTAGGAAAAATATGACTAGTTCTATAATTTCTGGATGTGAGTTCTCTTGTATATACTTAGTGGTTAAAAGAACCCCAAATTGTTTCCTAGGGCACTGGAAAGTGTATTTTTCAGGAGTGGAACTTAGCAGTCTCCAACTGTTTGTTACTCTCCCCTGATTTAAGATCAGAGGAAGATACCACCATCTTGAAAAAGCACGAAATGCAATACATAGAAAGCAAACTAAAATGTTATCTGGTGATACAACGCCACATGATCTGCAAAAATACCAAAACCAGAGACCTCTCCACCTCATCTCCCCTCTCAGTGTTTTAAGTAAATAAAACCCACTTTCACTTTCCATCCCTCAAAACTCCTTGCTCCAAACAAATAACCTATTATTACTCCCCAGACTTAAAATTTTGCAGGTGTTTCTTTGCCTTACTGAAGTCATACTGAGCGTTTGATATCTTGGACTATTTCTGCAGTTAATAACGTGATATGCTATGAGAACTTTCATAGCCATTGTATTTGGGTAGAAGACAAAGCAAGCTCAGGGGAAAGAAATCTTAATGTAGTAATGTCTTGGGTAGTGGCAGCGTAAAGCAGTGAAAAATACCAGCACAGCTAATGCCTCTTTGTGCAATTATTCCCACTTTTATAAGTTTGCCCCAGTGTGAAAGTTTTCTCCTTTAAAATGGGCTGGCAAAGATAATCCATTAATTCAACAGCACTGGAAAGTTAACATTTTTTCCCTTCATTAGCAAGTTCAAAATAGCATTTTATTTCCATTTTGATGAGATTTTTATGAGTTAGAAGAGAGGAAGTTGAACCCCAGGAGCTTAATGGACCTAGAAAGATCGCAGATACAGGATTGAATTCAATGAACTGTGAGGAGTTTAGTAAATTAATTAAATTTAAGAAAATAATGATTTTTTTTTTGTCTGCTGGATTAAAAATGCTAAAATGCAATGAAAAGTTAATTTAATGCTAAAACTTTTTCCTCTAAATTTATTTTGCATTGATATTAAATAACTTCTTCAAAGCTTAAAAAGCAGAGAAATAAGAAGGGAGAAGACTTCTAGAAAAATAATTATTGCATAATTTTCTGATTCCCTATTGTATCCTGTAATC
Source organism: Mohoua ochrocephala (assembly GCA_013398855.1). NCBI lineage: Eukaryota > Metazoa > Chordata > Aves > Passeriformes > Acanthizidae > Mohoua > Mohoua ochrocephala. The sequence goes on from VZTA01026168.1 coordinate 103,247, forward strand.
ACTTCAGTCTGAGGACTGTCCTTCAGAGCTGTGAATAGCATTCTCTGGGGTGTTGGCAGCATTTCCCAGACCCACATTTTCCTTGTAGCCCTTTTTTTGCTTGGTCTTGTTGCAAGAACAGTTCAACTGTTGAGAAACGGCTGTGTTCTCACGGAACACAAGACCTTCTAGGGTCAGAAACCACGGTTTCCCTTTTCAAGTGAAAAGGTAGAAGGGTTTAAATTCGCCTGTTAAGCTCTGTGTGTCCCACTGTAGGCTGGCTTGTAACATCTGGCGCAAGTTTCTTCTCTGCTTGGTTCCACCCAGCATCAGCCCTTTGCAGCATTTCTTACACCATTTTGCAGAAAAATGGAAAAATCCAGTCTTGAGGGCTTCCTTCCTGCATTTTTTGGACATAAAAACAAAGAGAAGGCATCTCCCCAAAATAAACATTAAACGGCTGAATGAAGCTTATTGCCACTCTACACTCCTCGACCCAACCAAACGTGTGACCCAAAAAGATCAGTGAATATGTGGGGTCAAGACCTACTTTTAATTCTCAGAAGCTCAGTGCTTTTCTTTCTATTTTCCCTTTTCACACACCATGTCAGACATTACAGAGCCAGCTTTCCCATGTCAGCTGCCCGAGCTGTAATAAAGCAAGGAACACAGATAATTCCAGCAATTGGTGGGAGGTGTATTAGTGGCACTGAGGAAACAGGCACAGGAAACCCTGACAGAAGGAAAAGTAAAAATCATAATTTTGAAAAAGTGTTAAGTCTCTTTCCTTGCCTGCTTTTCTTCCTCAAGGGAATCCTGTTGCAATGAGTGACATTTCAGAAGTCAATCGTTATTGATGATATGACAGATTCAGATGCAGTCATTGGAGGAATATGATTTTATTCTGCATTCAAAAACAATGCATAAATTTGCTCTAAAATAGCAAGTGGCTTTGTCCTGTGATTAATGACCTGCCACTCAACAGCAGCTAACCAATCTCCAAGGCATGGCATCCAACAGAAAATTAATCAGCAACTGAGAACGGGTGTGACCAAAACCAGAGAAGAAACCTCCTAAAACCTATCAGCAGAGTTACGAGTTGAAATCAATCATATGGTATCTTCAACTCTTATTGACAGTGTGCATGCAGCGTTGCTCTTCAGTGGAGTTCAGGTAGGCAGATGGGCTCCAAGGTCACTTGATGTCAATGAAACCCTACAGAAACCACCTAGGAATTTCAGTGTTTGTCCATGAATACCAGATACCACTGGACTCACAATGCTCAAGGGCTGTGAATTCTTATGCCATGAGCTGCTGCTGACTGGAGGTGTGCTCAGGCTTCTTGAGTAGAAAAAAATGATTGCTCAGTTTAAAATGTGTGCAAGAGATATGGAAGAAGATGACAGTTCACATAAAATAAATCATGCAAGATGTAAGGGGCTGATTATGCATGTAGGAAAGGGGCATTATTTGAGTTCATTGGAATCCAGGATATCCAGATCTCCTTGTGCATTGCTGACAGTTGATGCACCATTTCAAACTTAGTTCCTGCCATTCTGCGAATACAGATTTGAATTTGCCTGTGGTTCAAAGCAGCTGAGAGATATGGGGTTCCAGTCAGCAGGATTCTGACTGGAATCTCTCTATCTATCTGATGCAAAAAACCCCTACACCTCCAAGAGCAGCACCTTTTCAATGTTTATCAAATAATAATAGGTCAGAATATAATGTTTCCCTGGAGATGCTGGGAATCATGAACTACTCTCCAAAAGAGCATATTAAAACAAATTTTCTAATATCTTATATTGAATCAGTACTTTAATTGCTGCAAAGAGCTTTGAAGCACTGTGTGGCAATTTGGAAAACTATTCTGGACTCAGTTTATGAATTCTCTTTGATAGTGGGAACTCTCTGTAAGGGAAGGCAGAGCATTCAATTTTTTAAATTTTTTTTTTCTTCCATTTGCCTTCCAATTGAGCCAAAACAAGAAAGGAGACTTTTGCCTTGCTAGAGCAGGGCTAGTACAAAACTAGCAGTGAGGATGATAAACTTTGATAGTCATCCATTAAAATGAAGCCCCTTGAAAACAAAATACCTCAGCTCAAGAGGAACCATTCTTTCAAGTCTAGATCCTTGGGGGATGCAGAAGAAACTAAACAATGAATCAGATACTGAGAGATTTTAACTGCTTGCTAAGATAAGGCTTGTCAGGGAATGCTGTGGCTGCAGGGATTGGAGGTTAAAAGTACTCTCTGACCAGCCGTGCCTGAGGAGGTTGGAGCAGGGAAGGTCAGTTGAAAGAACAGTCGTACACCTCTGCTCAGAATGGAGCACATTCCTTGATCCTTTGCAGAGTCTAATGTGATATTCAGAAAATGCTCATGGCACACCTTCTGATGGCCAGGGAAGTGAGGAAGCCAAATGCATAAAAACACGCATATTGTGTCAAGAGCTGTGTTTTCCTGTACTGGCTAAAGCAGAGAGGTCTTGAGGTGCCCATATGCTTTCATTAATGCGTATCATTCAAACAGACTAACTCAGAGTCTGTGTGAATACAGTCTTGAAAAGGGTTGCTTCTCATGTTTGGGGAGTTGAACTGAGACAACTTGACCATCAGGTCCCTTTTGCACAAAGGAGTAACAAGTTCCTAAGCACATTAGTCCCCCTATTACCTGCTCCCGCAGAGGAGGTTCGAAGGCATCCTACAAAATGAACAGGAGCACTTCTTTCCTACTGTAATGCTGGCTTGTCTTCCTCAGTCTTTGCAGATCTAGCAGGTCTGTCTGCCTGGTGTGTAAGGACTCCCAAAGGGGGTTCCCTCAGCTCAATATCACCACAAGATATTTTCCTCTAATCAGCAAATAGCCACATGATAAACTGCATTCATCCCAATGCGCATTTAACTCAGAAATGGGCTGGGGTGTGCATTTCACATATCACCTTAATTTACCCTCTCTTGCCTTCTGAACACTTACTAGCAATTCTAATATACTGCATATGGAGGTTGTGGTCTGTTTCTTTCTCTGCTTTTATTTTCCAGGGGAAGAATAGGAAAGCAGTTTTTTTAAAGCCATTTATTAATTTTCTGGTGTACCACTATCTTCCTGCAAGGTGAGAAGTAATGGATAGAAACTCCAATAGGCTGCTGGCAGACAGACGCTGAGAATAAAATGGGATGGATAAAGCTTTAATGGAGTCCTGAAAGCATCTGTAACTATTTTTAGCTTAGAATTATACCTGCAGATTACGCAGATCCCTCGGAATACGTTACAGCACCTACCGTGACCCCTACCACTTACCAGCAAGCAAGATTTTGCAGTGAAGAAACAAGTGTGTCTCTCGTTGGAGTCACTTGGAATCCGAGGAGTCTGTGACCAGTGGGATTTGGTTTAAAGTCTTCAGGAAGAGAGAGAAATGGGCCTGGCATCCTCTTGTAGTGCCAGTGGCCCTTGGGATGACACAACAATCCCTGCAACACATCGCAAATCACCTAAGACATGAACAGTAGGGACTGGTCATAGCCAGAGCTTGAGAGCTTGCTCTCATTTTCTTATAATGGGTTTTCTTCTTATTGGGTTATTCACTCACAAGCGGACAGCTGCCATGCTCCGGGGGTAGGCTCTTCTGCCCTTGCTGGGAAGGAGAGGGACTCACAAGGCAAATGCTCTGTGTGTGTTGGTGGCTCCCATGACTGAGGTCTGTCCTGGGACAGAGCAGAGGGTGTTTGGCTCAGAGAAATCCCTGTGATAGTGAGCCAGATGTGGGTCAGAAGTGATGTAATCGCTTATACAGGGACAAGAGAGGGCTCCCCCAGGCTCTCCTCTGTCCTACAGCAGTGGCACTGCTGTCCAGATCTTTTGGTGCATGCAACAGCCATTGCTGGGGTAGGAACCCACTCTTTAGAGGTGAATCAGCAGCACAAGTCTGTCCCTCTGCCCATCCTCCCCACCTGCCTGCAGCCCCATGGCTGTGTCAGGGAACAGCACAGCACTGGAAACTCTTGTCCTGGGGCTGGAGGGACCCGTCTGTCCTTGGGCACTGAGGAACCAGGCCCTGAGGAGAGGGAAATGAGCTGTTAACTTACATGTAGCACACTTGCGGCTGCTCTTAATATTCCACACCCCAGTGCTTTATCCAAAGTAATTTAAATGTCTCAAGCTCTGATGCCCCCATCACTTTTCCTGGCACATTATTTTGCAGGCCGAAATCATCTCACCATTTGCATTTTTCCACATGAAATTAAGGAGAAATTTCCCCTCCCTTTCAATCCCTTAATTTCACTGAAGACTTTGCTATGTGCTCCACTTTCCTTCCAATGCCTCCTGCTTCTCACTCTGGCTCCTCTCCTACTCCTTTGTATCTCCCAAACAGGACATGGCACTTAGGGTGTTCAAAAGCTGAAGCAAAGGCAGGGTGGGTTACTTAAGTCTCAGCGACATATTAATGATTAGGGCACAAATCTGAGGTAGAAGGCCACAAACTGCTCAGCCACTGGCTTCCTGCATCCCACTATTCACTTCCCTGTTCCTTACCACCTTTATCATCCATGAAGTATTTCAGAAGGGAATTGAGGACCCCTTTCATGCCATTTAGCACTTTGTTTAAGGCCAAGCACCTCTCTTCTCTTTTTGTCTAAAAAGATACCCTAGACATCACCATTTTTGTGCACAGAATGTTTTTTGGGTCTGATTCAATCATTAGAGAAGCTACTGTTTCCCTAGGATTTGAATGAGTCTTTTAAAGCAGAAATCAACATAGAAAGCATGTCCAGGTAGTTTTGGCATGCAGGTTTTTAAAAGACTAAAGGAAACAATCAAAGCATTTCCTAGAAATTATGGAATGTTGTTGGGCCACAGGGATTATTGATTTCAATACTTTTGTATGAAAATAAGAAAAGTCTATCGACAACCCGTGACAACCAAAGGGAGTGTTATTTACAAACCATAATGGTATCCAAATGTTCGGGGTTTTTTTTACTAGGATCCCCTGAAACAGAGATTGCAGTGGTTTTAGGACTATGGAAATTTTAGGCATGCTATAACCTATGAGTTTAATAACAATAAGTCATTTTCTCTGGCTGATTTAAAACCTACTTGTCCCATAAATGTGTGGTGGATGGTTTTAATTAACACCTCAACAAAAGCGATATTTTGGGGGGGGGGGATTGAAGCGTGGGTTGCACTTAAAATTATATCTGGCAGAAGGAAATCTTTTTTATAGTTGTTCTTCTCCTAGAACATAATTTGTCACTGGAACTCGTTGACATTAGACATTGCCCATGAGAACAATTTGGTTGGAAGAACAGTAGCATTTTGACAACTTATAGACCCTTCATTGCACATCTATAAGGTGGGAAAAGAAAGTCTTAGGATATCAATCCTCGTGCTTTAGGGCATAACACCTCTCATTAATGAAGGCTTGGCCAGAAGTTGCCCCTATATTATTCCAGTTTTAATTTATAGGGCTCCAAGATACTTCCTTTGAAGCTGCCAGTGTTTCGGAGATAGAAACCCGGGTGCCAAGGAGCCCTGCTCTGAACTAGATATCCATTTGCACTTGGTGGAATCTCCATTTCCTCTGGGAAAAATATACAGAAAGAAATCAAGACTTTTGTGGTGCTCTATATGATGCAGTCTAGCCTAACCTATGGCCCGTGCTGCAGCATCCACGGGACATGTACATCCTGCTGAGAGACATAGTCTTGGGGAATGGGTTTGAATTAAGTTGCTTGCTTCTGAAATGACTCAAGGAAAGCCTGTCCCATATGGAGACCTGGAAAAGACATGTCTGATATGAGTTTCTTGCTATGCTCAAGTACCAGACGAAAGATTTCGTCTGGTATATTTTCCTGTCCCCTGCCCCAAATTAGTTATAAACCTTTTCTTTGCATGTCCTCGTGAAAGAGTGTCACAGAACATGATGAATTTTTAGAGATTCCATCTAGTTTATTGTTTTAATTTTTTCTTGGTAGTTTGCTTTTTTCCCCCCTCTATGACCAATATTGTTCTGCATCATAATTAGCTCCTTTTTTGCAGTCTTAATTTCCTGAAAGTATCTGTAATGAGGAAGTATTTTTTACTTGGTCTTCACATTGCTTGGTCAAACAAGCCAAATTTCACAAAAGATGTAGACATCATAGTTCTTACCATCTCAGGAACCTGTGTTTTAGACGTGCTTTTGCGTCATTCTTTTGAACATGCTCAGGGGAAATAGTGACCCTTCTATTTCAGTCATCTCCCTGTAGTCATTGGCTATTAAAATCCAGCTCAAACTCGATCATATTTGGAAGTCATAAGGGAAAGGGATCTAATTACTGCACAGTGAGAAAACTCTTGTTAAACACCTTGTTTTGACTGCTAGACCCTCCTGGGGTGCCTAGTGAAGCCATGCATGACAGGTTGAAGAGAGATGTGGGGAAGTGAAGCAAATGCAAGCCATCTGTCTGGAGAATTTATAAAGTATTGCTTGCTCCTGATAAATCAAACAAATGAAATCATCTTCAGTATCAGCATGTCAGAAAAGAAGAACATATGAAAGATTTTGCTCACTACAGTCTCATCAGTTAGAATTTTGAATGCCATTGGAGTGCTCTAATGATACCCAGAAACCCAATACACACAAATGGGATGACTTCAAGAAACAAGGGAAAGGGAATTTTTCTTGTAGATACTCTCTTCCTTGGCATTTGTTTTAACTATTACCTTAATGCAGACAACTGCATCATTTGACCAAGGGAAGGCAATTTGTGTGAGTACAGGAACTGCTGAAGACAAGCCAGTTGAAGCAACCTGCACGGTCCTGAAAGTCCATTTGAAATATCTGGTAGTCCAGGACAGCCTGTAAAGCACAGGACGACAGACGGAGGGGTACGTGGTCAAGTTAATATCTGCAAATGCAAATTGAACAGGCAACTCTAATTACATTTAAAAACCACAACAAGGAAGTCCATTGATCTGAAATCAGAATTTCTGTCTTTGTCTTTCAACTTGCTTTTTGCCAGCTTCCTATCATGGAGCAGGTCAGTGATAATCTGGCACTCGGGAGAGTTAAGTTCAGATCATGTCTGTCTGGCTTTCACTTCTGTGGTTTGGTCAATTTACTTTTTATTTTCTTGTTATGGAGATAATATCAACACTTCCTCTGTCTTTCCCATTTAGATGGCAATTCTTCGGGTGCATTGCATATCTTATTATTTCTAAGGAGAGTCTGACTTTGGTTAGGATGTACATTTTCTCCTGTGTTGATTTCTTACACAGCTACTGCTTTGAAACTTCCCCAAAAGTTTTGTCGTCTCTCTCTGCTAAAACCACATTATCACATTGTTTTTATATTAACTTAATACAATTTAACACTTACTAGTGAAAACATAGCTTCCTTTCTCTGTGTTTCTGTATATCTCCATTTAAGATATGTTTCCTTTAAATTACAGTTGTTTCCTGACAAGAAAGACTGATTTCTCTTCATCTGGAATAATCAGACCCATTTGCTCTATACAATGTTTCACCCTTTTACAGGAACAAAGTAGATATAGATGTGTCAAAACCAAAAAGGGACTATTGTTTCAAGGCACATCCAACGTGCAGGTGGAAGTGAAGGAAAACTCTCTTCAGCGGAAAATTCTAAGAGAATGTATATAGGAATGTGCAGAATATACACGTCTCGACTTACAAAAAAACCTCTGCAGGGGTTGTAATGACCACCAACCATCAGGACCATGGGTTTATGAGCCATATCTCCATTTTATTCCAGCCTGAACTTGTATCCAATTGCAAGTTGTTGTTTTCAGGCATTGCCAACAGAGAACATTGTGGGTATATATTGTATGTGCATGTCAATAAAACCTATTTAGAATATGGTTTCATTTCCTCACTGCCACCTACCAGGAAATAACTACCTGGTATGAAGTTTAACAGCTGTCCCCATGATCAGAAAGTGATTTTCATAAGGTTTTGAAGAAACACATAGAGAAAACATTGATTCATGTTCAGCCTTGTAGCAAGCATACAGGGAGCCTAGATTGATAAGGACCTAAGACTGGTAAATCATAATGTAAATAAAAGCACTATTTTTCATGCAGTTTATTTACAATGGCTTTAGTATGCTACATTTCCAGGGAAATATATGTTCTTGTCAGGAAACTTCAGGGGAAGTAAATGAGTTTGAATCACATGAATAGGTTTAAATGCCATGGCTGAAATTTAGTAAACTATTTTGCACTATCTCTTCTTCTTCATTAAAAGTGGAACATTTTTCTCTGCCTCTTAACGTGCTTAATAATAAGACTGGATTACCCAGTGGGGCACCGGGTAGGAGCAGCATCCTTTAGCTTTTCTGAAAAATCTCACACTTTAGCTTTAATTCCTCATCATGAGTCAGAATCTGAGCCTGAATCAATGTATAATGGAGTCTGGATCCATGAATATTGTTGCTGGTTTCTATTTTTCTGTGTATCACACAGTTTGGGACCCAACTATCAATGCAGGATCTGAGAAATTTCCACAACAAAGGACATAAAACCTTGAATATACATACTGCTTCTGAAGTCTCCAACTTTCTCTCAGCTTGGGTCCAAATTTTGCATTTGGGAGAAATATATCAGCAAGAATTTGGGAATGGCAAAAGACATTTACGTTATGACCCAAAGAGATGAGTGTTAGGGTTTCACAGGGATAGTGTGCTTATACATTTACATTCCTGATTTCTAGTGTCACACAAAAGCGACGGGGTTATAGGATGGTGTGGGAGACTTGATTATAACTGCATTTCTGGCTCTTCATGGCAGTTTAGACACGTGCAACTCGATGCAACTTGCAAAAGTCACCACATTCTTCTGGCTGCAAGAAAGTAGAATAAACTACACAGGTAGTAGGTATTTATGTAAGTTATTAAATACTTAAGAACAGAATCTCACAAATTTCCTAAGGAAAAGTGAGCACCTTCCCTAATATCCACACTAAAGGGTCTTTTCTGATTTTGGAAACATTTCCTGAATTTTGATGTAACAAAATTCTCTCATTTGGCTTTGAATTTAACATATGAGATTTTTGGAATTGGGATCCCATGAGCTACCAGACTCCGAAAACCACAGGACACTGATCAGTTTCAGAACCTGTAGTCCAAGTTGCTTGGTTTTTTTTCCCTTTCAGTTTTTTCTTTTTAAATTATTTTTCAGTCGTACTGCATACTTATGTTTCAAATTGTCCACATCCACACTCCTGTTGTGCAAGGTGATGAACAAATATAGCAAGTAGATGTCCATGGGAGAAATCTCCCTAGGTCTTAAGATAGCAGAACCGATAGCACTGGGAACTGAGGTGAAGTGAACGAGGCAATGCTTTGTGCAGTTTAGGCAAATTTGAAGTTTACTTTTTTTTTTTTTTTTTGGCAGGGTTCAAATTAGAAAAGAGGTACAAATAATGGTGAGGGTGGGGGAAACTAAGAACGGGATGATATTTTAGATTTTAGATCAGGAAAACCTGTCACGTCCTTACCAACTATGTGGATCAGCTGCATCGAGTAAATTCGGAAATCTTTATTCTTTGATAAAACCTTTCCACCTGGGCAGGAATGGCTCTCATACTCCTTGCCACATGATTATCTCAGATTCACTAAAGACCTGGAGCTAGTAATGAGATAAACCAAATCAGACGTGAAGCATTCTTAATTCGTTGCGAAGACATATTGTGCATGTATCAGACAATTCATGATTACCAATTAACTTTATGTGGAAGGTACTAGGATTTTATGAAGATCAATGATATAATAAAATCCGTACTGTAACTTAGGATGGGTGGATGGTTTCTGAGTCTTGAATAGACTCGAGTGATAACTGAGCCTGACTAGCTGTACAATTACTCACCAAACATTGTCACCTACAATTTTCAGCAAGGAATCATTGTGGACTCAGTGAGATGAAAATTTTCCTTTAACTGATAATACTTACACAGTCTGTTTCATTTTCCAGGCTGTTTTATTTTCCTAAAACTTGTGGGTAGCATAGGCAGAGGTGCTTCTTGTCGCTTAAAGGAGACGGAAGAGCGGCAGAGAGAGAGAAATAGAGCAACTCAGGGAGAGCAAAGAAAAAATGAAGGGTGCGGATAAACGTAGGGGTGCAAAGATATTCCTTCTGTGTACTTTTGGAAACACTGAATACCTTTCTCAAATTGTGTTTACATTGGCCAAGAAGTGAAAAGTACTTTGGGAAATAGGACATTGACCCACAGAGATGCACAACGCCATTCCCCCACTCAATATAGCTACGCTAAGTCTTTTTCCCTAGGAGATTTCCTGATAAGAAAGAGGCTAAAGGTAAATACAGTGGTGATGATTCTGAATTATCACCACTCTCAGCAGCCAATAGATTCACCATTCTTTGAAGCTGCAGCAGTATTAGTTACATATTTAGTCTTTCTCCCAGATGAATTGTCTATGAGAGTCCACTTCCTCCTATAGATTAATAAATATTTCACTACACAGGAACCTGAGAAATGTGAATATATTCATTAGCCAGAGCTCAAAAAAGAGACAGCATTTTCAGGTGAGGGATTAAAAGGATCAGGAGGTAATGTCTATCTGCAGCACCAGTCCTTCGCTGCCTTAGTTGAAAGTCATTGTCCTCAGTTGCAAATGATAAAAATTAATGACTTTTTGTATTGGCTCTAGGGTGAAGCAGATACTAGAGAGTTCAAGTAATCTTTCATAGAGTGATAATTCTTCAGCACTGGGCACGAATTAAGTTATAAAATGCAGGCTGAAACCAGTCTTTCTTCAGATGATCAAAAGTGTGGACATGTAGGATGGTATAAGCCAAGGCTGGCCTAGCTTTGATCCCATTTTAGTTGATACTTCACAAAGGATTGTGAACCCTCTGCTGAGGCTTCCAAATGTCCCTCCTTCCAAATAAAACTCCTGTATTACAAGGCCAGCTGAAAATGAGGCTCTCTTCCTTGGGAACAAGAACGTGGAGGGACACGCATGAGGAAAGTGATGTAAGGAAGTGAAAAGAAAATTGGTCTTTGCCACAGGGTAAGAATTTTTTATTCTGATTTATATAAGTCTAGTTGTAATGAGGTGTTGACTTGAGATGTCTTGGTTATTCCAAAACAAAAAAGCAAGCAAAGTTAGTCAGGAGAAAAAAAAAATTACTACATAATAAATCTATGTAAAGCTATGTAACTCACTGCTTCAAGATATACTAACGTAATTTCCAGTGCAAATGATAAACATATAGATTCTTTACATAGTTTTCAAAATTACAAGAATTGATTCATAAAAATTGAAAAATAAGTAGAAAAGTTTATGAATCATGATGTAAGCCCACATTTAATGGATAGGAGTTAGATAAGGTAATGCATAATTGTCAACTGTGGATTCCCTTACATTTTGCTCCTGAGAGTTTGGTACCAGACTTTGTGCCAGAGACAGGATGCTGTATTAAATCACCCATAATTTTTTCCAGCAAGATGATTTCTGTGTTTCCAGTGATGTCTGTCAATGAACAAAAAGCATGTCTCTCTAAATCTTGCATGAAGTGGGAACTGGCCGCTTGCTAAAATACAATGTACCTGCAGCACAAAATAGTTCAGTTTCCAAACGGCACAATATTTAATAAGCAATGTGATGCAGAATGCAATAACTATTAATAAAGCCACTCCACTGAATTGATTTTAGCACGATTAAACTTTTCTTTACCTTATTTCACAGTCCATTTGAAATGTTCTATTTTTCCTTTAATGGCAAAGGAAAATCTGAGCTTTAACAAAACACAGCAGCATAAATTCAAGGCAGCATATGGAACAGATGAACAGAAAGCTTTATCAGGAAAAAGGCAACAGCACCAAAATCAAAACTCCAAGCTGTGACACCATGTAATTGATTTAGATAGAAGAGCATCTGCACGCATTGAGCAGTGAGGAACTGTCAGCAATGGGCCAAGTTACAGTTTTTCAAGGTTTTTTGAGAATATAGTCATGCAAATAAATGCATCTTAGTGGGAGGTAGGAAGAGAAGGAGAGAGTTTGCCAGAGGTTTACAGCAGCTGGAGCAGTAGCTGACATTTTCAGCTTTGGTCTCTTTTTGGGTAAAGCCCAGATCTGTTCAAGATCATTCCTCCTCCACTCACCCTTGCTTCAGGAGAGACACCCCTCTAAATGCAGGCCAAGTTTTGCAGTATCACTCAGGGTGAGGTGTGTCCCATTTGCTAAAAGCACTGTCAAGGCCAGGACTGCATGGTTGTATTTTTCAGGGCAGCAGTACAGACCTTGTTTTTTATAGAAAACCATATTGGCACAGAAGGGATAGTGGATGACAACTATCTGTGGGTGAAAAGCAGATCCAGATTTTCTTTCTAAGGCTCAACTTAGAAGACCTGTTACCTCAATCCAGTAGTCTTCTTCATCCCTCCTATGAGGTGGAGAGTTGCCGCACTTACCAGGTAAGTGGGAGCTGTGGGTCTGTTTCCTCAGCATGAGGTCTCTATCCCTTGAGCTTTTGCATGAGACAGGAATTTCTCTGGCAGACTTTTGGAAAACAATATAAGGACCACAGCATGTTGTGCATGCGGTCCAAGGCCCTCTGTCTGTGATGCAGTTAAGGCCCTCTGCCACTGATTCTTGTGACAATGCATATCCAGTCGTGTGAACCGTAGACTTCTGCTCCAATGACTTTGTTGGAAACTGCGTAGGCAGTGCTGCCTAAAACCTTAAATATTAATGAATTAATAGTGCTCAGACTGCAGTGCAAGTGAAAGTGTATGATACACAAGGCTTAACTGTGTCCAAAGAGGGGCGGTTTTGTAGGTGTTCGATATGGACTGTTTTGGAAATGAAAATTGCCGAGTATAGGGCACAATAGCTTTGATAAATGACAGATGGACTGAAACTGAGGACAAAAGTACATGATGGAAGGCATTTACCACCTGCAATGCATCAAGTCCTTTCCATCAGCAGACCCGGTGTGACTGATGGAGCACACATTCAGGCTTGCTCCGGCTGTAAAATGAAATGTATTAACTTAAACCACCATGGTTTATGTTCCGTTTTCCTTTCTAACGGGGGTAGGTTAGGAGTGTTCACAAGGTCACTCCTGTTGCCTCAACGTCTTCACCGACAGATGGCAACTTGATGAGCTGTGGTAATGCCATCATTTCCACTCATGTGCCTGTATCCCGAGGAGTCCTGAGCATTTGCAGCTCAATAAAATCCAGGATCTTACTGTGCCTCAAGAGAAACAATTATAAAGGACACCACTTCCCACCCCATGGGACCGCAGTGAGCAGGCTGCAGAAGTTGCCTGAGTTTTCCATCACGCCAGAATCCCTTTTGCAATTCATTGCCATTGATGTTTTCAAACCTGTCTGTCTGACAGCCCCTGTTACAGCAGACAGACTGTCTGGGAGCTGACAGTTTTATCTGTATCTCTTTCACACCTCTTTAGGGATAATTTTTGATGTGAGGTAGGTTTTGATCAACTGCCTCTTCTCTTATATGCTCAGCTAAACAAGCAATTTGATTTTTTTTTTTATATTGTGACGGGTAAATGTGTCACTCATGTTGTTGAACATGCTGGCAACAGGAGATGTAAATATGTCATAGCTGATGGTTAAAGGCCTCACTGATCATCCTGGGCTTGAATTAAGGGTTATTTTTGTACTGCCTTTGCAGACACTAGCAACCAGTTCTACTGACTTTCAAATCCAAGGAAATGTTTTGGGACCACATGAAATGAGCTACTTTCCATAAATGTAAAAGACACCAGTATTTTTCACATTCATGTGTATTTTTTGTTCATGGGAATGAATAGGGCCAGAGAGAAGCAAGTAAGAATAACTCTCCCATGTGAATCAGCCAAGAGAAAAGGGGTTATGGAAATTTTCCTAGATGTTCTTGTCATAAGCCCTCCCCTGCTATCACTTGGGCAATCCAAGTAATCCTGCAGGAGTCAACAACAGAACGTGTTTTTCCCAAGAGTGATGCTTAATGAAAAAAGACTTTTTATGCTCCTGTCCTTTGTTCGCAGGGGGAGGGGGGTGGTGGGGGTGTAGATAGCATAGTCATGAACCTCACCCTTAAATGTCAGAAGGACAAGGGAAAAGTAAAGTCTCTGTGTTGAAAGAAATCAAATTTTCTTCTAGGGACAGGCTTCGTGCAGCTTTGAGTCCTTCTGCCTGTAGGGGCACAAATCCCTCTATCACCATCTCAGAGTATGAGCACTGTGCACCAAGTCCTTCATGCCCAGGTCTGTCCCCTCCTACAGACGATATAGTCCCAACTGAGCTGCAGGACTGTAAAACTACTGCTAACCAACACCTGTCTTCATCTGACTCTAGTGAACCTTTTGTTTTATTTCAAGATCAAAACTGAGGAAGTTAGACTGAATCTTTTGTCCTTCTTTCACTTAAGTGGTTCTGAGAACTGCTCCTACAGGGTTTTCTGCTTCGCTTTACTTTATGTTCTGCTTCGCTTTATTTTATGTATTTTTCCCTTTCTCCCCTTTTCTTTTGATATTTTTTTTTGATTGATTGTATACTAAAACAGTGGTTGAGAATCCACATGCAAATGAATGTCAAGAATCAAGATTTACATTCTGTTAATGTTCCTTCAAAATGTCTTCTGATGTAAGAAATGGAAGAACACCTCTCTCTTTTCAAGCTGATCACCAGCCTTTGTTCTGGCCAGACAATTTCCTTGCTGATAGGGTTATGTTTTGTGGCCATGTAAACTCCACACGAGCGTGTTTTTGACAAGCTGTCAGGACTAACCATCTGGAGTGATATCCTGGTGTATTTTTTTTTCACGCTTAAAACACCAACCAGAGAAAAACAATGTAATGATCATCTTGTAAAGTGATGTCTTAGAATCATATCAGCAGGGAAATAAATGTGCTAAGAATGCTGTTAAGCATCTGTCCCAGGTGGTAGAATAATTGAAGGTGTTTATTGGGGATTCGTCATGAAAAGAATAACTGACTTAAGACAATATTGCTCTGGAAAAAGAAAAGACTTTGAACTTCATTGAGACAAAATTTTTGGGCCTGACATAACTAGAGTTCTTTTCTAAAATTAAAAAATTAGGATGGCCTTTTCTATGACCATGAAATGTTTCTGAGGAAGCCGCACACAGATTTCTTCTAAATGAATATGAAGGTTATCCAGTAATGGATTCTGAATTTGGGGAGTGCAAGTGCATTTCTCAGAGAGAAAGGGAGAAGGGATTCTCCCCACACTTCTCTCTGCAAGAAAGTAATATTGTTAGGGTGGCTGTATTTTATCTTAAATACTGGTTACCAGCACCCTAAGGACACTCTCCTCAGAATTAAACCACAACTTTAGGTGCCTCTGGGGACTGACTCTTACTAAAAAAAGCTCAATAAGCAACGACAGCAAGGAATGCACATTCTTTTCGGAGGCTGTCCAAGGATACATGATTTGTCTATTATTAAATTTTAATTAACAGAAGCTACTGCACTGACTAATTGGCCATTGTGCTACGAAGACCCATGTCAGTGAATTCATGTCTTCAGTGAAGAATAAAATTTGTCACAGCGGGGACTCATTGCTCCCGCTTTGTGTTTGTTCAGCATCTATCACAACAAGGTCTTGATTTCACTTTTTGGTCCATTGCTATAGCATAAGTATTACCATAAAAATTAGAGCACTAAAATTATTCACCATCATAATTTTCTGTGAACTTCTCTGTTACTTTTACCAAATAGACTTTACAGTATGTATCAAAGAAATAAACAATGAACTGTATTTTTCCACAGCTTTTTGAAATTGTCTCTAAAAATAAGTCTGTTTAACATCTGACAGTCAGGCTCTGTTAAGCCTGAGAAATCCCCTTGGGGCTGAGCAGCTGAGATATGCTAAACCAAAGGTGCTGTGGGAATCGTTTGCCTTCATGATTAACTCCCCTCCCAAAGGCTGAATGAACAGGTAACTGTTCAGCAGAGGTCTGCTAATAGCTGGGCATATTAAGTTCCTTGTAGGATTAATCCAGAAATTAATGCAGTTGGGCTAAAAATTAGTCAAAAAAATAAGAGTCCTGAGATCAGACCAGAGCAGAAGTCTGCAGTCTTGGAGATCTCCACCTGCATCCCTCAAGGGCAGTGACTCCTGGGAACTGGGAAGAAGACTAAAGAACTGGGGTGTGGATTTGACCAGACACCCAAGTTCTTTGCAGCACCTTCTGCAAATGTTACTGAATGGAGGCATCTTACAGCCCCTGCTGTGCTCACGCTGAGTGTGCCTTGCCAGTGATGTTGCAATCAATCCCTGAAGCCCTTCAGTGGATCAGAATAAAAGACCACGCGGTCCTATAGGACTTTAGGTTACAAACCACAGAAGTAATTAGTTCTCAGACACGTTTGCAGCAGAGATCTTTCCTCAGTATCTATAGAACTGTTGGCTATTTTATTTGTGCATTGTGCATCTCTTTTTAACAGCCTTCTTATTTTTATGGCACATTTTTTCATCTCACATACTCCTGTTTATTCCATATATTACAAGCTTTTATGTTGTGCTTTACTAGTGGATCTGAACTTTGAAGTTGTTGAAACTAAAGCCCTATTGCCAAGTTTATATTTCCAATTTCTTGTATTTGTTTTCATTAATCATGCCTTTCTTCACAGATGGTTTCTAGTATTATGTTGTTATTGATGCGAGAAAAACACAAGGTTTTTTTCCCCCTCTCATACGTTTACTTTCCCCATTTGAATTACTCCTGTTGCATTTATAAATGACCATACCTGCAAGGCATTTGGGCACTTAGATGAGAAATGCTGATGAAAGTCTGAGCTTTGAGACACTCCTGTCCATTCGCGGTTAATTTGGGCAACGTCCTCAGCTCATGGATTTCTATCCGCATCTGAATCTCTGGGTGGTTGCGCTCTGCTTCTTGCATTGCCGATGGAACAGAAAAAAACCTCCCAAACCAAAAAAAGAAAGAGTAATATATAGGAGTACAAGAGTATAATAAGAAAACAAGTGAAGGGTCAAAATGGTCTAGATGTAGCACATTTTTCTCCATATGCTGAAAGAACAACGCCTGTTCAGTTTTGGGAGAAGATGTATTACAAGCTTGAACAGAAAATAAGGTATGCATATAAAGGCAAAACTAGAATTATTCTTTGTCTTTTTTACTGATAGGAGCCACTCCAGAGTAAGGAGTAGAGAAATGTTTAAAACCACACTTTCTTTTGCCCCTCCTTGTCAAGGGGGTAGTGATGAAACTCATTGTCTTCCAGATTTCAGACACACATGAGGCTTTCAAAAGTACCTATTTACTTCTTGCACTAATGGGAATTATAACACTAATAAAGTGTATAAAACAAACCCCCAAACTCAGAATTCCACTATGCAGTGACCTAACTTCTCTTTGCCCTCTTGATGCTGAGCAAAAGGTCTAGAAAAATACAAGGGGATGTTGCTGGATCTTACTGTACTTTGATGGAATTCATCTAGAAGGATTCTCATCATCGTCTTCGGTGATTGGGGAAAAAGAGGACACGCTGGATCGCAAGAAAGAAAGGGCTGTGCTTGCATCAGCAGAGCTCACAGCCTGAACTCCAGCTCATGGTTTCTGCAAACTGCCAGAAGTCCTTCAACCAAGTTCGCTGGGAGCTGACAAGACAGGGCTGAACCGCAGCCTTAATGAATTTTTTCATTAATAATACTCTTGTACTGCCTTAAATATCTAAGAGTCAAAATGTAAATGAAGATAGCATACAATCAAAACTCAGATACCTTACACTGAGCTCCCTTTATAGCCCATGTGACAAATTAGTAACCTGCATGTCCTTCCTCTTCTGCACCCAGATCACTGCTCAGTTTGTTTCAGCCACCTGCAGACATTGTTTCACCTCTCTTGTTACAATTGAGTTCTCGTCTTGATCTGTCAAGAATGAAATAAATTCCCCTTTTTTGTTAAGTAGGTTTGGATCAGGGTCTCTGGGAGGAGAATGGTAGTTTAATGGGAGTCTTTGGCTTTGGAAAGAGAGAGGAGAGAAAAACAGCTGCCAATAAACCTGGACTTTCTCAACTGATGGCTGCTGTGGGAGCATATGTTGGGCCCCTTGCTGTCACCGTGTCCTTCCTTTTTTCTCTTCAGTCCATTCTGAGGAAAGCAGATATTTTTCTCTCTTGGTGCAGGATGTGGCACATTTTTCACCTTGCAGTAGCATACAAACCAAAACCATTAAAACAGCCAAAGACCATCATAGCAGCATAGCAGGACCATAAAAATGAGTCCACCTCTGCTCTGGAAATGGCTCAATTTTATTTTCCCCCTGCCATGTTGCCATAACAAATAGGAGCACACTTACAGACCTGTGGGAAGGGCATCCATTATTTCTCCATCCAGGTTCCGCACAAAAATTGAGCTCAGCCTTTGTGCAGTCCCTTTCAGCGTCCTTGTCCATTATTAATCCAGAGATTTACTGTTGCTTGGGTTGTATTTTTACTGCATTAGCTACTCAGGGTCGGATCTTGCCTGCTTGCAGAGTCTGTAGTAAAGCAGCTGCATTGTCTGCTAGAGGCAAAAATCTGATCCTAAGTGTAAACCCAGAATAAACATATTTACTCCTCTCCTAATTCTCACTGTATTTATCCCAAAGAATGTAATGAATTCTGGAGGATATAAAGCTGTCTTGAGAGCAGTCAGAAACTGTTTTTTGGTAGATGCAACTTCCAATTCTTACCCATATTTTCTTCATGCTTCTGTCGAAGAAAATCATGGGTGTTAACACATTGCTAAAGTGCAATCCCATGGGCAAGGCACAGAGTAACACACTGCTTTACTGAGGTATATCACTTAGGAAATGTGTCTATAGGTATTGAAAGAAATGTATTCAACGTGAGGAATACAAATGCCATTTTAAATGAACAATTGAAAACTTTGCATGGTGCTTTCACTGGCATGCTAGTCTACACTGAAGAGAGCTGGCCTGTATCCTGCCATTCCTCCAGGGTGACCTGGAGGCACTCTGTGTCCTCTCCTCTCCTTTTCCTTTCCTGGCATTTTGCTACTTCAATTTGTATGCACACTGGGATGTGATGGGACTCTGATTAGGCTCTGCTGTAACAGAAGTAGCAGGTTGATTAAAAAAAAAAATCTTTTTTTTTCTTTCGTTTTACTTGAGGAACCTTGTAATGCTCAGGACGGTGGAGAAAAGTTTAGAAGTCCTTGAGCCCAAAATCTAACACTCAGAAGTCAAGTCAAGCAAACTTCCCTTTTGAAGCCAGTCCTGCTGTTCAGGGAGCCTTGATTCTCAGTTTTACTGAAATTGCAGTCCAAGAAGTCGAAGTGAAAACCATTTATAGTTTATCTTAAAGAAAGACTGGTCTATACATGTAAGATAAGTCCACACAACACCATACTCTTCTGCAAAGCTTGCACAGCCAAAATGTTGGCTTTGCACTGCCTTGGATAAACTTCCCATCCACTGGGCAAGCAAATGAAAACCCATTTGGGAAGGGTGCTTCTCCATCAGCCAACAAAGAGGCTGACATCACCCACCTTACCAGAGCCACCAGTGTGCAGAAGGGGGACTTTTGCAGCACGTATTCCTGACCGGGCTGCATGCAGCTGGACATTCAGCTTCCTAGATGTCTTGGGTGCACTGATGATTTGTTCCAATGGCATATCTTGGACTTTGTAAAGGGAAAACCCCTCCAGGCTATCTGTTAGCATTTCAAAGAGCACAGGATTATTCTGCAATTCTACAGTTTGGGTGAGAAATCACAGCGCAGGGTGGATCCCTGTTGCTGGCAGAGACAAGCTCTGGGTCTCCTAGCGGCGATCCGCCTGAGCCCTGCTGCAAACAGCTGCCTCTGCCCTGCCCTTCCCCTGGTCCAGCAAAGGCTGGCTGCAGCTAGAGATTGGGTCCTGTTTTATGGTTCTCCAGCCAGCCTGGGAAGACCTGGCACAACACAGTTGTCAGCCAGATTGGCCCTGACAAGTATCATATGCTTCCCTGCACCCGTTAACAGCCTGCTCTTCTCCCCAGTCTGGCTGTCACTCAGCCCGAGGAGCAGGTGCATCAGCATCTCTGTGAAACTGCCTAAGAGGCAATAAATAGTCAGATTTGCCAGGTGTAATTGTCATTCAGCAAAGCCAGGGATAGACAGCCTTGTCTTTAAGCTGCTGAAGATAGGCTTTGCCCCCTCTCTCCTTCTCACGGCCTGTCCCCAATGTGTCATACAATGGTTATTGAGAACTTCTTTTAAATAATTTCCCTGCGGTTGGAAGATGCCCCAGTGCTCACATTACTCACACTTGTCAAAACCGAGCAAAGATAGTAAAACATCCCTCTGGTGTCCTGAGGCTTTGGGCTGTCTTTCCACATACTGTACTTGGCTTAAAGTACCCTCTGACTCTGGGTTTCAGGATGAAGAGGATGTTTGCATGCCTGAGGGAGAAGTACTGTCCAGACAGGACTCCTGAGCCCTGTTCCTGCTCCTCCGATCTGTGAGGGACTTGTAGGAAAATTAGCTTTTTGACTACAACACAGTCTTGCACCAGTTAACACCAGCCTGTGATCCTGACTTTACATTATTGACCTAGTTTACCCTGGAACTCATTTGGAATCTATTCTCTGTGTAACGCCCTTACACAGGATAACTTTCTGCTTCTTGAATTTATCAAAGAATAGGTATGAAGATATTTGGAGCCTTAGCTTGTGCACGTGGAAGCCAAAAGCAATTGTTGGGTGCCTGTGTTGAATTAGGTGCTTAAATAATTTAAGGGCATGGAAGATATAGGCTTGTTCAGATCAAAACATGTTCTTAAACTGCATAATTACACAGCACCTGGTCCAGTATAGTCCTGACCACAAGCAGCCTTGCAAGAGAAGGCATGGGTAGCACCCTTGATATGGTCTGCCAATCATGCTGTGTAATTAATAAATGCACTTCCTCCCACAAAGCTATAAAGTAGCTATTTCCACCGAGTCTGATCCTGAGTTGGGACATGCAATTTAAGGGCAAAGTGCTATTATTGCTAAACATTAGTGTAGAGATTACCTTTCCAAAAAGTAATCTCACCTCTGCCCCCAGTAAGGAATCTCAGTAAAGTACTGCACATTGCTCATCAAACCGGCCAGCCCCATAGTGAGGTGTTTTGTTTACCCTGGTGCCCTTGCTCTCTCACCGTTTTTATTTTGAAATAACTCTCATACAGCTCAGCCTTATCTCAGGTGACATCTGAGTTTCATTTAATGCACTGCTGAAGCACAGGTTCAGTCTGACTCCTTCAGCTCATCCAGGCACCTTTTCCAGAGTAACAATACCTCTTTTGAGAGTGCAAATCGCGTCCCCACAGCTACTGGAGCATGGGAGCCCTGTGAGACAGTCCAGCACTGTTCTGAGTCAAACACCCTGTTTATCTGGAGGAGAGGATGCCCCTCAAATGGGAAATGCCTCAGCATGGAACCAGTGCTAAGAGGCCATGGTTCAAACTCTTGGTGTGTAAATTGGTGCAAGAAATTCATACTTCACTACTACCTGTGTTTCTCGTGATGAGACATAATCCTTATGAGACAGAGTCCATAGGGAGTCTGCTATTTTTCCACATCAGGACAGTGACATTTACAGCTCTAGCAATTTCAGTGAGTGTTGCTGCTTCGCTGTCTCACAATGACAGTCCTTTGGCTCTGCCATCCTGCCACAGAGCCGAGAAAAAAGACTTGGGATATTTTACAGGCACATGAGCTGGATTGACCAGCTGCTTTCTGTTAGTCCTGCTGTGATCCCGGGAGAAGCACTGGTTAAATTCAAAGTAATACCATTATTAATGGTAGTTTTGTTTTAGGTCATAGTAACTTTCCCTGTAATGGAAAGCATCATTTTCACTAAATCAGATATTTGAGATGGAAGAGCTCAGTACTCGCAGCAATTAATAGTCAGCAAGATATCTCTGAGCTGGGCAAACATCCCAGCTACTGGCTGCCCTCAGAGGATGCTGTAACACACTGGAGAGAACTTTGGCTCAGGTGATGATACTGGCATATACATTGCAGACATCCAAGTTAATAACAGCGGGAGGCTGACAGTGGCTGGTGTTGGGCTGAAACACTGCTGGTGTTGGTCTCCTTATGAGAGGTGGGACTGGCAGGGTGTCTGTGGAGCTGGGGTTGTGCTGAGCCACGGGCAGCACCTCGGGTCACTGGCAGGATTGCTGGGGCAGGAGACGTCTTTTGGCAGGGCTGCTGCGGGCTGCTGCGGGCTGCTGCGGGCTGCTGTGGGCTGCTGTGGGCTGCTGCCTGCAGGCACACTCGCTTCCCTTGCATTGCTCCAGAGTGTGCACCATGATGGGGCCAAAGGCTGATGGTTCTGGTTTTTCCAAGGAAAACTGTGTTTGGGTTTTCCCGAGGTGTATGTTTTTCTACAGCAAGATGCTAAAGTGCTGTAGGTAAAGCAGATGGGGCATGATTTTCCACTCATTTGTAGATAATCCAGCAATCGACTCTTCACTGTATCAGTCCACAGCACTGGTTGATGCTAAGCTGGGAACAATAAGCCCCAAGATCCCCTTCAGCATTAAGGGCAGGAACGAGGAGAGAAAACCAAGTTAGGAAAAAAAGAGGCTAGGAGTTTCTTCTGAATGCATCTGGATGAATATCCACCAGCAAGGAAGAGAACACAGGAATGGAGTGTATCATGTAGGTGACTGGAGTGATGCTCCTGGGACATTCCCTGTTGATTTCAGCAAGCTGCAGGTATTACTCTGTGGCATACAATTTCATTCCCTTTCCTCCTTCTCTGGTAGTAAGTTTTTTTCCCCGACACACTGCAAATTCACAGGCTCCGTGTGTGTTAACACAACCCTCTCTTTCTCCTACTTGTGTACCTTCATAAATATCCTGCTTCTGTGGTGGTGAGGACAGTATGATTCAGATAGAGATAGGAGGAGGTTAAGGGTTGACTTTAACAAATATTCCCAGGAATTTTCCTAGGAACACCTGTGAACAAGTGCCTGGGTACAGGATGGCAAGGAGGCAACTGAGTGGAAGAAGATAAGGAAAAAAGGCAGAGAGAGCAGGCCATGCTTGTTTGTCATTCTTAGTTTCTAATCTAGCTGTGGAGAGGTGAGTTTGGCCTTTCGCTGTGCTCTTGGTGTTTTGTTCCACTTCTGCTGCCTGAAACACGTATTTCAGTAATCAACAAATGTGATTTCTAGGCACCGCCACAGAAGAAATGGTAATAACAGAAAAGGTGAGACTTCAGATCTGATGGGCTTAAAATTGCTAGTGCCTAACACTGAGCAAAAAAAAGCCTGGTGCAGACAGGATTTGTTTGGGTGGGTAATCCACCTGTGGCCCTCCACTGATGGCTCTCTTGTTCCAGCTGTGTACCTTCAGCTAAGAAGCTGTAAATTATTTACCAAGGCAGCAAATTAATGGAATCAGCAGCACCTTAGTGCTCAGTGAGTCATCCATAAAACATGCTTCCTTGTGTGAGGGGATGGTGAGCTGGTGGAAAGCAGGCTGAGGAGGGAAGGACTGTAAAATGAGGAGCTTGGGGTGACAGAGGTAAGAATCTTCAAGAGAGATGAATAAGAGGGGGGAGGAGTAATTCTAAGTCAAGATTCCCAGGTGCCCTCTGAGTTAATGTGGAGCATTAAAGCAAAGAGAGAAAGTATAAGAAAAGAAGCAGTTTTTAATACTTGGCAGGAATTATTAGAGGTGACAGAGAGAATGGCTTATTTTATTGCTCCCTCCCTCACAGATATGTTTCTATGCATGTGGAGTATGACTGTAAAAGCTTTTGCTTTTCTGAAAAAACAGCAGGAACATCAAGTAGCCCTGGCCTTGGAGTGAAGTGTGCTTCCAGCTCCACAGCCCCCTGTAGTGCTTCCCCCTCCCTGAAGATTCTGCTTTCAAGTGTGCTGAGCTCTAAAGCACCTTTGCTCTAAAGGCAGTCACCTCACACAGCAGTTCCTAGCTGTGCTGGGAAATCCTGAAGATCTTGCATGTCCCCTAGTGAAATTCCCCTCAGGGTCAGTGACATGAAGATATTAGCCTTTTTTGGGTTGATGAAGCCCTAAGGTGCTGCTGACTTTTTAAAATCCTGTGGCCTGGAAGAAGTCACTGCATCCTCAGCTGAGTTTGGAGACAGAGCTAACTCATCAATTTATCTATTGATGTAAGAAGTGAAATACCCTTTCATTTGGGTAAGGTTTGTCATGGTCCTCAGGCTTTAATGAAAAATTATTTTAATGAAATATCTTTACAGACAAATCTGTCTTGGTGCTGGGTGGATGTTGGAGGAAAAAATGGAAGCTACTTTGAAAGAAAGCAAAACATTTCTGTCAGACAACTAGCAGGCTGTGGGTCAGCATGACAGGTCTGGTTTAACAGTGCAGGAGTAGCAATTTATCTGTGCCATTAATGGGTCACCTTGTGGCTAGAGCGATATTGCCCTAGAACTTATGTTCCTAGCCCTTTGTTCAGGGATTACCTATAGCAAGGGGCTAAACCCCCTCAGCAGGCTGTAAGCATTTAAGAGTGGGGAATTTGTTCTCTGGTCTCCAAGTGCAGGCTCCAGTCACTGACTGGGGCAGCTGGGCCCCTTCCTCCCCCATTGTGGTCCATGTTCAGAATAATTTCCAAATTGTCCACAAGACAGTAGTTGGGATAGGCAGTTCTCTGCAGTGAATACATGTGTGCAGTTGTGTGACAGCAATCTAAAGAGCTTTCCAAGTGTCTGGAGGCTTCCCACTAATGTTACAGGCTGGGATAAAAACCACACAGACAGGAGAAAAAATAGGGAAACACCCCTAATGGCAAAAGGAATATGGAGGAGACTTGTGTCAAACTCTGCATGTCCAGAGCAGTTTAGAGGTATTATTTTCTGCTAGCCAATTCTGAAAATCAGTGCAGTTTAGTCAGGTTTTGGGAACCCATTTTATTTTTTTGCCATCAAAGCAAGCTCTTGCAGGAACACTTGAGCATTAAGCAGTTAATTAAATCTGACTGTCCTCACAAATAGCATTAGAAGGATGACACTTCAGAATCCTAGTATGCAGCTGAGGTTTGTGGGCAGTTAATTCCCCTTACCCTGCCCTCCCATGATTCTCAACAAGTTCTCTCAGGGTTATAATGAGGCTGGTGATTGCTGGTGCCTTTGCCCATTTAATAAATTAATGGTAATAACAAATGTCTATGCATCCTTCATTAGGTGATATGGAAATGACTTTACGCTGAAGCTGGGGTTGCTGGAGCTTGACAGCTTTGCTGGATGGGTGGACATGGGGGTTAGTTACTCAGTTTATGATGTGTGCAGCGCAGAATTTTTCCTCTGACCTCCTGGAGCTCTCAAGCTTGTGAGTATTCACTGCTAACTTTCCCCAGCAAAATAGTAAAAAAAGGTAAAATTCCAAAGGAATAAAACTGGTTTTTGCACTGGAAGAGTGTGAGATAACATGTTTGGTTTCACTCTCCCAGAATCAAAGGAAACAGAATCCTGTTCACCAAGATTTGTCTCCTTGTTTGAGGAATGCAATTTTTTAATCTTTGGTACAAGCATTTGGTGTTGTGATGGCTGGAGACTTATTTCATCTGGCAACTGCCTAAGAAAATCTCAGAGGATCTGTAAGACCTTCATTATTCAAGTGCAGTGGGAAGGTACAGTCCTGACTTCTTCTGAAAGAGATCAGAGAAAAACAAGGGAAGAATAATGAGGATTTTTGAGTTCTCTTTTACTAATGATTTCGCACCAAGGTCTTTTGGATAATTCAGTACTTTTGGTGCTTTTTTGATTTACAAGGAACAGACTTCAGCTATCTTTGTCTATAATTTCAAGTATCCCAAATTTCTGCAGCTGAAGGTGCTGCATTCAGCTGAATACAGTGTTCAGAGTGACCACTTGAGCAAAGCAGGTACTACCATGATTTGTGATTGTTAGATGTTTTCCTTTCCCCCCAAACCACCTAGGTCAAAACTCACTTTAAAAAAAAAAAGAAGAGGACTGAGGATTTAATCGTTCCTGCTTGCTCCTCCTCTGCAGTAACGCCTTTTCCGTCCTATAATTTTAGGCAGTGAATTTACTGGTACTCAGAGCCCAGTGTATCCCATCTCCAGACCTGAGACCGAGTTACCTCCCAGAGACTGTCTAACACTTCAGCTGACACAGAGCTCGAGGTAGCACACAAGTCTTCTCCACAAGTTTTTCTTTGGCTCTTAAAGAAATCTTAAAGTATTTCTCAGAGAAATACTGTCCTAAAGTATTTGATGTCATTAGGATTATTCCAGACTTAAACAGTTTGGACCAGAAGTTAATGTTGGCATTTTGTTATGCTCAGAATTGGTGCTTTTTTGGCTGCAGAAGTGCAAAGCTACCAGAGTCTGTAAAAGTTCACTGACTGCAAAATACCTTGATTCTCTCCTTACTTGGGTTTCACCTCTTTCTGATGTTCTGCTTGAGTTCTCTATCCCGTAGGAAGACTTGTGTCCTGGATCACCTGACCAACAGGGTAACATCCTTAAATAGGTGCTCTGCTCGGGGCGTATCAAACAGGCAGGTTTTAAATCCATTGTGGCTGTTGCATTATCTGTCCTGCACCAAGTGATATTTGGCAGTAACTTGTGACAGTCAATCCAAGGACACCCGACTCTCTGCTACCCTTTGCACTGCAGCAGAGAGGAATGTGAGATAAATGTGGCACCGAGGCTTAACCATTGTAATTAAAGTCAAATTAATTGTGTTGCTTTGGTGCTTTTTGCTTGCTGTTTAGTGACATGGACACTGAGCTGTCTTTTCATCTCTTCTTCATTTTGGAGACCAAGTGTACAGAGAGGAGTTCTGAAATATTTTGAGGAGGGCAGAGAGGGGATTGTTGAGCTGCATCGCTCTCTTTCTTCTTATATAGACATCCTCAGCCTCTTTGCCCTGTTGTAATCTTAATGGTTGTCCACTCTGGGTCTTCTGTTGTACTTTTACGAGCCAGGAGAATTATAGTTTGGTTTATAGACCATTATTTCTGATGGTTCCTTCCATTTTCAAGGCAATATATGTCCTCTATAAGTGCAGGCGCTGACCAAATGCCCAGGTATTATGCTCCAAGTCGATCCTTTGCTAATAGGAAACAGAACTTTAAGAAACTATGAAACCAAACGGATTATTTCTTGTCCTGGTCCTTACTGTAGGAAATTAGTCATGAAATGCAGAGAAGTGATGGAAGGAGAGTAAAAGTGTTCTGCCTTGAAGAATATCCTTATTTCTTAGTCTCCAGAAAGCTGAGATCTAGTCAGGAGGATAATGTAGAAGCTGAATCTTCAATCTGCTCCTTTTATATCCTATCCTCACCAGTCTGCTTTCAATCACACAAACCCTCAGCAATGTCTTTTTTAAGACCTGGTTAGCAAACACAGGGGAAGGCAGAGCTGGCCACAGCTGCAACGTTGATGGGCTTCACACGGACAAATGTGTCATTTCTCCTGCCTAGCTGAGAAATTAAAATGGTCCTTTCCCCCTGCTCTCAATTTTATGGTGTGTTGCTCCATCATAAAAAAATCAATTAAATTGCATCTGATGGAGGCTGGCCCAGAGAGTTGTCTCTATTTGTGTCACCCCAGGCAGGTACTGGCAGCAGTGCCAGAATGCAGGAGAGCCGTGGAGCGCAGCCAACTCACAAATGGGATATTCTACTACAGGAACCCAGCTTACTGCATGGCAGCAGCTCTGCTTTCCCCGGTGACCCCTTATGGCTGGGCTCTGCTCTATCCTAATTAGGCCAGAGGAGGGATTGTCTGGCTTTATTATCTCCAAAAATGAGTGACCATAACCTTGTGGCTGCTATTCTGCTCAGAGGACAGAAATAGTGTCAACATTGGCAGCTAAAACTGAGGGAGCACCAAGTGACCTGTGCATTTTAGCATTCAGTCACTCTCTCAGGCTAAGAAATTTGAGGTGGTTGGGGGTGTAGCATTTTTTTATCTGCTTTGTCATGGTGTCAGTGGCATGAATTAAATTCCCCTGCTCTTTGATTTTTCTACTAGCTGCCTGATACTGTGTTCTTCCTTCTTATAAGCCTATATTGTTGCTTAGAGAATATGAAATAATAAAGACCTTAAGTGGTAGTATAGTGTGTTTTAAACAAACCACCCTGGGAGTAATTTCCTTCCATTAAAAATGTTTTCAACACTTTGAGAATGAAGTTTTTGTAGGGATACTTCACTGCCCTATTGTTTTTTTCTCTAGGGTTTTTTGCAGTTCCTGGAAATCTTTAAAATCTGGGCTGGGCTATTGCACAAATAAGAGACACGTCAGTAAGAAAATAATATAGGAAACATAAAATATGGTATTTCCTATTGCTGCATTATCTATTACCCTGTCTTTATCTCAACCCAGGAGTGTTCTCACTTTTACTGTTTTGATCCTCTCCCCCATCCCACTGGGGGAGGAGAGAAAGGGTGTCTGTGTGGAGCTGAGTTCCTGGCAGTGCAGTACAATATAGAAACAGGTTCCAAGTGAACACTTTACCCTCATGTGCCTGCTGTGAAGTGATTGACCTATTGCTGTGGGCTTTTTTTCCCTGTTGTTGTAAAGTCTTCTCTTTAGTTTACACCCTCAAAACACATTTAATAGAGCACTTTGGTCAGACAGGTTTTTTAAATTGGATGGAGTCCATCATTATTCTGCTGAAGTGATTAATACCTTCTTTTTTACAGCAACATTTATTTCTTGCCATCAATCTTTTTAGGTTTTAGAAGCCATAGATTGCCGAGGTATACATGTTTTCAACATGAGCACTGTATTTAAAGATTAATGTTAGAAGCCCAGCTTTTCAATACTGGCATTTTCTGAACCTAACTCAGAGGAGATGATGGTTAGTTCAAGTGTTAACTGTTCTCCAGAACCATTCCTCAACTATGTTTTGTGCTGCTGTTACAGCCTTTTGCATCTTCCCCAAGATTGCTGGTCAACAAACAAACCCATCCAGGCTTTATCTAAAGAAGTTTTTAATGTCACCCTTGACATGTATCTCTGACAAGCCTACCATTACAGATCCATAATTCATTTGCCTCAGTAAACTTGAGGCTGAGTCTTCCAAAACTTTTACTTCCTTTTCATTTTGGGGGGAGATGTGTAATCTGGTGTGTCACTCATCTGACACAAGGAGATAAGAAAAACCCTAGTCTTGAGTTCCTCTCTAATGGGTATTTTATTATTTAGCCTGAATCTTACTCTTGTGAACCTCCTTTTGGCAATGCAGGACACTTTCTGAATTGCCTTCACTTTGATTTAAACAGTAGTTAATCGCACCAAGAAAAAACCCCTGTTGATTATTTTTAAAAGAATTGTTAATTAATGCTAATAAATAATCTTACATTGAGTGTCTAATCTTTCTGAGGTGAGAACATGAAATAATTCTGAGGTGAGGGTTTTATTTCTTGCTACCTTCCATCTTGGGGGGCACGAGTATTTAAACCAGTTTAAATGGCTAATATGGAGAGGTAGGTAGGGATTTACTAAATAAGCACATCTTCCAGCAGTCTGCTTTTATCTGTCCTCATATATTTTGAGTCTCAAGTCAACAATACCCACAATGGAAATGTGAAACTGGCCTAAGAATAAATAAGGGACTGTTTTTAAGTTCAATAATACAGTTGATATTTGTCGGGACCACAACAAACAGGTCAGCAAACTGAGAGAGTGCTGGACTGGAGAAGTAGGAGCAGAAACCTGGAGAGGAATGGGGCAGGATAGGATTGCCCTGTACTCTACTGTGAAATTGGCATCTTGTGGAACTACAACCTGAACAAACTGTGCAGAGGAAATTATACTCACCACAGTCCCCAGGGTGTACACTGACCTGGCTGCTTTGAAGCTTGCAGTGCTTTTGAGGTGACACTTCTTCCTACCAGAAATTTTGCATATCTGAAGATGAAGGAAGACAAAGAACTTGCAGCCAGCCCCAAACACAGACACAAAGATCTGAAGGGATTTTACAACAGTATTAGCTCTGCTGCTGCTTCTGAGCTTTTTTTTTTCCCTCCTCATTAGGAGGCAGAGTGGAGACAACACACCTGTGATAAACAGAAATAAATCAGAAAGGGGTGTTATAGGTTGCTTTTCAGCTACTGCAAAAAATACTCTTGTCATTGTGAGTGGTCGCAGAAAAGCTGACATCTCAAGACAGCTTTTTTCCTTACTGCTAGTAATTTAATTAGTCTCTAGCAGTTTGAGTAAACATTGATTTTAAATTTCAAAAACTTCATATCCTGTTTTAAATACTGATCCTTCACCTTTTCCAGGTGGGAGGTAAAAAGAGATTTGCTGCACAGGTTTAAAACATTCTTATTGGTTTTCCTTCCAACTTAGCTAGTAACAAAATCCATATTTATATACCAACAATCCATATCTATATACCAAGAAAGAAATTCTCTGGCCTCTGTATTACACTGATTGCTGTTTAACAAAAGTTAAACTTGCTGCAGCACTTGCTTTGAGATTTCCATTTTAAGTCCCAGGGACAAAAGGGAAGCTAGTGAGACTATGGGTTGGAAAGCACACTGAGGAGCAAGCTGCTGACAAGAGAAGTGACGTTTTTACTGATAGTAGTAGTAGTAGTTGCATCAAAAGAATATGCCCCAAATCTGAGCTAACAGGATTCCTTTGACAGCCACTAGATACACACACACACGATGGGAGAAAATTCCTTTCCAAGTGAATTTGCAGTAACAATAGCCAAGATGAACAGAGTAAACTTTTCCAGCCTCATTTTTAGGCATGATGAACTGAGGCAGAGAAAGACTGAATGGATAAAGACAGGATTTTCCTGCTTCACGGGGAATCTACAGTTTTGGATTCTTGTTATGCATCCTTTTCAGTTGTTTCAACCGTAAGAGATTCCCTTTCTCACCTGGAAATGGTAAAGCTGGGTGTAATTCTGCGTGGTCCAGCACCTGCTTGCTCAGTCTAACCACGCAGTACTACAAGTGCAGCTTAACAAGAAAGGGCATTTCTGCCACCAAGGAGAGAATCCAAGTTGTTACAAACTTTCTGACTAGAGCAATTTTACGAGGCTGCTCTTTTTACCTTGTGGTGATTTAAAAAAAAAAAAAAAAAAAAAAAAATCCACCAATTAGTCCTGGGCCTCTGGACATCAGACAACTCGCACAAGGCAGAAATGCAATCCAGCCTATTTGTTGCAACCAGGCTCTTTTCTGCCGTTTCTTTTGAATGCAGTGAAATGACACTACCTGAGATAATTTTCATAGCAGTGATCTGCAGGTTTGCTGCAACTGAGGTGACCTGGGATGACTCAGATATTTGTGATCAAGTAAAAATGTCCTTAAACACTGAGACCTTTGAGTGCACAGTTGTTCTGTAACCTATCCCTTTCTATTTACAAAAGCATGGAAGATTAGGCCCCTAGGAAAGATGAGGTCTGATAGCAGGCTATCGCCATCAGAACAATTTATTTAACCTGTGTGTTGTCCTAAAAATTCTCTGGGAATGGACTAAAAGCTGGAGGAATTGTCCTTTACTTGCACAAAGTTTGCAGGTTAAAGGATGAGTCTGATCTTTGCAGAACAGTCCTGAATTCTCTTGGTTTTTGTGTTCCATGTGCAGAAAAAAATTACAAACTTTTTCGTGAGCTCTACAACCAAGAGCATCCTTACAACTTCTATTTTTTAATGCTGTAGTATTATTCCAAGAGAATGGATGGCATTTACTTTAGAAGCAACTTGGTACATAATGTTTCTAAAGCCCCAGAACTGTGGAGAACAACTTACACTGCAGCATTTTTGATTGGAGCTTGCAGGCTATGCCAGCAGAATTAATTAAGGGTGTTAATTTCCTGTATTAGTCCTTGGCTTCTGTGGCTTCTCTTCACCTGTACTAACTGTAATTTGTGCAACTTCCTTTAGCTTTGCTTTAAAAGCTATTTAAACCCTGAGCATCTCAGGAACCTGCTGCAGAATATAGATATACTTTGCTGAATTGTTATCCTGTCTCTCAGTAAGAGAGCTTTGTGCTGTTAATTACAGCCTGAAGCTATTGAGTGCTACTGCTGTGTTAAAGTAAGTGGAAGAAATGCTCTATGTCTCTGAACATAGGCCACTGAGCATGATGGGTTCTTTATAATCTTGCTAATTCTTTTTTTTTTTTTTGGGTGATAATTTCACAATTCTTAGGAAACATTTTGTCATATTAAATGATGTGGTTGAAAGTCCTGCTTAATTATTGATGCACTGAGAGCATCAGTATGGATCTAACCTACCATCAGATGGAGACTTTTTTGCTGCACAGTGAAAGTTTAAGCTTCAGGAATGGTGTGTTGATGAATTGATGCAGGGTTCATTGCCAACATTCTCTTGTATATTTTATGAGGCAAGGAAATGATGGGAAAGATGGCTGATTTTCCTCCTGGAAATTCCACCTTTTAACAAAGATTGAGGCTAAAGGCAAGCTCTCACATCCCTGAGAGAAAGTTTTCACATCGAGATCAACTATTTTACTCTACCCTGTGTGACATTCAGCATTGAGAGGATGGATCTGTCCTTCTCGAAGAATATGCCTGACGATTTTCCTAACTTTGTGAAAGGTGTGATGACTGACAAGCTTGATCAGAACTCTTCTCTGTGTTGGCATATAGCAAGAACTGCTGGTATTTTTCCAGATCCTTTCATGGCCCACCTGCTTGCTGTACAAAGCCATGCTGAAGATGATCTGACTTCACTATAAGTAAGGCTTGAGAGATAAATGGATGGGTGTCCAAACTGATCATCTGCCAATACTGTACACAGAAAGATAATTCCAGGGTTCTGGAAGACAGTTTCTCTGGGCCAGTGGAGCTATAAGACAGCGAAGAAAACTGGAAAAGCTTTGAGAAACTGAGGAGCTGCCCCCACAAAGTATGCGGTGTCTTGGTGCTCACATTACCCTTTTCCTACAGACAGCAAAGAACGTGAAGCCAAAACTCAGAGTAATGGATTCTTCAGCTGAGGCCATCTCCTAAAAGCTGAGCATTAAAATATTTGTTGTGTAAGAACTAATATATTTCTGTGGACCTCAGTTTTCTGTTTCTTTTCTGTGGGTGGGGGCAGTGGGTTTGGCCACTTGATGGTTGTGCTATCGTTTCTTTCCATAGGACAATTTAGAAATGATATTGCTCTGCAGGCTACAGTAAACAAAGGCATTTCCTTCAGAGGGGGCCCTCAGAGGTCAGAAGAAGCATGGGCCAGATGGCTCTCAGCCAACTCATCTAAGGCTGCCTTTAGTTGTCACTGCACCATGCAGCAATAGCAGTCCTTGCCTTTAAGTCTTGGCGTGGTGCCCTCTGGTCTGTATTTTGGATCACAAAGCCAAATAGCCGATAGCAGTACATTTTTCCTTTGTCTGACAATCCGACCATTTTCATATCGATACCTGCTCTGAGAAAAATGCACTGAAGATGAGGAGATTATCTATTCTCAGGCACTCATGATGGCAGAAGGGCAGCACAAATCCCCTCTGTTATAACCTGCCTCTCTTGAACCTTGTAACAAAGCCTATAAACATGGAACAGCTTCCAGTGAATATATTATCAAATTGTCAACAGGCACAAAAAAGCTCCGCAGAGCCTCCCAGTCAGCTGTAGCCAGGTACCTGTCTGTATTAGATCAGGGCAGATTTACTCGTGCATGCTCAATGTTATTTTAACTTGGTTTATTGCTAGATCTGGCTTGTGGGCAGGACTCCAACACTGTACTCGAACCATGATATCCAGTATAGACATAACTGATAAGAGGTTAGAGATCTGAGCTTTCCAAAAAATGTGCAGACTAGAGTAATGGAAAACTACAGTAACCTGTAAATTGAGAGCTGCCTCTATACTAAGTCACACAGCGCCATTGCAAGAACACCAAAACAACAACAACAACCTAAAAAAACAACCTCCCCCATACTCCCCCCAACATTAAAATATCCACCTTTTTGAATAACATCATACTCCAGTTTAGATACAAAAAATTTTCTCTTTACTCACCCCTTCACCTCAGTACCCTCTGTGAAGAGAGTAACTGGGAATGTGAGAGAGCAAAAAGGCCAAGGGATCACAGTAAGCAACTGTGGTTTGTTGAGGCTGATCACAGTCAAACTGGAGAATAAGCTTTGTATTACATTTTGAAAATATCTTAACCCATTCCATATACCAAATTTCATAATGTACAATTCAAGTCCAATTCACACTCAGAATGGCTACAGATTTTCATTTTGCTTTAAACTGTGCTCTGATTGCTATATATTCAACACCCTGTCTGATTGAATTTATAGGTAAATGCTGCTATTTTTTTTATTAATAATTTAATCCCTCTGATTGCTGTTCCTTTGTAGAGAGAATATTGTAGCTCTCCACGCTTTCATTATGACAAACTTGATTTAGAAATCAAGAAAAGAAACACTTGGAGGATATTTATTGTACCATGGAATGTAAACACTGTAAGGTCTGCTTCTGCAAGTTCATTTAAATATTTTCTTCCTACTGGGTAGGCCAAATCTGAGTTTGGACCAAACACTGGAATGACTTAGTGCATCCCCACTTTAAACTCTTGTAGTTAATAAGGGTAATTATTTAGAGAAAAGTCTGCCTTCCGTTGAATATACCTTCTGCAGTTCAGCTTGCCAGCCTAAATCTGGAAGCTGAGGACAGGATCCAGTGTCCAGAAAGGTAGTTCAAAGCTTTTATTTTCTCTAGTCATTGAACAATGAATCAGTTTTGAAGGAAAAGCTTATAAACCATAACGGAAGAGAAAACGTACCTGAACTATGCAGCCTGTCTATCCTGTGCCCAAAGTGCTCTGTGCTACGAAAGTTAAACAGCTTGGGGAGGGTGGAAAAGTCACCAAGGGGAGTCTGATTGCTGTTTAGGAGGTTTTCAGCTTGTGTGGCCCCAAAAGAGCAAGAGCAGGGCAAAAAGGCCGTATCATTATGTGTTTGGCATCCTCCTTGTGCCCAGACACCAATGTCATATCCTGAAGTTAGACTTGGAGATGGCAGCACAGGGACAGTTACAGCGGCTCAGTTGGAAGTAAGAAGAGTGGTGGCTAGACTGGAGCTCTTCCTCGCCGTCTCTGCGAGCCTTTGTGCCTGAGAAAATGCATAGCTGCAGTTGTATTTTGAGAATGCTGGGATCTGAGGCTTAACTGATGGGGCTGAGGGGTTAGGGAAGGGAAATGCAGGCAAATTTAGGCTACATCATCACTATAGGTCCCTTTCTACTGACATGGTCTATTCTATACCACAGGTAACGAGCAGTAGATTCTGCATTTACATCTGGTTCCTCATGTCACCTCTTCTATAACCAGGCAGTGCTGAGACTGACGTACTTTGGAAACCTGCATGAAAATCTCTTGCTTGAGCACTATTATATATGTATCTATAAAAATTTAAACAAGAAAAATGAGTGCTTCAAAGTAACATGTTTGATTATATTTAAATTCAATCTCTGTCTAAAGGAGATTAATTTTAAGCCTGCCTTTTTGAAGGAAAACAAACAAATATCCCCACAGAATAACAACAGGAATCTGGGTGTCTGAGGTTCCCAATAGAAATTATATTTTCCTTTGATAGATCTCTTCTGTGACTGCTCCTATCAGGAATTTGGCTTGGCTTGAAGCAGAAATTTTCCAGTGCCGTAAGCTTAAAGATATAACCTATGGAATGTCAGACACTTTGATGGGCCTCAAATGGCTGGGCAAGATACAAACCACAGTGTGGAAAGCATCCAACTTGCTGAGGGAGTGGAACTTCTTTGTGCATGGTGCAGGCTAGGGTAACCGAGTCATCCTGAGACTGAGGTGTGGGAACATCGCTCTGGCTGCATCTGCCTAGAGCTACCTCAGCTTCAGAAGGATGATTCTTTTGAGTTTAAGTAGTGTAGGCTGTGAATTGGGCTGCTTTTTAAAAACCAGCTGGCCTAATGCTCTGCTACAACTTGGCATGTCATGTGGTGAGAGCTCCAAATGACTGCTTTCAGCTGGCACTGGCCTTGCTCTCCCTGCCGCTCACGGAACAGCAACAAGCGAATATTGACCTTTCTAGAATGGAACAGCAAACTCTTCAGCATGTGTCACCAGCCATGGTTGCCTTCATCTGTCTCTCCCTCCAAGCTACTGTGTCAGAGCTGAGAAGAGCAAAAAAAAATATATCTGCATTTCCTTTCCGGAAACTCCATTTCCAAATTTACATTTTGTTCTCAATTGCATTTCAGGAAAGGGAATGAAATATTGAAAACAGGGAATAAAGTGTAACAAACACTCTGGAAAGGAGATAGGATCAAATAAAATGCAGTTGAAAAAACCTAGAAAATTTGGAAATGGAGTGACTACAACAAAATGTACTGAGATGAAATGAGGTGCAGTGAAAGAGCCAAAACTTGCCAAAATTATTCCCATTGAAATCCTGAAATTAGGGAAGAAAGGTATACAAAGAGACAGGAGAAGAAATTGAAGAAATGAAATGCTAAAAAAAAAAAAAAGGAGAAAATTCTGAGAGGAGGTGAAAACACTAAAAGCGAATGAGATGACATGAAGTGCAGGGAAACGGACTGGAGCTTGCCCAACTGATCCTCATTGAAATTGCAAGATTTCATTCCTTTTCCTGAAAGGAAGCCATCTAAATAAATTATGTACTTATGCTGTCACCAATATAAGTGCATATGGATCTGGATTAAAAACATCATGAATATATATCAAAGAATGTAGCGTAAGATGTTATTGGAATGTATATTGTGAAGTATCATATGTCAATATTGTCTGTAACAAATTGTGTGAAATTTAAAGTCAATGGAATATTTATGTAAAGTACCTAAGCTGCCTATACCCATTCTTTTTTATGTTTCAGTTTTTCTAACTACCATATCTTTTTTATGTTTTTGGGGTTTGTTTGTGTAAGGATGATATTACTTACAACCTCAGGTTACTGTAAATTAGCAGTGCCATTTGTGGGGGAATTTAGATAAACTTTTCAAAGTCTGAACATTTAGCTGATCCTTTTTAGTTTAGATACTGTGCTGGGTATCTGTTTTGATTAGCTTTTTTTAAAAGAGATGTCTGCAAAGAAGGCATTCTGGGAAGTAAGATTAAATTGTTACACACGAAGATGGATGTTTATTGCCTACTTTCTTCTGTTTTAAACACGAGATAATAAAATATCTTGGTAGGTTAAGATAGAGAGCTTCATTCAACATTTATTATGAAGATTCATTGTGGTCAATTCTCATTTTAGGTAAAATTATTTCTTATTTGCAGAAGTTACAGTGTTCCCTCTATTAAAAAACAATAAAATTTCCTAACCTTTGGAAGTTTTTAAAAGGCCAACTCTGCTTGTACATGTATCAACACATACAAGCAGAACAAATTGTACAAATGGTATCAACTTTCTCAATTTTTTAAAAACTATTATGATTAATTTTATCTGTGTGTTTCCATCGCCTACCTTGCTGTGGGTGGAAACATATTTTGCCCAGACCATATGTGCAGGATTAGGACACTGCAGCTGAAATTGAATAGCTCCTCATTAATGGCTTTCCCTAAATTTTAAGGGAATATGCACAAAATTAATGCCAGAGATAAGCATTAGTAGCTGAAAGACCACCAGAATTTCCTGAAATGGAAGTCTGTCACAGAGGGCCCCGTTTCTTTCATCACTCATTGGAAAGATTGGTGTGCAGTGACAACATAGTTCAAACATTAGTATGTAGAAAAGAAGGTTATAGATCTCCTGTCAATAGCAATAGCCATGTGCGTTTTATCTTCAAACAAATAATACTTTTTAAAATCCAAATATTCTACTGAAAAATTGGAAACCAAAGCATGATACTGATGTTAAACTGCATCAGTAATTATAAAGGTGATGGGAGGCCATCACTTTTTATGATCACTTTCCTCACTAAGCTTGAATGCATACTTAAAACTGGTGAAATTGGTGGTGGAGTCAAATAATGGAGTGAAGAAAAAAGTGGGCTTGGACTGTGTTTTTCTGCCCCTTTGTTGCAGTGAATTCACCTTTTGAGCTCCAATGCCTAAATTTGCTTCATGTGTTAGGAGTAGCAGCTCTGAGCCCTGTGGGATGCAGGGACAGGGATCTCTGGGGTACAAAATCCTCATCTTGATCCTTGGAATGAGCACCCAAGGACCATGTTTATGCCTTCTGGATTCAAACAGGGAAGTGAACTAACAGATATGCAGCACGAATGACAGAGACCCGGGCCCTGGACCAGAGCAGTGGGCTGGCCAAATTGCTGGTGTTAAAGGCTCCTTGAGAACCAAAGGGACACTGATTTTGGAAAAGGACCTTGTGAATTCTGTGGGAAGGGGTGGTTGGCATCCCTTGGTGTGTGTGCATTCCTACAGTGTATGGAGACCTCTTGAACTGAGGAGTTCAGTTTATGGTTTTTGAAATTCACTGACTGTATGTTCTTAGGTAAGTGGCTTCACCTTTGAGCCTTGGGCTGTCTGCTAAAATACGTTGTAAGACTAAAACTGTAAATGTAATTCTGGAAACAGAACGTGCTTTGAAATCCACAGAGGATGACTGCACTAGTAATGGAAAGTGTTACAAGGGGTAGGAAACTCAGCTGCTCTCTTTGCTGTAGCTTTCTCCAGGTGAGTTTGATCTTGAACCGGAACAGGTTTCAGATTTTGTGGGTATTTTTTGGTTTTCTTTTTTTTTTCTTTCTTTTTTTTTTATTTCTGTTTTTTTTTGTTTGTTTGTTTGTTTATTTGTTTTTATTTTTGGAGGTGTGGGGTTTGGTTTTGGTTGGCTGAGGTTATTTTTTCAATCTGCTTTTCTACCTCAGACCTAGAATTTGTTAGATTAGCCAGCCACCTTTCCTTTTCTACATTCTATTAAAGAACTTGAGTGTCTTTGGGGCACTGTGACATGTTGAGTTAAAAATTACTATAATTACTGTGATCCCTGTGGAATTTGAAGTGTGCACAATTTATGCCTCAAGGGGCTTGAATCCTTGGAGAGCCTATTTTCTGAGACAGCAAGAGCTGTGAATTATACAACTCTTGATCTGCACTCAAGATCAGAGTCTGATTTGTATGGTTAAATAAAAAAATGCTGATTTATACAATTTGTTCCTGGGTCATAATTATGGTCTAGAATTAATTGAACAGCCTGGAGGTTTCACTACTGTACATGGTAATGATTACTAAAAATTGATTCTCTCCTATATTTCTTTATTAACTTATCTGAAAATGACATATCGTGAAGAACAGCTTTAAATATTGCTGTGCTGAGCAACTTTGCAAATTGCTATTCAAGCTGTTCATGTTGGTGTTTTTTTGGTTTTTTTTTTCCTTCATCGACTTTTTTAGGTGATTTATTATTCTATAAGTGCCTGAGCTATACGTTTAACCAGAAACACAGTGAGGTGGAGTGCTCATGTTTCTGACTAAGGACATTGCTCTGATAGCCTTCTGGAACAAGAGATTTGTGCCTTTTAGAAGGACAGGCTGGATTGCACCCTCCAGACACGAGGACCTTGCACCCCCGTGTGACACCCGGCATGGCTGGGCTAGCTTCGCATGGACCGGGTGCACACAAAAGCAGCTGAGCTGCAACCTGCTTTTGGCCACTTTGAAGGTGGATTTTTTGAGATATTTGATCTCTGAATGGAGTGAGTTTAATGCATAGCTACAGAAATTTTTACTTTTTAACCTTTGTTAATTTTTATTATTCATTATTATTACCTCAATGGGCTTCTCTGGCCAGGATCCTAATTATGGGCCCTATATTTGTCTGGTGCAGTCACTCAACAGGCAGTTCTGCAAATGCAGAGGCTGAGGCAATTACCTGGAAATTCTCTGGGAGAAGAAAGAAAATAGCTGTGAGAGTAAGAACAATTCCACTGAAATTATAAAGCAAACAGTAAAAATGGAAGTAATGTTACCACTACTCTTTTGTTACTATTGTCATATATGTTTAAGTTTTGTTTTTGACATAATAGATATTTTTTTTCTCATGCTCTGAAAAGCATATTCCCCAAAGGTTTCACTCCAAGTTTGTAGAAATGTTTAATTTAGATAAAGGTTGACCATGGCAAAAAGATAATCTTATAATATTATACCCCTATCTTCAATAGTATTATTTCAAATATCACTCTAACTTTCAGACAGATGGGAAATGAGACATCTGACCTCACTTAGGCAAAATTTTTCCAGTGAAACTTTCCAATCAAGTTATTACTATAAAACTCTACATTTCATCAGATCAGCACTTTCCCGCAGCCTATTGTCTTCCTGGGAAGTTTTCATCCGGTTCTTAATTTGCATTGAATATTCTAATTCCCAAGAAAAATGAAAGCACTTCAATTGTGCGTGTTCTAAACCCCAGAAAACGATAAGAAATTTGGGAAATAGTCTGGGTTTTTTTTCTGATGCACTGGAATAACAGTCATAATTCATTGATTTAAGTGCATTTCATCTGAGTCGTCTTGACTTGATAGCCGAATAAACCCCGTTTGTGACCTCAGTGGGGCTTCTTTGGCTGCCTCTCAAAGGTGCTGAACTTGCTGCCGCCTTCACCTCCAAAAGCCACTAAGACTTGACCTGTGCTGGTGTCTCCCAGAAGCTGCAGGTCACGATTTGCTGCGCTCGGGTCTGTCATAGCTAAGAGGGCAGATAAAGGGCTGGCACGATACTCCCTCTCCTTATCAGCTGCCAAAATGATGGACAAGAGATAATGACAATTTCTTGCTTTTTCCCAAATTGGGAAGAGCAGGGCCTGGTGCAGGATAGTCTCCTCTGTGACGGTAAAGCTCTCACAGGTATGTCCATAATCTCCATGGTATCTCCCTGTCTGATGGCACCACTGAGGTCTGGCCTTTTCATCCCTCGAAGCCCCTGTATTTTCACAGATTCCAGCTCTGGTCAGAGGACCTGATTTTACTTTACATCTCAATGACAGGCTCACTGTCTGTGTGCTGCTCACCATATGGCACTTGCAGACTGCTGCTTCCTTGGCTTTGTGAGTTAGATCTCTTCGAGAGTGGCCCTCTTTTATCTTGTAGTAGGCTGCTCCAAAGAGAAGGGAGCTGGGTCGAAGGTAAAGGTGCAGCCCATCCCTACAGCACAGTGTTGACTTTCACCAAAGTAATTTGCAATTTCTTTGGAGAGAAAAGGCTAAATGTGAAGGGATGTAAATAGAATATGGGTGTCTTCACCAGTGGCTGCAGAGACCCGGCAACAATTTGCTGATTGCTTAGGACAGAGGCAAAGACAGAGTCTGGTGTATGTCATGGTAAACCACAACTTCCTTTCTGCATTCTCAGCCTAGAAAAATGTCTTGGTGGAGATATGAGAAACTTTCTTCCCCTTTTACACCGGAAAAGGAGGAACATGGCAGAATAACCTCTTTTTCATAGCTGAAAAAAATGAGACACTATTCCTCTTGGGATACTCATGGAAAATTAGCCCAGTTTGTCTTTCTGACATGAAGGGAATCTTCACACCGATTATTTATGCTTCCCGGCATCAATGCCACCTCTTCTCTTTCCTCTTTCTAACCTCTTAACTCTGCTGCAGATTTCATAGCTCTTGAGATCCTCAGGAGAAGCAGAGCAATAGAATATTTTTTTCCCTCTGTTATTGTTTCCACTGTTCTGTTGTATGTAAATGTGCAAGGATGTCTGACTGTTTATCAGTTTAAGTGCTCTGGGCAATGCTAGCATTCAAGCTATCAAACTATTAAGGGTCAGACTCTGCGGAATGTCTTCTAAGAGCTGTTGAGATATTTCTGTGTTTCTTGATGGACTTGGATGGGTATGGAGGACATTCATCCCTTCAGGCAGAGCTGAGGATCAGGCCCTAATTGGTGTTAAATTTAGGACAAAGAGCCCCCAGTGTTTAGCAGGGATGTGTGTTTGCTGGAGAACAAGGAGCTTCATGCTGTGTTGATTGATGCTGATTTCCATTCCATTATTTCAGGATGTTCACTACATGCTACCAAGAGGCCAATTATCAAAGGTTGTTTAAAAGACACATCTCTGAGTACTGGGATTCATCATTAATTCAGGGGGTTATGCTTCTGCCTTTCCTGAGTTCTCTGTTCCACCCACAAGAAAAGCACTTGCTTTACGTGTATTTCCAAGTTTCCATCTCTGAATATTGTACTTGGGTTCCTGTGGAACTTGGTTCTGTGCTTGGTGAAGAATCATACTACGTTTGAGTTTTGTCCTTTGCAGCACCATTGGTCCCAGAGCATAAGACCTGGCCAAAGAGGTAGCAGCAAAACGACAGCTCATCCCACTGGCTTATGCAATAGGCAACACTCCTGGAGAAAACAGAACAAACATTTGGTTCAGTTCAAAAGGGACCAATCACCACAGAATTATTAAAAAATCTTACTAGCAAAAAACCACTCAACTAAACAGCAAGTGGGGGAAAGGGGAAAAAGCCAGTGGTCCTAAGAGAGGAGCAAAAGACTGATGCAAAGTTGCAAAACCTTGGCACAGTTCCACTCATGCCATCCCACTAACTTACTTTAGCTGGCATAGAAGAGATGCCACCCATCTGATTTAATCATACACTTTCAAAATACTGTGTGGAACCAAATCCTGATTTTAATCCCCATGAACATCTGGCAGCAAGAAACTTAGCAAGTTTGTGGGGTAATAGGAACATTTTGGTGGATGTTGCTCCAAACTGTACCCTCCCCGGTGGAAGAAGTTTGGACCAGTCCTTTGCCAGAGAGAAGTCACATCAGCTAGGGAGGCCAGAGGTATCGTGAGTCAGATGTCCAAACAGCTGGGATCCCCCCACTGACAGCCAGAGATGTCACCTGGAGGGGGGTGAGGAGGGGGACTGTGGTGAGGCAATGACATTGGCTTCATCCTGTGCCAGGCAGATGGGATCAGTATGACTTGCTCTTCCACCCTCAGCTCAGACCCCGCTGCATTCCCCGAGCTCATCAAGACCTGATTAAAACTTAACATTTATCCAAGTCTCTGTACATGCAAACTAATTAATAGTCACAATACCACGGTGAGGAAGATGAAAGCAATATTATTATTCTAATTTTACACATGGGGGCACAGAAGCAGAGGGGAATGCTGAGCTAGTACTAAAAGTGTCAAGCTCCCACACTCACAGACTCTGCCCCTGCTGTACTCTTTATTATACGACATGGATGTGTATATATATATATATAATGAGCTATTCATGGGGTTTTCAGGTTGCTGACTTTGCTGTAAGCCTTGGTTGCAGTCACAAATGTGGAAGTACTCACCCAGTCCGAGAATGACTCTGCCTTTTTCAAATTTCAGCCTATCCCTAGTGCATCTTGTTTCATTCCGTTCAGGTGACTTCATTATTCTTTTAAATGCAATCCTATCATTGTGTGGCCAAAATTCATTGAGATTCCTTCTGGAAAATCCCTGGTTCAGATCTGAATCTACAAGGAAGACTTCTGTGGTGTGGAAGAGAAATTAAATCAGTCAAAGCAAATTCCCTCTAAAGGTACTTCCTATATGATTGAGAGAGAGGAATTTTAAAGCCTATCTAATAAAATATTGTTAGAAAGAAATGAATTCTGTTCTACTCTGTAGGATTATCTAAAGCAAACTGTAAAAAAAAGCACATATTCTAATAACTCTGTGCATTAAGAGAACTTGTTGTATGTCAGTCTGTCCTTTCCATTGTCGCGATCACTCTAAATGGATTTTGGCTCATGCTTCTGTTACAATCAGGAGACAAAACCAGATATTTTCAGAGCAAAAATAATTCCATACAAATACAACTTGGTTGAATTCTAATTAAAGAATTTTATTTTCCTCTTTCAGAAGGGGGACGTGAGTTCAGCTAGAGCTGATGTAGAAAATTTGATGATGTGACACCCATGCCCTCTGTTCCCCTTTTCTCCCTGTATTACGCTGTGCTGCCGTTTTCCTGGGTGATGGCAGCAGGGATTGACCCAGTCAGTGTCTGTCCTTCCATGGATTCTGCACCAGGTGCTTTGGATCCTCCTGACAACCCCAACACACAACAGATCTAGGCTTTCTCCTTCCTTTTTTAAAGGATCTGCTCCCATGCAAGAACATTCCCAAGATCAGTTTTCTATTTCCTTTTCTGTATTGCTAAGTTTATAAACTGCTGCGGTATCCTCAGGGTTCACAGTTCCTACAGTGCAGGGATGTGATCCTTGTGATAACACCTCTGTGAAGTCTCAGTAGTTAATGGTCACATCCTACAGAGAGATTG
The DNA here is from genome assembly GCA_013398855.1 of Mohoua ochrocephala. Lineage (NCBI taxonomy): Eukaryota > Metazoa > Chordata > Aves > Passeriformes > Acanthizidae > Mohoua > Mohoua ochrocephala. The sequence goes on from VZTA01026168.1 coordinate 147,413, forward strand.
CAGGCTCACCTGGTCTTCCTGGTGGCACTTTATGAGTCTCCAGCAATGCTCTCATAGGCAAATAAATAAGAATTCTCTAAGCACCGAGAGTGCAGAGGGCATTGCTGTAATAGGTCTCCAGGGCTTTACAATACAGTTTTATTACCTTGCTAAATATAACTGCTTGCTTCTTATTTGCCCAAGAGAATGAACATATTATTTAAGGTGTATTTTCCTTTTTTTTTCCTCTGCCAGACAGACTGTATGTGTGTGAGTGTATGTTTTTGCTTATACTGTATATTGAGCAATTTTGGTGGCTATTTGCCAAAAAAGATAATAATGTTGTAGTTTTAGTGTCTGTTTATTTCTCCCATCTCTTCTCCAAACCCGTCTCTCGCCTCCCTATTGATTTAGTGCAGCCAGTGAAGTTTTACAGCCTGCGTTTAAGGAGGCTGCTGTTTGAAATCCATGAGGGGCTGCTAATCAGAACTAACTGCAAGCATCAGGTGCAGTCGGTGACTCTGTCCTGGCCTATTGGCTTAAGAGAGCATGAAGGGCTAATTTCATGGCTGATAAAGCTTTCTGTCAAGGAGGCTTCCCAAACAAATGAACATTGACTTTTCTTTACAATGGAAATAAAAACGGTCTTTTATCACAACTGCCCGCTTGTGCAAGGTAAGAAGTCACATCCCCGTGGGCTGTCACTGGACTCTTGGGACAGTTTGGGAGCTTGCTAAGGTACCTAGACAAGGTTTACAAATGAATTTTGGAGCTTAATTCCTCATAGGTCATTTTCTCTCTTGGATTTCTTGGACTTTTTTGGTTTTAGGTCCAGAGGTGATAAAAAACCAGCGGCAGATCATCTGCAGTCTTTGCAGCACTTTTTTAGGCATTGCCTAGGAAATAGGAACTGGGTGCCTAAGTCCCTTTCAGAGTCTGGATCTTTATTGCTTCTCCTCTTTTGGTTTGTCAGTTTAATGTCTCCTCTCCATGTCATCTGACTGATCTCTTGCTATCACCCACACTCTTGGGACAACCCTTCTGTTTCCCTGCTCTGCCAGGAGTCTGGGGTTTAATTTCTGCTCGAAGGGAACACCTATTTGCTACTCTTCTGAAGAAAATAATATTGATTATTTTAAAGCACATGGCTAGAGGGCCGTTCCGTGACAGGGAATGAGGCCAACTTGATATCATTCAGGTATTCTTCAATTCATTCAGAGTCTTCACTCTGGAAAGCTCCTTCTTCTATTCTATTTTTCTATTCTATATTTATTCTTTTTCTACTTCTGTTTCTTGGAAGTAACAAGTAGTTAACTGTGCAGTTAAAGACTGATACTTTTAAGGAAATAATTTACTTGCATAAAATTAAAAAAGCCCTCACATATTTCATGGAACTTGGTCCTGAAGCTTTCAAAGTGGTATCATTTTTCTTTCGTTCTTTCATGTTTTGATGAAATGTAATTTCAGCCAGAAATGCATTTATAAATGATTTGTTTAAAGGACAGGCACTTTTCTATCAAAATGTTTATTTAGCCAGTGTAACTTCATTTATGCAGAAGGGGTTTGCCAGAAGAATGATGTCTATACATGCTGCAATTTTCTTTCCTGCAGCCTGTCAGTACACCTGAATGCTATAACATGGGCTTGGCTTTCAAATTCAGCTGTTGAACAACTCACCGAGACAGCAGTAAAAGTTTTGCACTGGAAATCCACAGAGTTTACTCTGGTCTCGTACTTAAAGCAGTCTCCCTGGTAGATCCAGCTACGTACCAGCCTGTTCAGGAATGGCAATCGAAGGTGCTGGATGTGATGCAGAAAGGTGCATATCGTTGGTATCAGAAACTGATGTGCTGTGCCTTCACCCTGCCGACCTCTGAGTCACCTGGCACCAGCTGAAGCTTGTACCTAATTGTCTACATGTGATTTTTTTCTTGCCACCCCTCTTGAGTGGCAAGCTTAGATTGAGACTTTTCCCCCACTGTTGTCTGAATATCGGTGGTGATGTTCTCATACCCGTTCTTCAACACAGACTGAGAAAAAATTCATGTCAGAGGCAGACAATTCTCTCAGGACTAGATGAAGACTTTGCCAAGACTTTTGGGATGATGTGGAAGGATGAGCAGCAATGCATTTAAAATATCACATGGGTTTTTGAATGTTATATATATTTAGGAAAAATGGTGCTGAAACAATCTGGGATTTCTACTGCATTGCATGCTGTTGTTAATGCAGGATACAATCACAGGGAGTAACTATAGTTTGTGCTATCAACTAGGGCTGACTTTAGGCAGAATTATGCCCTGGGGTTTTCACTCTTGCCCCCATGACCTGTATGAAGACCTTATTTGCAGATTTCTTGTACTACAGCATAACTCTTGTCTTTGTGGTACACATTTGTTTTCCAGTTAAATTAACAAACTTTTCTGCTTAAGCAAAAGACGTTCTTTTGTTGGTGGGCTTTTTACTGCCTGCCTTGCTTTATGTTATGCCTGAGAATTGAAGGCTGCCCTGCAGCCAGGCAGATCAACATAGCTCTGCTGAAATAAATGAGTCTTCAGAGGACAATCAATGGTCATAATGTGCCTGGATAACTACAATGACACCTCTAAAAATGTCAGATAGAGATACTGATCCTTTGCAGACATGATCTGCCGAATGGACAAGTTTCATACGGGGCTCGGCATTTCCATTTTAACCACGGGGTTCAAACAAATTTACAAGTTTCCTCTCTTTTCACCACCTTTATGACCTTATTTTTTTTCTTTAAGCCTTTGCAAAATCATAAAACTGGTCGAAGATTAAAATGCTTCATGGTGAGAAGACAGATATGATTACAAATGAGAACACACCAATGCCCAAGGAAGCTCGGGTTCCCCTTTCATCACGATTAAAGAACACTCCATATGAGAACATTTTTGTCAGAGTTTATGTCGTATATTGTTTACGAATATGTAGTATACGCTTACATTATCTGGAGAAATACGCTGCATCCTCTTTTGCTTCTTCACTTTCTCCTCTATTATGTTCCCTGTAATATGTTATTGCAAGGTGATTCTTAGGGCTTGCTTTGAAAAAAGAATAACGTATTGCTCTGGTAAAGCAAACCTACCTTTGACTTTTAAACAGATGATTAGGAAAGTAAATTGAAAGATTAATTAGTTCTAAAAAATTAGTTCTAAAATGTACTCTGTGAGGTTGGGGGCTGTACAATTTACATAGTATAACTTTACAGATTTTGTTTTCTCACTTGAATACCATTTTGTGACTTCTGCAATCATTCTTATTTCTGGTTATTTGTTCTGGAAGAAAAGCTGGAATCTGCAGAGAATGTGAGACCAAGACATTTCCTTCCTAGGCTAATGAATATGTGATAGAGAGGGATGGAAAAGAATAATAGTTCCTATGAAGTCAGGCCATACACTTGCCTAGGATGGACATCAGACTCTGGGGTTTAAAATCAAAGGTCACAACTGATTTAGACCACTGGCGATGCAGGACAGTCAGACACTGGCTCCAAGTCAACAGAGAAAAATTGGGGTACCTTGTCAGGGGCTAAAGAAGAGGGTCTGATACAGCATGCAGTGGGGCTAAGATTTGGCAGCCTTAGTAATTCATTCATCACTTCCTCTAATGCAAATGCCTGAGTCTCTCTAAAGTGCTGTAAAAGGTGGTGATGTGGTTGAATAGGGTCCTTGCCTCTGGCAGCTGGTGCTAACCCAACAGCACTGACTTTGCAACACCCCTGAGAAAGGAATGAGTTACTGTACCTACTCAGCATCCCAGGGCAGGCTTCAGTCCAGCTCAAGTACACATGTGCTTAAGCACCTCGATGAACTAGGGCTTTAGGCAGCAGTTTAAACGTGAGTGTAGGTTCATGGGCGATTTCTGTGTGTGCTGAAAGACCGAGCTAAGCTGTATCGCCCAGCTGAATACACACAAATCAAAGTGGTCCTTACTCTTCTCTGGACCTTAAACTTCTGTGTGGTGAGGTGTTCAGGAGCCACAAGCTGCTCAGCAGGGTCTTTTCAGGACGTGCCAAGGGAGAACTACAAGGCAATTGCAAATTTAAACATAAGCTGCTCCTCTTTTCTCCAAGTCCTGCTGAAAAGGGCAGCAAATGCTGTGTACGGTGCTCTCAGGAGGCAGATGAATCCATTTGATGTGCCCTCACTGATTCTGGTGCATCACTCCAGCATTTTGTGCAACAAACAAGAAAGTGATAAGAAGGCATTTGGATTTCTTGACAACCGTCACCTGCCGTATGCCAAACTTAAAAGCAGGCTTTTGTGGGTTATATGCGCTGTCTCCTCTTGGCAATCACGGCCATTTAAACGATTTGATACATTCCCATTTTCCACCTGGCAGATTTACCCCTTTTCCCAGTGAAATTGTGTTTTAGCTGACTGGCAGCTTTTGCAATTTGCCTGTGCAGTGTGGAGGTCAGCAGGAGAGAGCGGCAATCCCTCGCAATGTCTCAAGGTCCTTTCTCTCTCCAAGGGACAAATGCAAAGCGATATAAGTACAGCCCTTTCTCAGCAACATCTGTAAACTGCAAATATGCTCAGTCTAATCTATTTCCCCCGTGTTCCTCTGAGAATTCCCAACTTTTACATTGTTCATGTGTCAGTTAGATGCAATTGGACAAAAAGAAACAGCCTGGTAATACCTGCAGGGTTATTTTGCAGCACACAGCAGTGACCAGCCAGGTGTACACTGAAAAGATTATTTTGTTCTCTTTTTTCTGACTGCTGGGATACCCTGACTGGGACACAGTTGAATTGTTTAAATGCAAAAGCCCAAGTTTCACTTAAAAAAAATTTAGCAAAGCCTTGAATGAATTACTGGCCTATTTGTCATCCTGGCATAGAAGGCATTTTCCATCTCTCCTCCTGAAGCTGTTCCATTTAGTATAAATAATGAAATATTCAGCGAGCCACAGAAAAAGACTGGCTCTGTAGCCTGGGGGGCTCCACTGAGTGTGAGAAGTCCAGGTGAATAGCTTTATCGTGGGTGTATTGGCTATACTGGGTATGATCTGATAAAACTGCCATAAAGCAGTTTGGCTTCGATCCAGTTGGCCTTTTGTAACAGAGAGAAAGAAATATTGTGGAAAATTTTTCATCAGCTCTATTATAGATGTGCAATACAAGTGACAGTTTGTAAGGAAATGGGAATTAGAGGAAACAGCACGGTGAGTGTTACCACCTTGCACAATATACCTCTCACTGAACTAAGCATTTCTAGGGGAAATAGAAGTTAGAAATTTATTCTGAACTGCAACAGAGTTGGGATTTTCTGGACCTGAAGAGGGTCCAGAACACTCCCAAGCCTGTAAGCTATTGTATACCAGAGCAGCTTACACTACTAGTAGCCAGAAAGGGAAACTGCATACAAATAAATTCTGAGGTGGACTAGTTTGATACTACCCTCCTGAATTTCAGCAAGTGTGAAATGGAACATCATACAGAGGATGAAAACTGTTCATTCAAAATGGATATTTTACAGAAATAATGTATAGAGATTACTTTTATTCCTTTTTTATAGCTAATTAATTTCTTGAAAGACCAAAATGTCTAAAAAATAAAAATATATTATAATATACCAGACTACTCCTAAAACTGCATAAATCACATGGTCATCACAGCCTTTAGAGGTGTTCAGCAGACCAATATGTAGCCCTGTATCTTCAATTGTAATAAATCTTAAATTAATGTGGCACCAGAGATTCTGGAATAAAAGAGAAGAAGCTGAAGAATTTTCTATTCGTCTGGGTTTAATGAGAGCCATATCATATCTCCCCAGTTAAGGCATTTGTACTTTCTTTGCAATTATCATTACATCTAATTAACAGTAAATGCTCACTTTCACCAGCCATACTTAAGAGGTGATGATACCAAGGAGGAGTGGAGGGAAAGAGAGATGTAAATTTTTAATACCTTATTTGCCTTACGTCTGCATGGGAACCATGAATAATTGATGGTAATGGTGGTTAACCCTGAGCCCATCAAAAGGATCTTTACATGTTATCCATTCCCCAGCCTCCTCCATAACAGCTCTCCCTGACACAGAGGGTGGCTTTCCGAGGCACTAATCTGTGATGAGAGTTGTTACCACCAATTAAGGATGTTGATTGACAGCTGCTCTCTGTACAGAGGTTTCCAGAAAATGCTGTGGCTCCCAACCCCTCTCCAGCTTTTTGTCACAAGGGCTGGAGTTTGGTATCCCCTCAGATTTGCCATCTGATCTGCTCAGGGGAAGGCTGTAACTTGCTTCAGTCACAATCAACCAGCTGAGCTCAAGGGGTGTCAGTAGAAGGTCTTGGCATCTTTGATCCCTGTGACTGGAGTGGGTCAGGGATTGACAGCACAGACTGCTCAGCTGGCTGGTGACCTTCTGCATGGGGCTGGCCAGAAGTTTCTTCCAGCTGGACAAAGACATGTGAATTAAGACATTGTTCAGAATCTAGTGAAGCCAGCTGGACTCTCAGGTTACATTTGTACAAAAATGAAACGAGAAAGGAACTGTTCCCTCGGCCTAGGGGCAAAATGCCAGACCTTCTTCTCTTCCTAACAAATTGCAGTTGTCCGTAGGGCTTGACAGACACAGTTTCTGGTGCCCTCTGTTTCCTGAGCTTCAGCAAAAGCTCATTGGCACGTGTGCTAGAGAACGTGGTGAAAAAACCCCTAAACCAAACCAGACTGGTCAATGGGTCTTGCTCCGTCTGCTGATATTGGGATAACTACTGTGGCACCCAAGCTGCCTAATGCACAGGTGATAGAAGTTGTCCTGTTTGTAGTCTCTACCGGAGGATACTGGGCTAGGATAGAGCTCCAACCACACAGTTTAACAACCTTGTGCAATTTTTCTGAACATCGTGGGGTGTCCTGGAACTGTCAGGGAGCTCCCAGAGTTTGTTATCAGAGCTAGGTCAGATTTGGCTTTTTTACTGCTGAGTTGTGAGCCTGTGATAACCTTGTGGTGTAGGAAAGTCAAGGGCTGGGATGCTGCCTGTGTTGGATTGCTTTCTTAACTGAAAATGGAAAGGAGAGGGTGCTCTGGAGATCAGGAACTCTGTCTGTTTCAACTGGAATAGGAAGATGCCTGTTTACTCTGTCTGGTTTTGGCAGAGGTACCAAAGATATCTATTAAAAAAGCTCCATCTTGGTCCTAAAACTCCATGAAGCTGTTTGACTACGCCCTGCTCTTTACACTCTTCAGCAACAGGCAAGATATCTGAAGGAGTTTCTCACTTCACCTCCTAAGCAATCCTTATCTTAGGGGTCTGATACACTGGTTAGCATCCCACACAAGAGTGTAGAGATGGAGAACACCATAGTCCAACTTCCCTGGTCTGGCCAGTTTATGGAGCTGGATTTTAGTGCATTTCTCAGAAAGCTTGTGTAGTCTAAACCCTGCATGGGTATCTTCTTGGATCAGCCAACTTCACTAAATTTTAACCCTCTTCTGGCCTTTGAAAGCCCTTAAGAGGAGTGATTTATAATCCAAGTCTCTGTGTTACACCTCTGCTCTCTGGCCATGCACCGTTTGCTCTCTGGACCAGTGACAGAGCCTGTGGTTGCTGACGTGTGTATTGACCCCGGTGGCAGCTGTAGCCCAGCATTCTGCTAAAGTCTGGTGCTTTGAAGTGAAGACATGAATGGAGAGGCTTGATTCGAAGAAGCCAGCGGTATAAATCTCCTTCCCACATCCCACAGATCAGATAAGAAGCATCCTGGTGAGATGGGCAGGAGAACATGGAGAAAATGTGACAAGCTCAATTAAATGGCACACTTGCTACTTACTCCAGCACCCAGCAGTCTTGTACAAAGAGGTTTTTTTTCTTTCTGCTGCCTGGTGTTGAGAAAGGTTTTTTTCAGCAAGTTACTGAGATAGAGTACAACTATTTTCCTTCTTATGTGTGTTTTTCCCCTTCCAGGGCTTTTTGCCAAACTAGGAAGGGAGGAAAACTCATGTACATACACAGTATAGCCACTCAGGAAAAAGGATGTGGATTCAAGGGTATTTGTGCAACCCAAAGTCCTGGATGCAAAAGTTAAAGTTTCCAGGGCTTATCAAGGAGAAACACATTTCTTCTTTGTGAGAGACACTGGTCTGGAAACTCTTGCTGGGATGGCTCCGTTTCAGATCTCTTCCTACGTGACAGTGCTTGTTCGCTGCCAGGACCTTCCCCAGAGGGTGGTGAGGGCATGGGCAGATAGGGATGAGTGGGCTTCTCTGGTGTCTCCAGGGACCTGATTTCTTCCTTTTCTGTTTCTGAAAAATAATCCTGCTTCCTAGAACAGAGTTCAGGGGTTACAGGAAGGCCATCAGGGATGGGTGGATGGTGGAAAAACACCCCCGAGACCCATACTGCCTGCTAGCATTAGTCTCATTTAAACAGCTCGATTCTGCTGTAATTTGGGTCTGCATTGGTAGAGCTGCTGGGGAAGAAAGCTGTCATCAGTGAACACAAATCCTGCTGTATTTGAGGACGAAGCATTCACTGGCTTGGGTGACAGGCGAGGACTCCAGTGGGAGCACAGTCTCTCTCACCATCTACAGTCCCCTCCTTGACACGGGGCCTGCAGAAAAGCTTTCCACCTCTTTTCTAGATCCACCTTTTGGAGGATCTGTTGTGCTTTGGGCTGTGCAAACTGACAGCGAGATAGGCCAGGAGTTACTGAGGGCAAGGAAAAAAGAAGGTTTCTTTTCTGTCCTGCACACCAGCATGGCTGTTGTAGCATCTATTCACCAGCGTGGGTACAAGAGAGGCTTTCACTTTGTGGCTGCACCAACCTCTGAGAGAAACCTCTGTGTCTGGAGAAATTTACTTTTCAGCATTAAAAATGACAGGTAGGTAGGACAGAAAAAAAAAAGTTGAAGGAAATATTGTGTCTAACCTGGCATCCTCCTCAGCTCAGTGATGATAAACCTTTCTTCTGCTCCATCTTAATAAAGCTGTAATTGGCAGTGACTGTTTTTTGATTTCCCATGTGTGTTAGGAGACACTCCCTCCCCCTCTTTCTTCAAGGGCTAGGTTTCATCTCGGCTTTATTCGGTGAGAGGCAACTGATGTTTAGCACATACTGAGTGTGTAGCCTGCAGTAGTTTGGGTTGTAATGTGGGGGCTGCGGGGCTGTGCTGAGCTGGGAGGGACAGCTGCCGTGTTCAGGGCTTCAGTGAAGGCAGGCTGATAAGGCACCAAGGGACACATCCTCACATGTGGGAAGTATGCAGGATGGAGCAGGGCAGACAGAGGAAAAAGGATCAGATGCTTTCTGTTGCTGAAACTGATGTGAAGCCCCCCGCACTGTGGTTAGAAAAAGAGAATTTTCCTCTCTAGTGGTGCTAGAGCAGATGCTAAACCAGCTGGAGAAAAGATTTGCTTTGGGCTGATTGTCTGAGCAGGAGTTGGAGGCTGCCTTGGAGGCACAGCCCAGGGAATATGCAAAGCTTGTGGTAATTTCTGGCATTACAAGGAAAATTTATGCAGCAAATAACTCAGGGGGAAATGAGAGTCGCCAAGAAATGCCCAACAACATTCAAGGGCTGTCTAATTTCGGTGGTCATGGCCATTAGAATAAAGCATATACTTTCAAGAACCCATCAAAGTTCCTTTTTCAAGAACTCTGATGCCGCTCCTGCCACTGCTCAGCCACTTTGGGTTTAAGTTGGATGTTTTCCTTCTGCCACCTCCATCTCTTAGGTGGACATAGCTGGGAGAGGTGGGATTGACATTTGTGCAAAGATCACATTGGCATTTTTCCTGTTTAACGGAATGTTAACTCTGTCTCCAGAGTGTCTGGAGCCGTGTGGAGAGCAGGCTGCAGCCTATGGCAAGATGCCTGACTTAGCTTTAAACTAACTGGATTGTGGGCTGCAAAAAGCTCAAACAAATTACAAATTCTAGGTAAGGATTTATCAGACCTTTTTTCATTATCCTCTCTTAAGTGGATTAGGCCATGCTGGTAGAAATAGAACAGTCATGGAATGAGTGTAAACCCAGGCCAGCTCTGAATATATTTGCCTAGTTATTATACACAGAGCAATAAGAGGCAGCAGGATTCCAGTAATAGTCAACTTAATGTGCTGTTAGTTTCAAGTGATTGTACATCTCTTCCCTGAAGAAGAATTGTTTGCTACACAAGCACATTACATTTAGGAATAAATAAAAACACACTCTAAATCATAGCATTAGTATGGACTCATTTTCTGTCTCCTGGGGCAGCACAGATCCAGTGAACTGATTCTGGATGAATTCTGCTTCACTGGGACACTGTATGCAGTGCAAGAGCGTCTGTGAACCTTTCACAATGCATTTAATGTAGTTAACCAAGATCTATGCCTACAATGAGTGCCTTTTACCCAAAAAGAGTGAATTTCTTGCCAACTCTCCACTGCAGATTTCATTTTCTCTTTCCCATTTCAGGAGATACACTTAAAAAAAAAAAAAAAAATCACACTGACCTGCTGTCTAAAGGAAAAGGCTCATGTTGAGCAGAATATTGTATGCCAAAATCTGAACTGTTTTGGGTCTGTTATTTTTGAATTGTGAATCTCAGGAATAAAATTAAGAAGAGCATGAACAGGAAAGGTACTGATGACATTTTGGGAATATCTTTCACAGCTTCATGTCTGATTTTCAAAGCAACTTGCCCTAGAAACTCCATGTGAAGTTCATAACAGATGTACTAAGTTTACTAGGAAGGGAATGAACTTTGTTGATCAGTAAATTGACTTTACTGTCCTAGCAGCAAAAGGAGCACTTGACAAGTTGCTCTCCAGTGATCTGGATCCCTAAAGGACTCATCATAGATCATGAGAGATGTGTAAACATCTCAAATAACAACTTAAAGCCTTCTTTTTTATTAAAAAGAGAAAAAAATATTCTGCTCTTTTTCCTTATGGAAATTGCCTTAAAAATATTACCCCTTTGCTGGGACTGACAAGTCTGTGAGTGAAAATAAATAGGTAAAATCACAGTTTGCCTGAAACCTCACCAGCTGTGCTACTGCCTGATGCCTCCCCAGCTACCACAAAACAAGTCCTAAGTCAATTAGGCTCCTGGCAGAGCTGTGTGTGCATTTGACGGGAGCTGCCACATTTTTGGGAATTTGGGCCTTTTTTTGTATATTAACCTTCACTCTGAATTTCTTGGGGCTCTGATGGATCTTTGTAGAAAGAACAATGTTCTGTTTATGGTGTCATCTATAAGGAAGGAACCAAAAGATCAGAAAAATGTAACAGACTTTCTCAACCCGAATAGAGTTTTCTACCAGTGTTTCTTTATATGCCTGTGTGTTCTCCCTCTTCCCTCTGCTTAGATCCATAGCCTGAAGCTGGTAGTTTCTTGAAGGTTTACAAAGCCACTTTCCCCCTATCAAAGTATGTTTGTTGTGGGAGACACAAGGAAAGGGCTGGACACCAGTGAATGAATAGCAAGGAACTTCTTAAAATAGAGTCTAAAAAAAGGTCTGTAAATTCAAACCCAGAATTCATAGAATTGTTTTAAAGCCCAAGTTCTGTCATAGCCTTCCCACTTGGGTTAGGGCATGCAGCTTAGTCTGTCTCACATTGCTGAAAGGCCTCAGCATGTGTGTTAGGAAATATTTTTTGCCTTAATTTCAGCCACGAAAATGTCTCAGCATATCTATAGGCTCACTGAAGTCAACAGGATCAAGAACACAATTTAAGCTAAAAAAGTATTTAAGTGACCTGAGAGGCACTACCTCTCAACAGGGAGATCCTCCCCTTTTTGGAGGACTACCCTTCCACCTTCAGAAGTCCCAGATGTCCCAGGAACTCAGATGGCCTCATTTCCAAGTCTTCACCCTACCAGGAAAGATAACCTTTGTTTTCTGTTTTCTTTACAATGAGCAAAGTTGATTTTTTGTCTCTGTTTCCCTCACCCTTTAATCTGTTGTCATCCACATTATGTGTCTCAGTGTACACATATTTACCATTAAAATTTAAACCACAACCCTCATCATATTTTACAAGCAGGTTTCATGCTCTTTCTTTAATCGCTTAGTTCCACTGATTTAGACACTTTTCTTTGTTTTTCATAATTAGTCCAGCAGATTAAGAGCATGAGAGTTTGTGCAAAAGCTTATTAATTATTGGCAATAATTAGTAGCAGCAGAACTGCAGATGTTTTTAACCTAAGTCTGTGGAGGAAGTGAGGAGGGAAGCATTGGCTGATTTTCTCCCTCTTCCTCTCACAATCTGATATACCTTGTAATCTGAAACATTTATTGACAGCTTAGTTTTCACCAGAAGCCTCAGTGTGCTCTCCTTCAACTTCCTTCTGCTCTCTAGCTAGCTGCAAGTGGATTCCTCCTCTTGGCAACCTTCTGCTTTGCTTCCTTTTCCAGATTTTCATTCTGTTGTGGCAATTTGGTCGCTCCACAGACATTGTTCTCTCAAAGTCCTCTTTTTACTGTTCCCTCTCTATCATTTAAAGGGATAAAATCCTATAATTGCCTTGCCTGAGAGCCAAGACTCCAGCAAGGGACCTGTATTTTGATGGCACATAAAACAGTGTCACTGATAGGCCACTCAAGCAAGAGTCAGAGGAGCCTGTACTGTCCTCAAGGGGAGGCTTTGGGCAAGGGCTTCAATCACTCCTTCACCTGTGCTAGGTCCTCTCTGAGGCTGCTGTGTGTATATACATCCTGGTTTATAAAAACAATGTAAGGAGGGCAGGGAGAAACTTTACAGCACGTGACATTCCGGGAGATGAAGCGTGAAGTCCTCAGAAATAAAGCAAAGACTCATCTTACAAGAAGCAAAAAAGCCACACTTGCAGAAAAAAATGTACTTCAGACTCCCCTTGAGATAAATGTAATTAAAGATAATATATGCCAAGAAGTGAGGTAAAGAATATCCAGAGGAAGCCATTTGTCATGCAGAACAATGACGCCCTATTTTAATTGGTCTCACAAAACCTAGTAACTAGGCTATGTATTTTGACAGCCGTCTACTGACACCTTCTTAATCAGTCAGCTGTTGGAATATGTGTGGATCTCAAACAATGGGAACTCCATGGCCTTTTTACAAGGTGTACCTGGAGATATAATCAGCCACTTTCCCCAGGTGTGAAGGGTATGGGAACAGGGTTGTTGAAGAGCTGCCAGCTCTGTAACACAGACTGAGTGTGCAGAGGACGGTGCTTCAGTGTGAGGACAGCAGTGCAAGGAGGGAAAAGGAAAATACTTCAAATTTGCTGATGATCCCCATTCCCAGCCGTTTATAAACATACACACGTTCTCTCCTGAACAGCAGTGATCAGCCATTGCACAAGTGAATTCTTGTTTGTGCAGTTTGTGAGGCGTTAGTGACATGCACAGGCTCGAGGCTGCTGGAGCACTTGGCACCTGCCATGTTTATGCAGTTTTTTGGCCATTCCTTGTTTGATTAGGGAGAACTAAAACTGTGGAGGTTTTGGTTGGTTGGTTGGCTGGTTGTTTTTTTCCCAAAGGACTGCTACTATTTGTATTATTAAAAAATTTCATGTTTCATTACATAGAGTCTCTTGAGAACAAAATGTATTCTTTGGCTGTTGCACCCCAGTGACAGCACCTTCTCTGTTTTAATTTCTTCCTTACAAGCCTTGCTGGCAAAGCGAGGTACGTGAAGCAGGAACAGCCATTTGATATCCCTTTGGAGATTCATCCAGAAATAAGTGTTAGGACTTTTACGTCTGATGATCGCTAAAATCTACAGTTGTGCTGGTGCCTCAGTGCCTGCTGGCAAGAGAAATGAGATGCCAAGGTTGGAGTAAACTGGGGGACTGAGGAACAACAGCAAGGGAAATGAAGGGTTTGGAAAAACTTCAGAAACTTCTCTGAAGTTTCTCTGGGAGCATATAGTGAGAAAGCTCTCCTGACTCGCTGTACCCGCCTGCAGTACCTGGAATAAGAGTAGGTAATGCAAATACAAAGTTGACTACGTTCCTAGTTAAAGGTAGTGTTACATTATGTGTGTCACTTTAAGTAAATATGATAGAGATTTGAGACTGAGACAATCAAAGAACATCCAAGGATATTTTCAAGATTAGAGAGCCCCACATTACCATTTAACAAGTCGATTTTAAAAATCTGCCTTTGGCTTTGTTAGATAAAATCCTAATCTGAGAGTAATACACGTGTTTAAATATCTTCAAAAATCAAGGTCTCAGAAAAAACCTATGGTGATAGCAATGGAAGGGACAGCTGATGTTACTGTGTCCAGCTTTCTGGTACTGCAGCAACTGTTTCACATCATTTTTTCATACACTGAATCATATTTCCTCCTGCACCAGTAAGGAAGTTAGCCTTCCCTACGGCTGAGTGTTCTTTCCAGCTTCCTTGCTCTCTTAGACAGGAAAGATTTTTTTTTTTATTTTGCAGCCTAAATGTTTTCCTGGAGAGGCCGCAACTGTTGCATGTTACAAAGATCAGATTCAGAGAGGCTTGAAATTGCTAAGCTCCCTTTTTGCTTTTCCTCCTGTCTCTCCTCCATACAGGTGGTACCTTTGTTGTTGTCAAAGCATACAGTCTCATTCACAAAAACTTGACAGATTTATTAACAATCCTTGTATTTGCAATTTCCAAATAGTGGGCTGAAGACAGTCTGAGTTCTTCAGTTGTATCTCATTCAGTTCCAAACTTTTCCTTTGGCCTCAGATATAGCCATGCTTTCTCTGCACTCTTGCCCTCACCCTCTATTTGTCCCCTCACCCTGCATTTGTCCCCACAGCCAAAACCAGTGCCCTCATTGAGCACTGAGACAAAGTATGCAAGGACCATGCTAAGCCCATCTTTAATCTCTACTTCATCCTCACTGCTTAGTGGCCCAATTTGTTGCCTGTCACCTGAAGGAGCATCTGAGCCTTAGGATTATTGGTTGCATTTATTTTTCAACATATGCCTGGAAGCCAGTCTACCTTAATGACACAATTCTCACTAGTCTGTCTCTTCCTCTAATAACATTACAGAAATTGCTATTCATATCCAACTCTGAACCTGGAGGGGGAAGCATCTATAACAAACTCCCAGCACTACTCAATAGAATCTCTTATGAACCTTTCTGGAAGCAATTTCACACAAATGTAGTCTGTTTTATCCCTCCTACTTGTTCTCATTCACTCTGCTGCATCGAGCAAGGCCACTCGGCCATCTTTGCCTTTCTTTCTGTTTCCAAATCCATTATAACTCTGGTCATTATTTTGGTATGTTTATGTTACTCCATTTATTTCTGATTTGACATATAGATACTGTCAGTGTTCTAGGACCCTTGCTCTGTTGCCCACGTACAGTACCTTGGATTAACATACGAAGTTTCACTGGTGATCCTCAATGTCTTGACCAGACCAGGCAAGGCCATTTCAACAACTGTATCATCATCCTGACAACTGGGGAGTCTTGCAGTGTGTTTGTCTGATAATATGCCTCTGTTATTAAGCTCTGATGGAGCCAATGGAGACTACTGTGCAGTGAGAACCTTTGCTGTAGTACAGATGATTCTTATGCTGTGCCAGTCCCAGCACTATTAGGCTTCCTTTCTCTTTGCTGTTCATTTTCCTACTCACTTCTATTCCATTCATTTCTATTTTCTTGTATATTTGATTTTCCTTTCACTCTTCAGTAAATGCAGGGGTGGACTCAGCACACATAACTCTCTTCCCATTATCTAGTTTGAAGCTTATCTACTTCGTCTCATCTGCCTTGACCCCATGATGACTTGGCAGAGGTCAGTAACATCCTGACTTGCATTGAGAATATTACAGGCAGCTGTGCACAATTCAGGAAGCAAGGAGGCAGGCCATGGAATTGTGAGGCAGTGGACAGAAAGCAAATGGAAAGCTATATTTAATTCCCCACACTGCACCATTAAACTGTTGAACTCAGGATGTATTCAAACAGAGGAGTTCAAGAAGAGATTTAACAAATTCTAGGCAAAAAATCTGCAAATGTTTTTATGCACAAATAACCCGAGGCACAGGATGATTCGTAGAGCCATTCTTAGAGCCTTAGATTTTCAGGGAGCACCACCCCAGGGATATGTTGCCCTGTCCTTTTAATCCATCTTTAAGCTTCAAATCATAGCCATTAGCTGGGATAGGACCCTGAACTAGGTAGAATTCATGTAATTCTGATAATCTTGGATCAGCTGGGCAGAGTTTACCTTTCTGTGCATCCCCAGTTTGTAGACCTTTTTCTAGTGATTCAGCTTTGATGGTGATTGTTTTGACTCTCCTGATTATTAACCCCCCCACACCATTTTTTTTTTTTTTAATAAGGCAAATGGAAGTGGAAATACTCATCTTGCTCTTGCTGAATGTGTTGACCATGTATTCTGCAGCCAAATCTATAGAGCTGGCATTACACAACAGTATAAAGTAATACTTGAGACAGAGAGAGGTTGCATTTCTCATCTGGCCAGGTTCATTTGTTTGGCTCCTCTAATGCATTCTGCAAAGTGGGGAGAGAGAGAGACTGCTTTTGCCCTCTGAAAAGCAGAAAGCATTATGAAAAATAATGAAATACAGTACGGTCCTGATTATTTAGATGCCATAGGGAAAGCTAAATAAGCCTGGATAAGAGAGGTTTCAGAAATTCAAGGGACTTGTCAGCATAATTACTAGAAATCAGTGGACATGGCCATGTTTTGGAGAACAGAAAGTTCTGGACAGCAGAGAGGCAGATGTCCTAGGGTTATATTACAATACCAAAGCCACGTTGTAGCTTCCATAGCTCTCATCTTCAAAGTCTTTCCTAGTATCTGAATACCATCCAAAAATGCACTTTGCTTGAGTGAGACAGGAACCGCCATGCGTAATACAGTAAAATAAGACCAAAAATCCTGACGTTACTGAGGAAGGGAACACTAACTAGTGATTTTTAAATTTTTTTTCTCCAGATGTGATTAATTTAGTCAAAGTGAAACCACACAATAACCTACAAAAAGGATAAGCTTCTGCTTCCTTTGATTCTCTAGGACTTTCCCCTTTTCACAGCATCCACTCATGCAGCACATTTTTGTCTCATCACAAAAGCTACCCTCGCATGTGTTGTTTTAGGTGCCATTCACAAACCACTGCGGAGTGGCAGTTGGCAGAAGCTGATATTTAAATAGAAACATTTTAATGGCAATTAGAATAATTTATTCCCATTCCATTTGCAAAGTTAAGCTAAGTTCTGCTCTAAACATAAGGCACACAAGTAGATAAATGGATAATCGTGCAGGCATCACACTGTCAAATTTAACACGGGTTGATCACAAGGCAAGATTGCATTTGGCTTCTCACTCAGCAAATGTTGCATTTCCAGAGATATCTGAAAAATTTTTTACATCCTCAATGAAATTTTGTTCATTGTTTTATGAGAAAGTCCTCATAAGGAAAAAAAAAATTCCATATTTGAGATCTGAAAATAAACCTTAACTGGTTTTAAACTCTAAAACATTAAGAACTGATAGGGGCTTGGTCAATCTGACTGTCTATAAAGCTGTTCAGAGACCAGTTCTTTCTGACTAGGCCAGTGGAAAGTTTGCAAATAATAATGTTTTTTTGAAAGTGCTTTTAGCAATTACTTTATTTGGAAATATATTCATATATGTAGAAATTCCATTTTTAAACAAAAATCCCAAACTATCATTCCTTTCCCTCAAAATACATCCAGTCAAAATGCTATTACTGACAGACAAATTCTGATCATATTTATTTCATTATTATACTTCATGGCTGAATATTTAATCCTCTCATGAGGATGTTTTAACTTACTGTTTTCAAAATCCCACTGAAGAAAATGCCTCCGCTTGTTTTGGTCGGGATTTTACAGCTGTACAGCAACTGCAACTCTGTCTCCTTTGCCACGTGCAGCTACTCTTGTGCAAGGTGACTACAGAATATTGGCACGTGGTTAAATCAGCTTTGCTATTCTCGCTCAGTGAGGAGACAAGGACTGCTGTCTGCTTTTTCCTTTACCCCTACCACTACTTAAATTTGTGTGGCTATTCCTGAGCTTCATATGGAAACAAATCCAGGCTAAAATTAACTTTTTCTTTCCTCCCCCCACCTCCAGGAATAGCTTGGAGCTGCTAAGTAATTTTATTGTGTTTATCATTAAGTGTTTCATCAGTAGTGACTCATTATCTCTGTTGGCAATGAAGTTAGGAAAAAAGCATAGAAAATACAAGGATGACCCCTTGGCAGGTGTCACTGTACAAACACAAGATTGAGAATGCTTTGCTTTCTGTGAGGAAGGTGCAGAAAGGATCAATCACTGGGAGTTCACACATCTGTGCTTGAAATTAAAATACGACGAAAGTTCAAGGATGTATAATGCAGAACTAGAACATCCAGGCTTCACAAGGCAGTCAGTTCAGGACCCAGGGCATTTTATTTGATGTATTCATTTTTCAAGTGATCCATACTGAATTTAAATGGCGATAACTCATACGCCTCTCTTTTAATTTACTGCACTAGAGCGACTGGGTACTTCCTACAGCAAATCAACTCAGGTGATGAACGTGCCTAAGGTGGGTTTTGCTGGGTTTTTTGTTCTTTCTATCAACAATGTACTGCTTGCATCGATGGGTTTATGACATATGAACTGTGGTGGGTGGCTCTGTGCCATGTCTGGGGTCGGGGCAGTTCTGGGCTTCGCTGACAAGCAGGGCAAACCTGGAGCTCCAATAACACAGTGGAAACTGTGTTGTATGACGCTGCTTTCTTAAGGGTAACAAATGGATGCTTTTAGGAAAAAACAAACAAACAAACAAAAAATCTCCCAACGAATGTACCCCAGGAAAATTTCTGATTGCATTATGAAACATAAAGACTATTTGTGTTGTCAGCCAAGGAACATTCATGATTCATTTGGATTCCATAAGAAAAAGAATCCAACCAGCTGACAGAAAAAAGAATTACTTCAAGCATGAAAGGAACATTTTATTTTTATAAATATACAGGAAATTCAAACCAGCTGAAGTTAAAAATATCCTTTTTTGCAACCAGCCAGTCGAAAGTTGGTTTTGACAGGGTTTTTATGCGAGTATTGTAACCATTACTGATATGAAAGCCTGACATAATGACAGAAGTCTTTACGTGCCTGTATGCCAGGTGATCCTCATCTCCTTCCAACATCCCTGTAATTAACATCACACACACACCCCCCTCAGGACTTGAGATACATGTAAATAGTCAGTTGGGTATTTGTTCTGGAGGTCTTGTTATACATGTTGATACGTGCACTATAAATCAGATATTCACAACCAGGAAGGGGGTAGCTTGCCTTCTATTGCTGTTTTCTGGATAACCCAATCTACATCAGGATAAAACATATTTTGCAGGTCTTAATCAATTTCTCCAATGTAGCAACCTTCTTTTTTTTCAGTGATATTTTCAGACTTTGATGTGATATTTTGTTATTACATCTGTCCTCTTGCATGAAAGGATCTTCATAATTCTTGCAGCGAGTATTCAGTTGACATTGTGGTCCTAAGATGGTATCAGGGAACAAAGGACCTGAGGGAGAGGACAGATGCACAGCAGCCTGCTAAACAGCATAGAAATGATCGGAGCAGTGTGGGATGGTGCTGGAGAGGGGAGGTAGGTCAGATGAAGGCTGAAATGGGAGAATGGATGGATGCGGGAGGAGGCGGCCAAGAGATCAGCAAGGAGACTGAGAGGGCAGGATGAGGGAGCCGTGGAAGAAGGGATAATGAGATTAGAGGATCAGAGAGTTCAGCTGCAAACTAGCTTGGCAGGGTAGGTGTGAGAGAAAGTTCAAGGAGGTCAATGTGCTGCTGTTGGAGAAAGCAGTGATGCACTGCAGGGGAGTACTCGGGGCTGCAGCAGCCGGGAAGTGGCCTCTGAAACAGGCACAAAGATCATGAGCTCAATTGCCAAACTATTTGAGCAAATTAATTACGTAAATGCTGCATGTTCCTTATTTAACGAATTGAAAATTAAAGAGGCTTACATTGCAAAGCAAACAGCAATTAAACCTGCTGCATCTGCACACGTGTGTGTGCACCTGGATACCAAATCGCTGTTACCCAGGGCCAGGACAGTTTGCTTCAGTGGTAGCAGCTGAGAGGTAAAAAAAGAGTGGTGAACTGGTGAGAAAAGCAGTAGCTGCTGCAATGCTTTTAGGGGACACACTTTCAACTGAAACATAAATATTTTAATTGAGTTATTTGCCACAAATCTATGGATTCGTTTCCATAAATCTATGGAAAATAGATTTCTATTTTCTAGAAATCCATTTCTAATGTATATGCATGAGAGAGAGTACTGGAAGCCAAAAGTTAAATCCTGTGGTACATAAACATACATGCATGCATGCATAGTTTTTGGAAATAAATTTGATGTAGAAGTGGCTCGTTAAGCTGCTGTAGTTTTTAATTAAAACAAAAAGTAAGAAGGCTGGATGCCATAAACAATACCAAAGTGAGTAGAAAAGGGTCACGCAAGGTGTCAGCCTTGAAATTCAGATTAAGGCAATTACTCAAACCAAAGGCACAAACAAGAAAGCCAGATGTAGGGAGTACTCAAACAAATACCTTCTTCAGAGGAGAGCAAGCAGAGTGAAAAGCTGCCATTCACCCGCTGCGTGATGTCCTAAGGCTGAAATATAACAGCTGGGGAATGACTGCAAAATTTCGACTGAAGTGCAGATCAGTTTGGTGGTGTGCCTCTGTGCATGACACGAGGAATGGGCTCAGTGCTCCCAGAGTGGGGACAGGGCAGGTTCTCCTCTTGACAGAGGTTCCATCCGTGCCAGGGTGTTGCTTGGGCAGGGTCAAAGAACACTGATACCCAGCTGCAGAAATGCAATGGAAACTCAAAATAAAGGTTGATTTTATGTCTTGTGACACACTCCTTCTCACCTTGCCGTCTGATAATCTTTATTTATGTCACAGGTGCTAACTTCTGTCTCTCTCACCTCCTGTAATCTCTTCTCCCTCACTAAATGCATTTCTGCTTCTCTTGCTGCTAACCTCCCTTTCCCTTCAAGTACCAGATTGATTAAAACATTTAGGTTAACCTGAGGGTGTAATTTCATCATGGCGGTCACAGCTTGACTCTTTCTGCATCTTCGTTGGGACTGAAGAAGGAACTGCATTCCTCCTAGCTTGCATGCTTTTCTGCCTCTAAAGGGTGTCAGCTACAGACTATGCCACTTAAAATGCAACAGCTGCATTTTCGACCCATTAAAGCAAATTTCCTCAGGAAATCCACCAAGATTTTAACCTGGACAGAAGAAGAAGGAAAAATGCAGGAGATGAATATGTCAAAGTCATACACTTTCCAGCCTGCACAGAATCCCCTGTGTGGCAATTCTCTCTCTTTTGACCAAGGGAATCACCAAAGCCAACAAAAATACCTGCTCCACTCCAGAAATGAGTGTGATCCTGGAAGCACCTGCAGCTCCCCTGGGTATGAATGACAAAGATTCACGGGTCGCCTTTTTGTCAGCTCCCAGCCACGAGCACAGCTGCCTGTATTTGCAGTGCTGAGCAGCACCCATCCAGACTTGAAGGGAACACGGTGGTATCTGGGCATCAGCCAGGGCCCCGTCCATCCTGCTGGGTCAGCCCCACCTGTATGGCCTTCTTTCTGTCTCTGGTCAAAGCAGGGGCTGTCTCGCAGCTCGTCAGTGACTGAAGCACCTTATGTAGGCAAGTGTTTTGGCTTTACTTCTCGTATAGTACTTGAACCCACAGATTTATATCTGTGCAATGTACAGTTTTGAAAACACATCAATGCTCCGCCTGGCCACAAAATGCCTCATTGCCTTTAAAATGCAGAAGGACAGTTTATAGCCTGAGAGGCCACAGGCTGAGACTGGGGCCCTGATGTAAAGCTCCCAGCAGGAGCCAGGTGGGAGGAAGCAGCCTCTGAGCATCCCCACAGAAATGTCTATGACCCTGGGCCCTGGGGAGGGAGTCCCCAAGGCCCTGCGGGGAAATTTCTCAAAATGTTTCTAAATTTGGCTTCTGATTCAGGTCAGTTCTTTGCCGATTTAATTTGAGATAAATTAATAAGTAGTTTAATGGATACTAAGACTCCTTCTTGGCCCTCTCACTGATATGTTCTCAGACACAACAGCACTGGACTGTGGTGCTCCTCTGAACAAGATTTATCCAAAAATGGAGCTGGACACCTTAGGAAACTGTACAGGTGCTGCTGTTGTTCTATTGAGGTTTAGTGAATCTGTGCTGGAGTTGCGAGGTACTAAACTTTGTCTGTTCCTGTACTGTCCCTGAACACTGTAAGTCTGGATTCCCAAAAGGTCCAGAATCAATCCCTTCAGTGTGCTCAGAAAATGACTTTCAGTCAAGACATTAGCAGTCACAGGCTATTTGCAATTCTCTTAAATGTAAGGACTTTAAACGGATCCTCTTCCTTTTGTTCTCTCTCAGCCTCAGGGCTTTTTAGTGCAGAGCTGCTACAGTTGTTCCTTTTGTTTACTCAACTGTGTAATACCCTCAAAGAGTTTCTTTCTCAGAACCACGGGCAGGAAAAGTCCTGGTGCGGCTGCTGGAGAGAGCAGCGCTGCTCTTCTGCGCTAAATTAAGGCAAAGTCAAACACTTTTTTGTAACCCGAATTTGAGCTTACATGGGGATTGTAAAGGCAGAAATATCCCTACCACTAACAAAACCTCAAAGTGCTGAGGCGATAATAGCATTCCCGTTTCCTTCCAGAGGGCTGTGTTGCTTCAGCTACGCAGGGAGAGACAGATGGATGGAGAGGGCACACTAACCTGGTAATGGGTAGTAGTCTGATAAAAGACTCATCAGGATCAGTCTTAAGGTCAGTCTTCCACAATTCCTGCTTTTTCCAGTGTGGCTAATTGTCTGTGTGAGAGATGCAAAACTGAGGGATAGAAATGACCTGCTGCCTGATGCCATTTTATGATGAAGAGTGAAATATAAGTGTCTTCCTTCAAATACCAGCTTCTGGGAAAGGCAGTCCCAACAGAAAATTGCAATGGTCCCTGGGGCAAAAGTTTGAGCTTGGTTTTGTTCTCTGTTCTCCCGTTGACTGATGAAGTTGCTGGTGTTCAAGGTTGGGAAGCAGAACACTGGATTCCTCTCTGATGGGCCATCAGGCCTGCTTCCTCCTCTGTTTTACTAGGAAAAAAGGTTTGAGCTGCCTAGAGGATCAGCCCTCTCTCTCTCTGCCTCTTCAACACCCATGATCTCTCCACTCACCTGGGATGCTTGGGGTTCTGCTTGAACATGTACAGACCTCCTGGCTGAAGTGTGCTCTCTTCAAATCATTTAGTAAACCCCCATTTTTTTGCAGGTTACCTTAACCTTTTGCCCCACATCCAAACTGACAGCCATCCTGTGAGATGGAGAACACTGCCATTTTAAGGCCCACTTTCTTGGAAACTTTTAGTAAAATCAGAAACAGACTCACTCAGTGCTTCTTTTATTTTACTAAGGAGGGATTGTAATTCACCCTACAGGTTTGGAAAACAAGGCCAGGGAGTTCAAGCTGTGATGTGTGTGCTTTAAATATGAAGGAAACCAAACCTGATAAGCAAACCCAAGTGAGCCAGAATCAAAACCTGCAGATCAAAACACTTTTGGGGAAATTCAACAGGCTGTTATGGGGATATAGATCTAAATCTTGTAGGTGGCTTTCTTTTCTGATAAGCTGAAACAAATGCCTACATCTAAAGGTCTCACATCTTTCAAGCGCCCTAAGCTTGGAGCAGTTCTGAATTCCATGGTGGGAGCTGGGCTCCATCCAAAGATACGTGAATATTCTGCTCATCTACAAACACATTTGCCTGCACTGACTCTACTTGGGGCTGTGTTCTGCATAAACCACCTGACACGTTCATGTGAAAAGGGGCAGAACGCTGCCTTGAGCTCAATGGTGAACTGTGAGTTATAAGACTGATTCCTTGTTAAGCCTTTGAACAAGCTAAAACTCACATCACTGGCTTGAGGGTGGTGGGGAGAGAAGCTGTGAAAAACATGTTGCTCCAGCTATAGAATGCGCAAGCTGAGATCCAAAGATGTGTTTCTGACTTAGTCCATCAAACATGGAGCAAAGGATTGAACCTCAGGCCAGAGAAGTTTCACAAGCACTAATGATTTAAAGTCTGGACTTTACAACAGACAACAATGTCTTCATGAATTTGGAAAGATGAATGCCAGTTTCAGGAAGGAGGTTGCCAAGGAGCCAGACACATCACATGTGGTTTGAACAGCAGCTGTTGAAGCACCTCAGTCAACATTTCCTTTAACACAGTGGCCTCGTGTTACCACCCAGGAAGGAATACTTGAAGGAAAAAATTTTTCAGAAATGCTCAGTTTAATTAAGGAAAGGGGTTCCAGTGGAAACTGATGATAAATTTGTTCTTTTCTTCTAAATTTTCTTGGGAAAGGTAATTTCTTTCCTAAAAAAAAAAAAAATCATGAAAATCTCTCACATTTTCAGTCATCTGGGTAAAAATTCTTCACATTTTTGAAAGATGCTGGCACTTCTACTGCCACCTCCTTTTAACCTTTGATGAAAAATTGTGGCTTGGTGGGTGATTTCTAGCTGGAGACCACATCAAGAACAAGAGCAGCAAAAAAATTACCAGCCTCAAGAGCAGAAAAAAAAAAAAGAATTAAGTGACACCAATATGTCCAGTAATTACTTGCAATCACTCTTCTCTTTGTTTTCCTCTCTAGTAGCCAGGCCATGCTTTATTAATTTAATTACAGCTCTCTAAGCTCCTCAGGTGGCTTCCACATCTGAGTCTGAGTGGCAAAAGGAGCAACGTGGCAGACAGATTCCCCCAGCCCTTAATTTTAGTGGTTCAAAGCATGGCATCTTATTAAATAACAACTTAATTGCCAGCAGCTCCAGTGCTTTTGTAGAGCAGAGGTTAATTTTTATTTTCTCTCCCTTGCAGCAAAGCATGTCTCCCTGCAGTCACCATGTGGTGGTGACACTGGCTGGAGGGAAATGGTGTCTCAGAGTTTTGGGGAATATCTTCTCTCTTTTTAATTTCAGTGGCCTGGTAATTATAAAAATCTATTCCCACCCACATTGTTAATTTTCATTAAAAACAGACAAGGGTAATCAATCCTCAGGCTTCTGTTTGAGGACCTTTTGTGAACTGACTGAACCAAACTGCTCCGAAGTGCCACAGCTTTTCTTAACACTGAAATCGAAATCGAGAGCCCAACCAGAAAGGTAGCAAGGCCTGTAGAGGAATTCGCCTTTTAGAGAGAATAGTAAAATTCACCCTTTTTACTCTGTCTTGCTCAACCTAAACAACTGATGTCATCTCATCTATCGGGATACCGAAAATTATATAAGCCCATCAGTTACCATCAGTAAAAACAGATTGAGTCTGGCTATGCAGCCTGAGTTTAGTTCAATATTTAATGACTCATGTGTTGCATTTTATTTCATCTGCAGTAGTTTTCTGCTTCCTTATTTATTACAATCATCTTTATTCCCTGTAGTAGCACCTTGCAGTCAGACTGCATTCCCAGCTGCTTTGAGGGGTTAAAGAAGCCAGCTCCAGAGCTATGATGACGTGAACAGGGGAAATGAGAGGGTGAAGGATCGACAAGATGGATGAAGAGCAAAGGAAAGGCAGAAGTGCTGGTCTATCTATTTTACATAACGAAGTAGAGGATTTTTCAAGGTCCTTTTCCATCCTGTCTGTGATGGTTCTACAGTTCATACTAAACTTTTATGTGAAGCTTTCAGAATCTTTGTGACATTTTGCCTTACTTCGTTTCTGTGAGATGCAGCAGGACTCTTATCCTGTTTTGCACTGCTCCCCATCCACCTGAGGTACCTCAGCTGAGTTTAGGAGTGGTGTTCCTGCAAGTGGGGAAGAGAACCCTAAGGAAAGTCTCCAGGTAAAGCAATTTCTGGAACAGATGGCAAATGTAGAGAGGTTGTCAGGGTCACTGAAACAAACAGCAGCTTTGGGCTAAGAAACTTACCCTGTGCAATATTTTAAGTCCAAACAACTAATATGAAGACCATGAGGATGAAATCAAAGAGCTCTCTTTTATCTCAGAATGGGAAACTGGGATTGGTGTCAAGGTCTGCTTAAGAGATTTCTGGTGAAAGAGGCTCACAACAGTAATAAATCCTGCGCAAGGTTATTTGCCACACAGAGTCAGAGCTGAGCCAGCCCCATCCAGCTCTGAGAGCTCAGGTTGGTTCTTCCTCAAAGGAAGGACTGTCACACTAGCCTGGCACACAACGATGCATGGTGCCATGGCTAAAGGGGCAGAATATAGTGAGTCAAGCAAGCTGTCCCCTGTGAAGACAGCCCTGGAGTCAGAAACCTGCCCTCCAGAAGCATCTGGAAAGTTGGTTTACTGTTGATATAATTTTTGGGAGGGATGGAAATCACTCAAAACTTGCTATGAGATTGATGCATTTGTCTGCCAGCAGGGATCCTGGTGTGGGAACTGCTGAGACAAACAAGGCTGTAGAACAGGTTTTTGCTAAATTTGAAAGCACTGTTTTTGTCCCTTTTTTTTTTAATCTCTGCACCCTGTAGTTCACTAGTGTCATAAGTTTAGCCGAAGCATAAGAACGATGCTAGATAATTTTGATAATCTAGATAATTTGGGCAATGTGTTTGAGAACCTAGCTTATCAACACAAGGGAGATCATGGTCTGACAGATTCCTGCACATCAGCCAAGCTGTGATCAACATCCAAAGGCAAAAGGCAACTCACATCTTAGAAAATAAGATACCTCTTCTATTAAGAGTGCTGTTACACCAATCCGTCCCGTTTACCACACCCTTACCCGCATTCCAGGCTCGCATTCCTCCTCCGGGTAGGAGCTCTCCTGTGGGCTTTCGCAGGGCCAGTTCAGCACACTAAGATGAAAACAATCAACTGTTTCACCAGTTTTTGCCACTACTAGGTAAAACAGCTTTCTGATACCCAGCTAAATTGCTGTAGGCTTCTGTGGCAATGCTGCCCGAGGCTGTAGCTCCATGATTATTTCTTCTGGCAAGTGGGTGAGCTGGGGTCCCTCTGCTTGAGCTCACCGTGCAGCTGGTGCACTGCTTTCCTCTGATGAAGAGCTGAAATGGGCTGGGAGGAAATCACTTTTTTGCTCACGCTGGACAGCAGGTAGTAATGCTTTCACAGTCATGCAGTGTCATTTGGATGATGTGAAATAGTAACTTGTTACCTGCAAAACTGCCATTTTTCCCCTAGATCTCTCAATGATAAAGGCTAAATAGCTTATGGTGGAAAACTAAATAAAGGCTTTCTGTGCTTTGGTCAAATCATCAGGCCTGCGTGTGTGTGTGTGTGTGTGTGTGTATATATATATATATATTTAGGTGGAAAAAAAAATAAAAGAAAGCACCCTATGTTTGAATAGCAATTGCTTTTCAAAAATCTGTGATTGGTTCAGTGCCTTGAAAGTAGAAAATACAGAGAAATCAATCACAAGAAAATGCTTTCAAATGTATCACATATCACGAGGAATTTGACCACTTCAGCTGATAAATGTAAGCAGCTATAAGCCATTGATTTTATCTGTGCTCCTGACTAGAGTGGTCTTAACTTCAATGTTATCCATTGCAGTCAGGCTTGCAGAATCCTTAATGGCTAACAGACAGCCTCACCTGGAGAAGAAATGAAGCAGAGCTCTGGTGTCCATATGCTCCTGGTTCTCCTAAAGACTCTTGGGGGGTGCCCCTGTGTGTGTCTGACACTCACCCACCTTTGTGCAAGAGATGTGGTTTTTCTTCTCTCTTATTTTGGTTGACTGCTTTGCCAGAGGGGAGGATAAATACTCTGTGGGAAAACGTTTTCTCAGTAAAGGAGGATTAATTAATGTTAGCAAGAAGGTCATATTATTTAGATCAAGACAATTGGTGGTGTCTTAGGGGGACAAAAATGTGCATCTTTACAAAAAACAGAAAAATCCAGCCCTAAATGTAATCATCCTCAAAAAGAAGACGAAAGATTTTGCTTTATTAATTTTAAAAGATTCCACTGACTTTCAAAGCCTACTGTTCAGGAAACTCAACCTTGGGAAAATGAAATTGCAAAACTGTTGCCAAAGTCTATTTTTTCCAATGAAGGACAGCTTGTGTGTAGAGGTTTACTTTGGAAGATGAACTAGTGACTTGAATCTTGGAGAGGCAGGTGATAATATGGTATAAATGGGCCACCTTTAGAACCAGGATTCATTAGAATATTATTTTACAGGATTTATGTCTATTTGTCATAGATGGAATTTAGAAACTGTATTGTGTCCTCACTGAGAAGGGGTATGATTTCTGCACAAAAAGAGATTAAAAAGAGATCTGCCGGGGACTGAGCAGCCATATGGGGATGCCCACTGTATTTTAACTTTATGTTACCTGAAGCTGCCTGGAAAGGTCTGTCCCAGCTCAGAAGGAAGGAGATAAGAGCAGATAAGAGCTCTGTGTCACCAATGACTCTGTGCTATGGAGGAAGCAGTATGACCATAGCCACAGGATAGACCCCTGAATTTTTCATTATACCTTTCACTGAGTTAATTGGAACTAGTAGTGACTGCTGTCTTGATTAAATCTGAGCAGCCTTTGGGGTCCTCTGACCCTGAGATCAGTCCTGTACATGGCACAGAGCTGCATGTCACCCATGGGAACTTCGTATTTCACAATGCTCCCATGAAACAGGCAAAAAAAGAAAAGAAAAACAAAAAAACCCAAACAACAAAACACTCTTCAAAGCAGATGAAAGGTAAAAGTCAAACCCTAATAAATTGGTTAGTGAGACAAGTTAAACCTTCCAAAATTTTTTGAAAGAACAGATCTTTTAGCACAAACTCTAAAATATAGAAAGAAAGGTAGAAAGCCCCAACCAATGTGATGTAGAAACTAATAGACTGACGTGTTTAAATGAACTCTTAGTTACCAGGACTTCAAGGTCAAGAGCATTTAAGGATCCAAACTTCTGTCTTGAGTGAAGAATTGACCCAGGAAATTTATAAATATGCAGATTGACTGGGTTACTCACTCTGGAATGAATATGAAGTAGATATAGTTCTCTGTCTAACTCATTTGGAGAGGTTTTTGTGACCTCTAAACTGTAGATTGTTCCTAAGCACTCAGTGCAGATAAGAAATAGAAAGTTTAAAAAAAAATTATCTGTCTTGGTGTTTACTCTGGAGATATGGGAGAAATCCCATTCCAACACAGGGAATGAATCTGGAAAAAAAAAATTCTAAAATTGAAGTTTTAGTGTAAGAAAAAGTTATATATACCATAGTTCATTGAAGAAGTCAAGGCATGGGCTGAAAGTAATGCCTTAGGCTGATTAAATATGCTTGGGTTTTTAGCATGTTTTCGGAAGGTACAATCAAATTACTGGGGTGAAAAAAGGTGCAAATAATTATATTTGAGTAAAGCATAAAGTCATGGTGAGATAAGATAAAAAAATCTTATAAATTAATACCTGTTTACTCAAGTCATCACTTTGCAAAGACTGCTGTTGAAAGGAGTCACAACACAATGAGGAAGAGTGAAAGACACCAGGGAACCGGAGCTAATCAAGATATTCGTGAATGATCTGAGAAAAGCAGGGACTAGTGAAATGACAGAGTTTGTATTAACACAAGACTTATTTAGATTTTACCATCCTGAAGTTGATGGTGCAGATAAATAGTTGTGGATGGATGAAATGGAGAGGCTGAGTAATAAAATGGTAAATGAAATTCGGTGTTGCTAGGTGCAAAATAATGCACAACAGGAAAAATAACTTCAGCTATCTACACAAGTTAGATCTAAGTTAGTCATTGCGGATTTCCCTGAAAACATTACCCCTATGCTTGGCAGGGTCAAAAATATCAGTCAAATCAAAGTATAGGAATGTCTGTCAGAAATTATGAGGAAAATGGTAAGAAAAGGGCAGAAAATACCATTAATTCAGTCTCTAGATCTGGGCTGTGCCCACATTTCCTGTCTCCAATATAATGGGAGCGTAGGGGTGATGCAGTTTGGGTATAGGGACAAGAACAGGATCAGTCTGTTCAAGTGCTGTGCTGGAACCATGAATTTCTCTGGGACACAGCTGAAATACCTCAACGACAGGAAAGAGGCATACACAAGGGCTGTCCCCTCCCAACACCTGGTTGAGATAGCAGAGGGTTGTGAATGCCATGAAATGCTGCTGGCCCTCTCCACTTGCTGCTGACCCCTTATGGAGGCCGAGGGCTGGAGCACAGTCACCTCTGGTCCGATACAGAGGGGAGGTTGGTTTCTTCCCATATTCCCAGCTGCTCTAGTTGCATAGCAGATTGCTGTTATTTAGTTTTGGTAAATTCTTGACTTTGTAATATTCAGATTATGCAGCCAGCTGCATTACAGACTATTAGGCCAAAGCTGCTTCTCACTTGCTGTAGTTCTGCTATAATAAATATTCATAGCTTCATTACAGGCTATAGTTTTCCAACCTACATACTAAGGGATTATTTGGGAGTTTTGCTTTAATGATGCACAAAAACTGTAATAGTCCTTTCAGAGTCTTATGCAACAATGTGTTTGCTTCGTCTAAAAGCTAAATAACTCTTGTTTTGAATGATTTAGTAGCAAACTCACTTAGTCACTGTGCTGTGGTTCAATGATCTGCAAAATTTTCTTTTTAGAAATACAAACCCATTATGTAAATACTAAGGAGCATCTTCAGGAAAATTAACTTCAATTTGTTTTTGTCGGGTTTTTTTTGTTTATTTCAAATTTTATAAGCTTGAGATCACTCGTACAGCCTTTTTTTCCCCCTTAAAATATGCAAAGTAAAGTTGTTAGCTGACTCAAATCACTGATAAAAGTTAGCCCTGAAGCACTGCTCAAAGCGAATTTTATATCTCCCAAAAATAGAGGATAGAAGAAGAGGGGTTTGCAGAGCAAATCCCTAAGAAAGGATGTTTATTTGATTAGGAATTGTGGTTTCACAACCTGGTCAACTTCTATTATTTGGTCCCTCCATCTTCTTTCTTCTGAGTTTCCTACTCCTGAATGCTTTCCATCTCAAAATGCTATCATCTGCAGAAGGGAGGGATCTAAACTTAGTATTTGTTCAAATATATGAGAACTGATTGTTCTGTATGTCCAGCTTCTTCCACACAGGTATCTTGATTCTCTCTGGTAGGTTTATATGCTTGTGGAATACAGTTCTTGCTAAACAATTTTTAATGCCAGAAAAAAGTTACCTTGTCAAAGATCCTCACAGTTTAATGATTATAAAAGCTTACACTGAATGAATTTCGAGACTTAAGAATTCCCTCAATGTGAGGACTCCACTTGGAGAAAGGGTTTGACCCTACAGAAATGAACAGGGTAGGTATCCCCTAGCATGTACTAAGTCCAGGATTCATATTTCCCTAAAATAGAGCCTTAAAGCCAAGAAAACTTTTTTGTAAGCAGCTGGGGGAGATTGAGGTACTGACTGAACCTATTTTTCACCCAGTGGCATTTATTGAGCTATTAAGTCCATGTTATGAAAAGTCAGGTCATTAGAAGAGCAGTGCTGTGCTGATAAAAATAAAATTTGTGAGAGGTGGCAATGGCTGGGGAGGAAAGTCACATTTTTGGTTTATTTTTTCCCATTCTAAACAGCACAAAAGTAAAGTGTTTAATTGATTGTTTGCTCTGCATTTAACAGCTTTGCATTAGTTCATTTGCTTAAGTGCAGCAGCAATCAAGAACACATTAGCTGATGCTGCCGCTCAGCGAGGGGGGAGGCTACAGGCAGGTGCCGGGGTCAGTGTGTGCAGAATCAGGGGACCATCAGTCTCCTCCTGTTTTAATTTTTCTGCAGGAGTTTTCCAGAGTCACAGCGGCACAGTTGGAATCACCAGCCATTTCCAGCTGGAGCATTGAGGGTTTTTATGAGTAGATCCAGCTGGAAAAGGTCTGAAGTCAAAGAAGTGTATACTGATGAGTGACACATTGCACTGCCCTCCTGCCAGTCTCTATTAATTCTGCTGTGTGCTTCATCCCCTGCCAAGAAGGATGGTAAAAAAATGAGGGCACTGTGCAGGAGCCATGGAGATTTGAATTAATTTACTTCTCCTCCCTAAACTCCCTTGAACAAATAATTCATGGCAAGATTTGAAAAGGAACATGAAGGTACGGTTTCAAACTTTCAAAAGAAGGTTTAAAAGAAGTCGTTGAATTATCCTCATTTGGCTTCACTTGGACCAAGACTCACAGTCTCACACAATTGTCAGATGAATAATATGAGACACCGAGACTCAGCTCAGGTCTGCCAGATGCATTGCAAATGAAGTTTATGAGAACTCTATGGGAAAGAACCTTTAATAGGGGACCAGGAAATCCTATTTGTCAAGGGATTTTTCTCAGAGATTTTCTTTTGGTTTATTTTGCTTCCCTCAAGATGACGAGGAAGACTTTGGATTTCTTGGATACATCTGCCCCAGAGAGGCCAGCTGGGGAGAAGCTGACCTGTGTCCAAGGTTTTACCTCAGTCAGCCAAATCATGAGCTATGGTGAAAATTTAAGCTCCTGTTTAAGAGCAATGAGATGTGTCTGAGCAATGAGGAATTAATTTTACCCCCCATCAGCTGAACAGCAGTAACCGGCCAGATATATACTTCAAGCTCACTGAAAATATGGCACAAGTGCCTTGGCTTGAACCGTCACAGGGGGGCTGTACGTCACATTGCTGTGCACAGGAAGAAAGCAACTGGACGGTGTAGTGACACCAAGATGAAGAAAACACTGTGTTTCCATCCAGATGTCTCTGTTGGGGAACTTTGGGCCAAATACCAATGCCTTCTGATATTTTATAGCTTTTCACTGAGGTCCTTTGTTTGAGTCTAAAACTATCCCAAAGCAATATCCCACGTCTGTGACTGAGGACCAACAGGAAGAGACCCAAGAAAAGGGCCCAAAGGGGTCTGGATTAAATGATTGAGACACAGGAGCTCAATGATACATTTGAATACATAAAACAGACCTCGTAGGCAAAAACTTTTTTTTTTTTTTTGTTCTTCCCCCCCTCTCCCTTCTGGGTAGTTGTATTTCTTTAAAAACATATTTAATCTTGGCCAACTAAACGTGCTAGCATTCAGAACTTAACAGGCATTTTCTTTTTATTTTTTTGTTTGTTTTTAAATAATGGCATTCGTTGATGATAATAGCCTTCTCAACCCAAGAGGCTCTCTTTGAATTAAAACAGACAAAAGAAAGGATCATTAACAACAAATATGAGTTTGATTTTTGATTTTCAGATACTAAAACCTTAATTGATTTCTTTGTATTCCCTGGTGTGTTTTAAATCATTTTGCTAAATATATCTGCTCTTTTCACCTGATCACAGTGGCAGGCACAGGTAACTCTGCAAGAAAAAACAACATAGCTGTCTGGGGATGCAGGAGAGAAAAAAAGGGTGTATAACATGTCTAGAATATCCCCCCTTTAAAAGTACAGTGAAAATCCAGGAACACTTACTGAATGCAAACCATGACAAAAACTCTCTCTTGCTCCTACACTCTCATGGTGAAACACGTATTTGCAATCGCCTGTTCCCTTACCCCGCCTCAGGACTCACTATTCCTGAAGCTTTAATGGCTTGTGCCAGTTTTTGCAGGGGTGCTGTTGGGTTAAAGCTGTTGGCTGCAGGCTGCTATGTCTGCAGGGGCTGCAGCACCAGCCCTTAGACAAAACCTGTGCCAAAGCTCTGGAGCGCCAGGCTGCTGTTGGCATCTGTGAGGAAGAAGGAGCACCTGGATGATCAAGTCACCACCTCAATGCCACACCTTGCACCTTCCGCCGCCACTCTTCGTCCCCTTGTCTCTTTTCCCTGTCTGCAGCAGGAATGGTCTGACCCAAGTAATCTCTTGGGTGACCATGTTCAGCTTTGCCTACATTCCAGAGAAGTGGCCTTCCCACTCACCGCAGCGTAGCAGAAGCAGGGGCTTCCCCCATAGGTCCCTGCTCTCAGCAAGGAGCTGGATGGAAATCATCAGTGACAACGGCTCCTTTGGATTGCCTGATCATCCCACTGCCTGGCCCAGCTCTCTCACAACAGAGTACAGACACAATCTACATACTAATATACCATTTGAAAAATCTATTCTGGGAGCCAGAGCAAGATACAAGGCTCTTGGCACCTTTTTTTTAACTTTAAAAAGGCCTCCTGAAATCTTTTACAGCATTTAAACACCTGTCATTCTCCAATTGGTAGATAAAAGACCATAGTCGTTTATTAACTGTACCGCTGCAGAACTGAGTTCTGCAAAAGCGTGTAGACTGGGCAGTTGTGAAATCTTTGATTTAAAAGGCAGAAGAAGCAATACAGAGCTTCACTGCTTAGCTGTAATGTTGATATGCTTCAGTTTCTGAAAGCTTTCATATTTTTTCTAGTTTGTCACAAAAGCCCGTGTAGCTGGCTGTCATAAATGATTGGAAGAGAGGAGCCAGGGGTGAGATCCTGTCAACAGTGGTGCCAGTAGGAGATTCCAAAATGGGATTGTTACCACACACACAGAAATACGATCCCAACCTCCAAGGCTGCTATCTTCATATTTAGCATCATTGTTCACATTGCTATTATTTTCCCATTATTTATTCAAATTCCTTTTCAAACCCATGTCAGCTTTTAAAATCACAGGCTAGGGCAAGATCTGGGTCAAAACTGTATAGCAGGGCTGCCTAGCACCATTTCCTTGTCTTAAGTTTCCCTTATTTCTTTGTTTTAAATCAATAAAGCTGTAAGATGAAATGCAACTGAGCTCTTCAAAGGCTAGTGGGAATCTGCCAGGAGGTGCAGGTTGTTATCTCTCCCTCCAGTGCTGCTGCTGGCACAAACCCACAACTTTCTCCAAAATGACATTGGTGAAACCGGGTCGATAAATTCCATGTTCACCAGCCTGGAGGGGATCTCCTGCTCGCTGGTCTATAATGCACGTTAAAAGTTTTAACAGGATTTATGTAAAGCTTAGTCCTCAGGTAAAATGTGTGAGTTGGGCTCTGGTTTATCCTTTCACGTGTGAGTTGCTGGCATGCAGAGCGTAAGTAGCCAAGGAGGAGATATATCTCTGAAAGGACTGTACAGTCCCATTCCTGGTTCAGTCCACTGCTTAAATTGCAGCGATCCCAGCTCGGGCATCCTGCTGCTGCCTGGGAGTACCCAGGCGTTCATCAGATCATCAGAAATTACCTTACATGTCTCCCAGCTGGCAAGAACCTGTGTTTATGGCAACGCTCAGGACAGCAAACTTACAAGGACAGCATTTTTACAGTGAAGTTTAGAGCCTCAGTCAAAAATAATGGACCATAATATTCCAAACTGCCCATTGGTTCAAACAGAGGGTTGGCAGTAAAAACGCTTTCCAGTGTCCTGTGTACATCAGATCTATACAGTAATAACCCTGTAAAAAAGAAACATTTAATGAAGTAGCTGAATAAAGGACTTATACGGTACCCATGGAAGTCAGTGGAAAAACTCTCCTCAATTTCATCGAGCTCTGAACCCTCAGCTGTGTCCCACATTATCACGAGGACAGCGCACAGTGCTTGATCCCAGAGACAGATGCAGTTTTCAGTAAGGGTAACAATAATTTTTCTATTGCCTCAAAGGTGACGGGTCATAAAAATAAACAGCTTGCACCAAAGCTATAACAGCATTTAAAGTGAAAGGATTTCTCTATTTCCATTAGGGTACATGGATGTTTTACCTATTGCTGGAACAGGAGAGCGTGAGGACTCCCAGCTTCCTTCCCTAACTGTGCCTCAGAATCTTTTCTCAGCTCAGAGGGAACCAGTTTTTCTTTTTGCTCTGAGTCACACATAATGTCATGAATCAGGTCTGGGGCAGATGAGTCAACTAATACACTGTTTTAACGGCGTCTCTCATGGATTTCTTCTGAGAAATCCTCCTTCTGCTCCTTATGGCAAATTCCTTACCTAGATTTTATTCTGCCAAAGCCAATGATGAAGAACAAACTTTTCTACAGAGTTTCTTGCTCTTTCTACTTGCTTTGTGTTACAAACTCAATAATGATGGCACATCTTCCACAGCTGGAGCATTTGTTCTCATTTTGCAGGGAACTCAGACAACTCTGAGGAACTGCTGTGTCACAGCAACAGCAGCTGTGTTCTCAACTAACACACACGTGTCAGAGGCTTTGACCAAGCACACACACAGCACAATGCCTGAGATCTGCAGGTCTCATACAGCATATTGCTGCTTTTAGTAGTGAATGAGCTGCTTGATGTAGCTCTTTGCAGCAAGTCCCAAGAAGTGCATTGGAAAATCCTTCCAGTGTGTTGAAGGCAGCATTGTGCACCTACAATGTCTCTCTTCAGGAAGAGCTGAACCTTTCGTTTCCTCCATCAGCAGAAAGAGAAATGAGTTGCTTCACATCACTGAAACTTACTGCTCTCTAATACAAACCTTTGGAAGTTCTGGGAACAGGGATTGCCTTTACTGCATGTGACCAGAGTTAGCATTAACTGCAAAGATTTTCCAGTTGAGAGAAGTAAAGAAATCCACAGTGAAGCCAATTCTTCTCACAATGGAGTTGGTAGAAGACGACAGCCTGTTCAGCACATAATGAGGGGTTATTGTGATATCCATCAGTATGGCAGCAGGCTCCTGAATGGGCTTCTGAGCATTATTATAATATAAATCACTCATGGAAAGAGAAGGAATCCCACATGGGATTGTCCTGGGCTGTGGATCAGAGAGCTGAATCAGCACGAACAGCCTTTGCCCACATTGCTCATGTGGCAGTGCCTACCCAGGTTAAGACAAAGTCCTGCCTGTGGTTTGACACACTCACCAGCCAGGTTGAGCTCTAAATTATCTGTTAAGGACACTGGAAATCTCAGGATGTCACATATGCCACTGGGCAGCTTCCGGCCCTACCAGAGCCTATGATCAAAAGTTTTGTTGTCTGAGCTGATGGTGAACCTCGTCATCATCACGGCCCTCAGTGGACAGTTAGATAAGTGACAGTAAAACAATGGCACTGGTCTCCAGTGCTGCATCAGAGGTTAGGATTGGTCCAGTGACAATAAAGGGACAGCAATTACAGCCACCAAACTGTTCAGCATTACTCAGTGAGTGGTGCCCATGAGCTTTACTCAGTATTGGCTGCCATTTTGTTGTACAAGCCAAATCTTCCTCTATGCCTTTTTGGTCTAGAGACCATAAACCTCACACGTGGCACAAACGTCTTAATATTTGAGGTGTAGTCTGAGGATGAATTGTGTAGGGTAGGCTATCTTCAACCACATTTTTGCTGTTGCAGTGGGGACGTTGTTTGGATGTCATAATGCTGGTAAAGATAGTTAAATCTGACTCCTTCAGTCCTGCAAAAGCTGTTTTTTTTTCCTTTTCGATTATTGTCTTTGAAACACCCATATGAATTTTATTCAGTTTTTCATAGACAACAGGAGGTCTCTGGAGAGGAGAACCCCAGCATGTTTGGTGTATATTTCAGAGAGAGATGGCAGCTTTATAGCAGAGAGTTTGTGTGTAAAACTAGTGAAGAGACAATCAAAACATCCTATGAACTCAAAGACACCTAAACAAAACCAGATGAAAATCAAAGCAACAGGTTCTTGGGAATGTGCAGGATACTAATGAACATAATATATCAAAGAGCTAAGGGTACAGTCTCCCTGTGTTTAACAGGGTGTGACTGCCAGACCTACAGGCCCTGTTGATGGCAGCTGAAGGAGTACTCTAAAGAAATAGCAGCACCATTTCCAGAGTTCCCAATACTGACTTGTGCCCAAATATTGTAGTTATTTGGGCCTAAATAGTACCAAATTGCTAAAGTTTTCATTTTCAGTGAGATTAATCAAATTGTAATGCATAGCAAATGCTGAAAGCTAAAAAATAGACTGCAGAATTCAATGACAGCAACTCCTGTGCCAGCAGAAATGTGTGACATGGGGTGCTACTGTCACGCAGTACTGGAGATGGAACCATACTATGACACCCTGCCCTGCATAAGAAGATGGGGGCAAGGCACACAAGAATCATTGTCCTCTACAAGCGCCAAAGTTTTTATGGAAACAATTTTTTATGGAAAAGGACAAAATTGTCATGGGATGGTTAATTTTGTTTCAGTCGAAAGTCAATTTTATATTTTTTATATTTTATATTTATGTAAACCCTTTTTTTTTTTCTTTTACTTCTGAAAGAGTTTTTAATTGAATATTTTCCCTGTACTGGTTATGACTCATCCCAGATGAAAGACCCAAAATTAATCTCCCCTTTCTTAAGCCCACACTGCTCTGATTTTTAGTAAAACTCGAAGTTTGAAAGTCAGAGAATCATGACCAGCTCAGTGCATGCTCACCTACAAACAGCTTAGATAACCACATACTTAGAGAACAGTAAGAGCTGGAAAAGAGCAATTCACATGTAGGGTAACACAGGATAGTGGCATCTCTCTTCTCTAACGAACTAGAGAGTCTCTTCAGATTTTTGGGTTTGGATTGGGTGGGGAGGGGCTCTGTCATATGTCTCTGCCAGGTTTCACTTTGTTAGAACTTCCTCCTCTCTCAACACCCCCAGTTTTGTCTGTTTTTTTCTGTGAAAGACAATTAGCCTTCAAATGATAACAACCCCATTACAGAAACAGCAAGCCTTCTCAGGGGAGACAAGAACAGCTCAAACCCTGCCACGCAGGAAAAAGCAAATCTCAAGGTTTCTTTCTTGACTTCCCCTCCCACCCTGTGGCATCCTGCTGCTACCTCCAGCTTTGACCTCTCTGCCTTTCCCTCAAGAGGTTCAATTACTTTCATCTTTGCGTTTACAGGTCTTACCATGACCTGTCACAACATGAGCTCCCAGCAGCAAAAGGAAGGATGCTGATTTAGACTGGGGGTGGCTGAAAGCTCACTCCTTTTATTCTTCTTTCTAAATCCCATTGAAAAGCAGAAGTAAGAGTTTTCAGAGGGAGCGGTAAGTCCTCCTGGGCTTCCCAAAATCCAGCTGTCTGTGGGTGCCTACTTCAGAGCAGTTCATCCGTATTTTACCAAGCATCCTATGATCATAAGTGCTTTATGCAATAAATCAAAGCAATCCTGCTATCCTGGAATAAAACTTAATGATCAGGGAGCAGACGACTGTATTTAATTCCCTTGCAGGAAGAAGATCTGCAGGTCTAAAATCTGATTATGTTGATATACATGGCCTATGCTCTTTCTATTACCTTTCAGTCATTTGAATCTTAATGGCTCAGTTTTCATAAAACCACTCTGAGATAAATAGAAACTTACTTATGCTGGGTAGGGAGGGATGGTTGCAAAAGTCACCCCAGAGTCCCTGTCCTCCTGTTTGCACTCATGCTGAACAAAAACTTCTGTACAAACTACACAGAGGAGGTATTGAGAAACCCCCTTCTTCACTTATTTCTACTGTAGTGTTACCTTGCAGGAAATGTGTCAGGACTTTTGGCATGTACTGCCCATTGGGCTGAGTTCATAGCCCAGCAAATGCTAAATTTAGGGTTGCAAAATGCCTAGAATGCTTTGTGTCCAAGGCAATGTGCATGTTTAGATGAGAGTTCCCAGTGCTGCAGTGAGCACTTCATCCAAGAAAAGGGCAGGGATCCATGGTAGCATGCTCTGGGCAGCACTGTTCTAGGATACATGAGAGTTTCTTGGCTAAAGGATTTAAAAATGCAGCAGCCTGCATAGACACAAACAGAATAAAAGAAGGTGTCAGTGATGAGCTGCTAACACAGGTGGTGAAAACCCCGGTCTCATAACTCCAGGAAGCTTGGCAGGAGGTGGGAAGGAAGGATAATCTCAGTGCACAAATCAGGTGAGAGGTGCAAAACCTGTTTAATAGAAACAATTAGGATTGTGAATTGGTGTGAGAACAAAATTCACCATTGTAATTTCAAAGCATTATCAGTAAGTTCAGTTTCATTTATTTTGCTAAAAACCAATCTGTAAATAAAAATTTGATGGAATGGAAAATAAAACTTTAAGTCAGGCACATCTAAATAGGTAATTTCTACTTTTATTTTTTTCAGCTAAAAATGCTTTTCATGTAGGAGTTTCGTCTGGATATACTAATTCTTGCTGAAAGTTTTGCTTCCAAAGACAGCATCACTTTTTTGAAAGCTAAAAATGTTTGGTAATAGAATTTCCATCTCTCTTTAAAGCACCAAAAAGCTTAAGAAGAACATCACAGCAGTGTTGCTAGAGGTTGAGGTAATGTGCATAAAAGGGTTATTCCGTCTGGTCTGTCACAACTACTTAGGCTGAGTCCCCTGAGAAGTGCTGTAAATTAATCTTTAGGAAAAACCCCACATGGTACATGCTACATTCTGAGTTTCTGGACTTCATCTCCAGCTCTCTTGATTTTTCAGGACACATATTCATTTCCATCAAAACACTTTTAAGCTCCTCACAAATGCATAGTGAGTAATTTGGTATGAAGAAAAGCGTCTCTAGGACAATGCGTGCAATGCGCCTATTTATTTCCTGCCTGCTCTAAAGGCTGCTGGAATAAATGAGAAGTTTTCTGCCGACCTCCTTGGGCTCTGGAGCCAGCCTGTGGAGGGGTGGTATCCTTGCAAATGGTGGTGTTAGAAAGACTGGCAGATGGAAAGCAAATTTGCTAGAGGTATGCAAGACGGGAGGTAATTTCACTGGGCAGCTGAGTTATGAGGCAGCACCAGAGAGGTCCTGCTGATTTATAAGTTGTAGATCTCTGGACTTTGCTGTGGGGACCCAGTTTTCTGCTGCCTATTAACTTACATCGTTCAATTTGCAAATAGGCAGACACATGCAAGTTATTTTGGGCGTGCTGCTATTCAATTTGCATAGGAAATAGAGCCTGAGACATGCATGAAAAATTCCCTGGATAATGGCATGAAAGTTTTTAAAAAAACTTTGGTTCTGCTGTGAGACATGCAGGTGCCTGAGTGTCGTCTCAAGGAATGGATGAGATTTACAACTTTCCTTTTACAGGTGTTTGCTCAGAAAATAATATGCTAAGGTTGTTTTGGAGCTTTCTCAGCTTGAAGAATTTCTGACACAAAATGTATGTAACTTCAGTGCAAGTTTGGGGAAAATCTTCACATCCAACACTATAGAAATTTTATTCCTGTATAGAAGTGCTTCCCTCTATGGAAATGTTGTCCTTTCCATGAGTACATTTTCAGAGCTATTCATCCAGATTCCATTTAATCCACTTAATTAGTGTCTCCTCACCTTCTTGTCAAGACCCCTTTGTTACATTCTGACTAATTCCTGTGGTTGCCATTGGACAGGAGGTCTCAGATTTCCAGTGTGGATGACACCCTGAAGGAGAGGAGCCACCCTTTAATGCACTCTGAGCTGGACTGTCTTCTCTCCTCCTGTCAATCAACTCTCCCTGTGGCAATCCATATGTCTATTCAATTGGAAAAGAAACACCAGGAAAACTTTTATTCTTTCCATGCCTTTAAGCGAAATTAGCTACCTGAGAACAAGCAGAAGCCAATCTCAGAATGAAGCACCCTTGGAAGATCACAGACCTCATTTCAGTAACCTATGCTACCTATGTTCATGTATGACAGCCTGCCTGGATGAACATCCAGCCACAGGAGAGCCAATGATGTTCCTGGAACCAAGCTGGCTATGGTAATAATCCATGTGGCTCCCAGAAAATGATTCCTCCTTGCATACCAGACACACAGCACAAACAAGATGTACTGCAGATAAACGACTGCAATGCCAACAATGATTATGGAACTTGGAAAAAGATGAAACAAATTTCGGACCCCTATGTCACCTCCTTTTCCCAGAATCTTACTGGGATTATTCTCTTCATTCTTCAGCTGTGAAATGAGGCCCGCACTGCCTCCTTTCAGTGATTCAACTATGTGGCACAATATCTCACTATCAGCAAATTTTCAGTAAGACTAAATTTTCCTTTCCTCAGCTTGGTTTTAATAACTTTCTCTGTCAATTCCCTCTTCAAGAGATAGGTCTACACTTCCCAGTTTTTCTAATATTTTCTTACAGATGCTTAGATTAATAATGATACTCCTTTAGACATATTTTCCCATTTAGATATATTTACTGCCTGGAAATCTTACCTAGACAGAATTTGAGAATGTAGGATATTTGTCCAGAATTTCTTGCTGTTCCATACATATACATGAGCACAAATGGCTCAAACCATCCTGTGTTTCACAGTTTCTTCCTGATTTTATCGATTTATAACCTGGAAATCTCAGCTTGAAGTTTAGGAATCCCATTCATCAGGCATCATCTCCCATACAGAGTCTGCCATTGCACCAAAGCTGAGTAAGCAGCCCAGATCAGGTACAGCAGAATTTCTCAGCTGTGGGGTAGAGCTCAAGTGTGCACACATCAGCCCCCTAAAGGAGGGCTCTAGAAGAAGCCATTTGGTTGGCAACAATGAAATACGACCTTTTGCAGGCAGGAAGAAAGGATTCAAGTTAGGGATTTAATTTGGAGGGGGGAACCATGAAGTACTGTATCTAGGAGAACTTGAGGCAAATAGTATTTGCATCAGCTTCTACATCTCTGCTCTAGGTGAATTCTCAGCAATTAGACTATTCATTAATTCATCTCTTTCATCACCCTATTTGCTATTCCCATTTTCCTTCTCTGCTGAATTGATTCAAGCAAACCACAGTGTCTGAAGTGTGTGCAGAGAAATTACAGCATCTGTCTTTAAAGTGACCTGCTTTTCTTTTCAAGCAATTCTATACCCAGGCTATGGAGGTTCTTTGCTAGATAATGCAAAATGGCATTAACTGGGCTATTTATGTCATTGCAAAGTAGTACATGGTGGGATAATTAGCAATGCTATATCTGCTGGAGTGAGAGACAACACTGCAGCACGTTTTTGTGTAAAGCAACACAAACAACAATACCTGCAGGTTAAAGAGCACCTGAGAAGCTGATGGGCCTCCTGCACTTTTATTTCCAGGAGGCAATAGCTGCTGGCTCCACTCATTCATGAGGCACAGCTGTAATGCTGGTTGTATGACTTCCTGCGGTACTTGCCCTCCATGAAGATAAGTGCTTTTTGCAAGCAGGCTTGCTTTAGGCAGGTGTGGGTATTCAAGACATTTTGTGAACAGAGAAGGCTGCGTAGATTTGTAGATCTGCTAACCAAAACATGACCCTTGGATGGAAAAGACCAAGTGCTTGGCCAATCGATCGCACACTTTTATTCCTGGAAGGAGTCCAGCAGCCTGTACTGTGTTTTGGCTTACATATTGCTTCAGAAATGTGTAAGACAGCCAGTCTTGACCTGAATCCATAAGTGTGACTGTGATCCATTTAAGCCCATATCTAGGCTGAAAGATTATAACTTTGCTGATGAGAGCCTGGTTTGTTTTTAAAGTATTAACACAGACACAGGCGCAGAGATCAAGAACTTGCTGTGCTCTGATTCTGTGTATTTCAATGGTTAATCATGCTCATTAAAAAATGTTTAATATGAATTTGCTCAATTTCAATTTCCATAAATTTGCTGTTATGCCTTTCTCTGCAAGATTAAAAGATGATTTTGTATATTCTATCTTCTCTTGAGGAAGGTTACTTATGCACTAATCATGCTTGTCTCAAGTCCTCTTTGAGATAAGATCAAATTCGTTCCCCATAAATATTTTTCTCCATCCCTTGAGCTATGTTTGTTACTCCTCCCTACACACCCTGTAGTTTTTCAACATCCTCTTTAAAATGTCAACACCAGAACTGGACATGTCATTCCACTATGCAGGAAATGTGTCA
This sequence comes from Mohoua ochrocephala, assembly GCA_013398855.1. Lineage (NCBI taxonomy): Eukaryota > Metazoa > Chordata > Aves > Passeriformes > Acanthizidae > Mohoua > Mohoua ochrocephala. The sequence goes on from VZTA01026168.1 coordinate 191,129, forward strand.
GCATCAGGTGAGCAGGGCCAAATAGGGAAAAAAATCACTGCAGTGCTTGTCTGCTGGTGCATCCAAGGAAAGAGTTTGTTCACCCATTATATTGCCCTTGCAAAGTATGTTGAGTTGTTTCATTGTTGTGAACTATAAATATGTCACACTGGTCACTACCGTTCTGTTCCTCACTTCTTTAGATCAGTAATTTTACATTTCACTTAATGAAAATGCACTTTGTTAGATGGACCAAACTTTCAAAGTAAAATCTGTAACTACCCTTATGGATCTTTACTCATCAAATCACTGATGAGGAGCAACTCTATATTTACCTCCAGCTCACTGATATGATACCCCATAGGAAGGTGGACTAGGAAATCTACAGGCTTTTAATTCCCTGGTTTTAATGTAGAGCTGATTCATGTTTCACGAAAAGACAAGAGAAGTCCTACTTAACCATGGTAAAGAATGGCTTTATGATTGTGAAAAGGAGAGTGATGACTGGAGAGTGATGTGTGGAACTCTGATGGGTGAAACATTCTGATAATGTTCCCATGCTGGCAGCTAGTGAGAAATTTGCTACCTCCATGACTAGAATTTACCCCATCTGCAGCTTCAGCTGTTTTGTTAGCAGAGATTCCTGCCACCAATTTGTCTGGATACCATAACCAAGTCCATCCGAAACAAGACAAACTTAAGTTTCTTAGGCTCAAGTCTCTTAGGTATCCATCAGAGCTTTGCCTTGCAAATTATCTTAGTTCAGTCCAATGAGTTCTGTTCGATATCTGGGGAAGAGAAAAAGAAAAGCTTTACTACAAAGTGTGGAAGCCTAATATCCTTTTTTTTTTTTTTTTTACTATCAAAACTACTCATGAAGGCAGTCCTGAAAACCTTCTAGTGGTCTATAATAACATGAAGATTAAAATGCTGTCTGTTGCATAGAAGCCATGGATTGCAGAGTGTTATCTTCTTGAATAAAGCTGCTGCCACAAAGGTAGTGTCTTGCTGACTGTATTATGCAGAGAATAGATGTCAAGCTTTAAAAGACTCATTGAACAGACGTTGAAAGCAATACAAAAAAATCTGAAGAATGTAACTTTCCAGCTAATTTAACATTTTTTGAAACTGCCACTGTAGTTTTCCTCACAAAGACAGGTCATGTTACGGCTGCTGTTTTAAATAGCCACGCAGAAGGTGGACAGGGCTTTCAAGCGACATAAGGACCACCAAGGAAGTTAATGGAAATAACTCTTGGTCATATGTTCTGATGAAAAGGCTATCAGGAGTCTGCTGAGAAACTGAGGGACAGGTTCAGAACAAAGAAAAGAAAGTACTGCTTTATAAAATAAATAAATAAAATTGTGTAGCTTCTTGCTTCAGCATGTCTGAGACACAAAAAAGAATTATGTTAATTCAAAATACAACCTATTATTAATGAATTAAAAAAAATAATGAAGGAAAAACCTTACAATCTGAGAATACAACTTTCCTCTGATATGAGAAATCTCTAAATCATAAATATTCAGGGTATATTTTAGAGAAATTGCACTGTAAGGTTCCTCTGTTCTTGTAGTCTTCCCTTATGCTATACCTGCTATCAGTAAAGATTTGGAGATGAGGTACCAGGTTACACGGATCTTTCTCAGTTCCACTACAGCTCTTTTATGTTACTCTTACCTTCTTACAGAGCTACACACATTCCCTACATTACCAGAATCAGCCTCCAACTGCTTCTGAAGTTTACTGGGATGTCACTACAAGGAAGGTGAGAGACATTTGTTGGCCTGAATCAACTTGAGACAAAATAAGCTGAAGGAAAAGCTCAGCACACAGGGAAGCAGACTTGGTATTCACTGGTGGGAAGCAACCACTCTAGCAACAAAGAAACGAGGGCTGGAGAAAATCAAGATGTTGGTAGCAGGGTAACAACAGGAGAGCAGGGCAGAAGAGGCACTGCCCAGCAGACCAGAGTGTGTGAGCTGTGCCTGGTGTAGCTCATTCCTCAAGGGCAATGGTGCAGTGCTGAGGTCTGACTGAAAAGTCCGCTCCACACTGGATGAGGTGAGCAGGGAGAGAAAAGGGAGATGGAAGAGATTGCTCCCCCTCTAAGTATCTTGGTCTGCCAGGAAAACAGCCTTACATAGAAAACTCGTAGAAAATTATGCCGAAATATGGACCTGCTCTTTCAACTCAGAGTATCTTGTTCTCCAAGAAGAGATATTTTTAGGTGCTCGTCACCAAACATCGCTGTATTTTCACACTGCAGTTTTTCTTCCTTCAAACTTTTCTCCATACTTCATATTTGGCTACAAATACATTCTGAAACCCAAATGAAAACCATGCTGTTTTGCACCCCTCTAGTCAAATCAGAGGATGACTGAAAAACTTCCTTATGAAATCTTTTACCCAGCTGTGACTATTTGCTAAATAAGAGAGGATTTGCTCCCTAGTGGAAGTAAGCACAGAAAGTTAACTACGCCTAGTTGCTGTGTTAGATTGCAAACCCTAGGTGACTGGTAGGATTCGTGACTCTTGGATAATAGCAGTGTTTTGGGGAATGAAGTGCAGGTGTGCAGCAATTGAGTCAGTGTTAAGAAGCAAGGTGTGCTGGGAGTTCTGAGTCATTGATAAAATGCTTCTGGTCATTGAAGCCTAAAATAGCTTTGGTGGAATATGAGTTTAGGCGAAATGAGTTTGAGGCACTTAATGGCAAAGTGCTATTGTCAGTCTTAGCAGCAATGCATAAATAAAGTCTTTGGTATTGACCCTGCTGGTCAGTAAATCCAGGCTTTCTGAGATACCTCAGGTGGAGAGGTTTACCTGTCAAATGCACCTCTGTTCAATTTTCTGTTAGGTCTAAATGATCCAGCTGTGTATCTCTATAGCTTTCTATGAAGCAGCTACTGATAGGAAAGCTGCTTCCGAAGATAGGGTTCAACTATGACTTAAAAACTCTAATCAAGTCAGGGGTCTTCAGGCAGATTCTGTTCTCAGTTATCTCTGTGGAAATTGAGCAGCTTTATCAAAACCAGCTGATAGTTTAAGGGCAGAACGGTGGGCAGGAACTGCTCTATGTAACTTTGTCTTCTAAATAACCTTCCTTGTACTGCTGCTAAATCACTACATTCCGGTCCAAACAGTACCTGAAATCACTACTCTGCAGAACCAAAGGCACAGCAAAATTTAGAGTATTCTTCTGGATTCTATTTCACTCAGTCCTGAACTTAATTAAAAAGAAGAAAAAGCAAAAAATAACCTAATCATTCAACAATAAACAAAACTAATTTTGTGAACCTTGGACCTTCACTTGCAGTTCACAGATTGGAATGCGTGGGAGAAGAATGTTGATTTTCCTCTTATTTTATGCCTTAAATTTAAGGGTGATATCTTTACTTTGCAAAGTGCTTGGGTTATGTATGATGGTAGAACAAATTCTATTTTCCTTTTCTAATCTTGTCTGTGACTAACTCCAAGTTTTATCCTCCTTTCCTGCCTGCAGTAGTTCCTGGCTGCCGTACGAACAAGATTAACCATTTGAAGCATGATAGATCCATCAGTCGACTCCCAGATTGCTGGGAATTCTGAGTCAGAAACTATGCTGTATGTGTATTACTTTTAATAGTAATAGGAAACTTAAATATGGTTGTCTTTTCAAAATGTATTTTTTCTAAATCAATGACTTTGCAGGAATTTTGATCAAAAGTAATTGCACTTATAAAATCCATATTTTTTTCTCATCTGTTTCAATTTCTTGCCATTAACTTATGCTGTTACCCTCCACAGAAAATGTGAACAATTACCTTCTTAAGAGAGACTCTCCAGCTTACACCCAATGCAAGATTTTGTGCAAGAGGTGAAAAATCAATGAGAATTATTTTTTTGGTCCTCTAAGTCGTTATACTCCTGTGACGTGAAGCTTTCAAAATTTTCCCCTTGATCTGAATATTCCTGTGAGGTAACTAGCTTTAGACAGGCCCACAACAGGAAAACATTGTCAGTGAGTCTTCCTTTCCAAAAGAGCAGAATAACTTGTTTAAAGCACCTTCCATCTTTGAACGCATTTTCCCCCTCATAAACCTTGACGTGCTGCAGCAGAGCTGGCGCTGTGTGCATACAGCAGCCTGCCTGTCACTTATGGAAAACTCAAATTTCATATATCAAGGGCTTGTGCGAAAATTGCTTTGAGTGTTAATTGCCCAAATGATTCAGCTTTAGAAGAGCCTCTCTTATGTGCTGAAGTATGTCTCATAGCATGCTGAGTGCCAAGCTCCAATAGAGAGCCAGCTGTGCTCTGCTCCCAGATGTTTGAAGAAGATAATTCTTGCCCATCATTTCAGTCCTCCATCACAAAATCCTGAAAATTTTGTTTAATGAAGTCATTAATGCACAATAGCATATTTCTTCCTTTTTTTTCCCCTGATACTCTCCCTAGAATGCATGCAAGTTTGCCTTGGCTTATAATTACAGTCGCACATTGTCAGATTAACTGTGCTGAGGAGATAAAACAAAAGCCATCAGTTCTGCAAAATTAAGACTCTGCCAACATAATTTAGAAAGGATCAGAACCCTCCGCTTTCAAAGATGCTGTTTTTTTGCTGTGTTTAAGGTCATTTTCATTCTCCAGTTTACCTATTGCAACATTAATTTTTCCTGGAAGCCTAGCACAAAGTACACTTAGTCCTAAGTGTTGGATTCAAGCCTTTTCATAACTTCTCTTCATCCAGATCTCATTTTTCAACGTGTTCAGTGGTCCTTGACAAATTTACACTGCTAAGGTTTTTTGGTTTTTGGTTTTGGTTTTGTTGTTTGTGGGTTTTTGTATTTTTTTTTTGAGTCAGAGTAGCTGAAGTGAATGGCACTGAAGTGAAGGGATCTGTGTTAGTTTGTACCAGCTGCTTGTGGGCTGAGTAAAACCCCTGGATACAAATAAGAAAACAGCTTTTACAGGGAGATCCTTCTTGGACTCTGCCTGTCAGTGTGCAGGTGCAGAGAATTTCATGGAGAGGTTTTTTGTGCTATATGGTGATAAAATATTTGTGAGAACCACAGCTTGATCTTCACAGCGAGTGACTACCATCAATTCCTGCTGCTTTCTGAATCAGCTGTCAGAAGAGATTTCTCTTAGACTTTGTTGTGGCTGAGTTTGAACAACCACAGACAGGTGGGGCTGGGTTAATTCAGCCGGTCTTTGGGGCCACGCTGCTCTTGAATACAAGCATGTAGCTGTGTTTACTGCTAGGCAGTATGAATTCACTTTTCACCATTCCTAAGGTACCAGGGGACCTTTCATTGCCTTCCCAGGTCCATGTGTTTGTGTGTTCACCCACCAACGCAGCATTTCAGGACCATAGGTTGCTCTGGTTTTACTGCATCTGATCCCATTGCTCCTGCAAGTTATGGACTCTGCCTGGCATCTGTGGCTGTTGTCAAAGTTAATGCAGAGTCCATCTTTGCTGTTTCAATTGCAGGTGATAGGACCCCCTGGAAAGCATTTTTTTCAGTAGCTGATGGCCCTCACAAATTGTTGGCAGATGCTGGTGTGGAGGTTATTGATCTCTGAGACATGAGACATCAGAGCTCCTTGTGATAGCGGTGGGATGAAGCAGCTGCTCTGTTACAGAGCTTCTGCCTCTCAAATGATCCAAAATTAGGGCATACACATCTGGGGATAAAAATAACTCCCTGATCTTGTTCAGAATGGTGTTAATGGGTACAGTGGAGCAAAGCTTAACTTTCTCTATATGGGCTTAGCATTAGAATTAAGAAGTATGATTTGTATTGCTATCTTGTCCGGTTAGATGGAATGGGAAATCCTGTGTCATGCAGGGTTGCTTCAGCAAAGTGCTGAAACACAGTGACTACAGTTACACGTGTGAGGTGTGTTGCTGAGTGACTCACTGTCAGCAAGAACCCAGGAAACAGAGGCAGAAACACGTAGTCAGAGACTGGCGATGTCCCAAGGCATGGAGAACTCTTTACTTCCATGTTTTTAAACTCAGGTCTTGCCTATAGGTACAAATACTATTTGGTCTAGACTAGTTTAGCAGCCAGAGCAGCCGCTGACATGGAAAAAGAATGGATACATGCACTTTTTGCGTCCCAGCAGCTGGCGTAGGAGGCTATGTATCTTTGGAGGAGTTATTTTATTTCACTCCTACCAGGAATTTCGCCAGCTGGGCTATACTGCCATTAGAAAAATCCTCCAAAAAACAACAAAGAAAGGAGCAAAAAGCTCCATAACCTCCCCCTGTTTATTAAAATCCCAGGGCAAATCAAGGCACACTCGGAGGCGTTCCTCACGGGACTAACGGAGTCTCTCATTCCTGCTTTTCCAGTTCATTGTAGATTCTGTTGTCTTTTTGGCTGGGAATTCCAACTTGAGAGAGATACATGATAAATATACAATTTTAGGAAACTATATAGTATTTTCTCAGCAGTTTAATTTGCCATAATAATATCAATAAAATGAAAAAGAGCCCTTGGAAGATGGGAATTTTGCCTGGACTCAGAGCTAGACAATGAATGATTATATATATTTTCCCATCTCCACCTTAAATGCAATTCACGCAGAGAGAGAGGGCAAGACCCTGGAAGACACTGCACAAAAAAAAATGTTTATTACCTAAAATGACACAAACACATTTCATGAATGCTCCTGCAGAGGGAAGATGAAAGAAAATATTACTTATTTATGCAGTCTTAACAAATTTTACTATACTACACAGAACTGCTGGAAGAGAAATAGTTTTAGTGAATAATGACCTCTTATTCATCTGATTGGTTTAAAATGCTTTTTGTTCAGACTGATTATTTATTGACTCTTTATTTCAGAGAGGAGACAATTATGAGGAATTTGGATTTTTTTTTCAGAAAACAGTTCAACTTAGGCCAAGAATTTGGTTTATAGTAAAGATATTGTTTGTTCCTGGTCAGAACAATATTCTGATACTATTTTCTTTTAAATCTTCAATACCCTTATGCTTTGTGGAGGGAGGCTGATCTTCTTTGGGAATGTGACCTTCACTCCCAACTATTCCGTTATCTTCTTTACCAAAAAGCCTGACCAACTGGAGTTTAATAAAACAGCTTTGTCAAGTTTAAAGGTTTTTTTTTTTTTTCACGAGAAAAAACCCACCACGACCAAAACAACAACAATCTCCTCTCTCTCCTGAAGATTGTATCCATGAAAAGGTCAGCCTGAGTCTAAAAAGAAAATTCCCAATCCTACAGCAGGAGAGGATGAAAATAGGACTTGAGGGCTGGAACAAAATGAAAAATTAGAGACAGGCTTTCAAAGCTCACGTAACTCACACCTGTGAGTGGGGCAAGGAGCAGGCTGACTTGGTGGGTCTGATTAGATTTGAAGTAATCTGATCCTGAGCTATTCGCTCTTATCCTTGTGCCTGTAATCCATTTTTCATTGCAGTCAGTGAAGTTGCAGAGATGAGAGATCTGGTTAAAGTTAAACACAGCTGCCAGATTTGTCTTTGCAGGGAAGAAGGTGAGAGAGGTATTGAATGAGAAGACAAAGAAGAATAATTCTGTGGGGGCTTTTGGCAAGTGTTCAGCATCTTGCTGTTCGGGGGAATCAGCTCGTTCCTGATTCTGTGCTGTGCCTTCCATTTTTCATTTCGCTTTCTGGTGTCCTGGTGTCAGAAGCATCACTCATGTCGTGCATGAAGAAAGACTGAGGGAGTCCTCAGCTCCCTCCATGGAACAACGGTCTTTATCCCTTTACCAGAAAACTGAGAGATGTAATAATCTCTGATTCTTCAACTTTTGTCCTGGTAGGTAAGTTGTGCTGCTGCTGAACAGAAGGGAATTGAGATATTTCAGCTCTATGGAAGAAATTCTGAGCACAAGGCTCTATTTATGCAGAACATTACAGGAATGGGAGAAAAGGTATGGAGTGCCCTGAGGGTCTCACATGCATTTGTGAAACAAAAACTTATGGATGGAGAAGAAAGCAAAAATTGACAGTAAAGAATGGCAGAAAGTGTAATTTAATTGAAATACAATACAAAATCTTATTTATGTTAAATATGAATTACAGGGGGCTTTATTAAAATGCTATTGATCACTCCATTAGGTGTTAGAATGAATAAAGATGATTGTTCCCAGTAAATAAGAATGTGACGCTGAGTTGCATTTTATCAACATATCCATATGTCACACTGAGAAGTCCTTCCAAATGAATTTGGTACCAATCCCTCAGGGAGATTAAATACTTTCTTTTCAAGGTACTGGAAACTGAGTGACCATTCAGGTCTTCCTGGTCATTAAGCAAACATCAGAAATTAAGAAACATCTCTATGTATAGTTCTAGCGTGGCTGGTTGTTAAAGTGTTAAACCTGGTTTTGGTTTTTTTTAAAGCTGAAATAGAAATGTTAATCAAAATATTTGCTGGGAAGCAGGTTTACTAGTGCAAGGTCTGGACCCTTTTCTTTCTCGGTGTAGTCTAAATATCTTGTACCGAGGCTTTAGGTTGATAGAATAGGTATGAAGTGAATCATATGTATGTGTAAGGTGATGCTACATGATGGCACTTCATTCTGAAAGCTCTTATTTTCATGTACTGCCCTTTATTTGCTGATTTTTTCTTTACTCATCTCTTTGTTTCTGCCATAAGCTTGTCAACTACTGGCCATCCATAAAGGATTCATTTGGTGTGAACACACTTTAATTATTTTTGGCAACTAGCCTGTGCCCAGTCTCCGTGGAATTGCCGTGCAGTGCCACTGGTGACAGTAAAAGCCATCAGAGATTTGGGCTGCTAAATTGGAAGCACCTCCAATAACACTGAATCCTGTTGTCTGATGTGGTACGAAGTCAAGGTGCAATTTCCACAATTGCTGGCTAACAGCAAAGGATCCAATTTATGGTGTTCAGTAGCCTTTCCTCTTTGCTCGTCTTTGCCTCATCACTGGAACATTGTTCATGAACCATTTGGCTGGTGCTGGCCGCCAAACAGTCCTGCACATCAAGGTGCTATGGCACATGAAAGGCCCATTGGAACAGCTTCTCTGCAGATATCAAAACTCAGGTGATCCACTGTCCTTCTGGCACCCTCCAGGTTTCACCGTTTTGAGGTATCATTTTGACCCAATAATATATCGCCTGGAAGACCTTTTCTCACTGACAGGAGTGGTCTTTGAAAAAAAGGAGTGGTTTTTTTCAGCCTTAATGATTTGATGATTCTATTACAATATATGTTTTACCAGGCATATCCTCTCAATACTCTTTAACCGGGGATTTATTGAGATAAAAGATAAACTGGATGGAAAGCATGAAGAACAAAGCAGAAGTATTCCCATTTGGTACCAGCTGGGTGGAAGGCAGGTCATCCAACAGCAAATAGCCATCAGATGTTTATAATCTGCCCAGAATTTTTAAGAATACCATGCCTTAGATCATAGAATGGTGCACAGGTCCACACCAGCATCCACAGGGTAATGTTTCTTCAGAGAGAATAATTGTCTGATTTCTCATTTGAAGATTGACTCCTTCTTAGATCTATCAAAAGCTTCTCTTGCTTTTTAATGCAAACACCAGCAGTATATCTTTTAGGGTTTGCATGCTCTATTAAGAGGAATTCTAGCTGGCTATTCCTTTTTGATCTACATTCTCATGAAAGCAACATAATTGGCAATTCTAAAAGTTCATGATGTTTTGAAAAAGAAGAAAAATATGAGAAGATCCTTTTAAATGCTGAAAATTACAACTTTAATTATAAAGTTATTAATTTCTTCATATTTTATTTTTTTTCAATTCAAAATATAGTAGATTTACACCATCAGTGTATTAATAGCTTTTGTAAATACAAACATTATAATCAGCTTTAACATAAAATCAGCAGTAAGCCTTGGATGCTCTTTTTCTCTATTCTTGTCATAGCAGTGCTGCAATCCAAATAGACTTCAGTACAACAAATCAGATACTTTCCGTCATACATATGGTTTGAAACAACAGAAAAGGTGTGAAGGCAAGAAGTCATGCTGAAAGATCAGCGCTTATAAAGATTGTACTTTAATTTAATGTGTTTCTTTCTGACATGGGTGGAAATACAATTTTTTTGCAGGAAGGATAAATATAGTCAGTGAAATGCCTGTCCCACTGAATTCAGTGGGATTTTGTCCCGATCACACAGGGAATAGACATCTAGAATAAGGATTCCTTATTTCCAGTCACCGACAATGCTACTGCCTTGAATTAGAGAAGGATCCCTACTACAACAAATAGTTAACTTCTTTGTAATGTGGTTGGAATTTTTGCTCACCATCTATGTTTTGTTTTTATACTGTTAACTTCCTTTATTTACCCGAATTTCCAGACGTCAGATGTGGGTCCATTGCTCGTTCAGGTATTCTTTAGTTTTCTGTTCTGAATGAACTGCTGCTGTGAGGCTTCTGCACTTTCTAAACATACAAAGCTTTCTTATGTGAAGAGCTGAGGGATTTTAGAAAATGCAATACACAGCTTTTTAATACATTTAATGTGAGTATTCTTTTGGTGCGTATGTACTATCACTTTTTGATTGGACTTGCACACACAAGGAATCCAAACATCCCATTTAATTCTAAGAAAACATCTCATATAATTCAAAGAAATTTGTTGTTCACAGTTACACTGAGCAAATACACTTTGATTTCTCCAAACAGGAATATCTACTTTTTTTGATGAAAATCTTCTCTCCATCCCTATTGGCATCTGATTACATTCTCTTGCTCTGCACCTTTTTACTGATTTTCTCAGCATCTTGTCTCAGTGTTTCCTCTGTTCTGTGAGGGATTCTTGCAGGCTTTAGCTAGTGCAGTACTTTCCTGCTTATCCCGGAACTGTAAATGTTTCAGCACTTTGTCTGCATTCCTTGTTGAAAGAAAATAGTCCTTTTCATTTTCCTCTACTGACGTACCCCAGTGATCCCTAGATTTGATTTAAGAGAAAGTTTGATATTCTGAGAAATCCCATAATCCTATTTTTAATAGTATCCCAAAATGATTTGGTCTTGGTGTTCTAAAAAGAAAAAGTTACATATATCTATGTCTATATATGTCTTGTTTCCTTGACAAGGGGCTGACTAAATTCTCCTCAGGCCTGTATTGATGTGCAATGGCACATTGGACCTGGGGAAAACCTGGAACAATAGAGGCCAAGCCCCAGAAAAAATGCGTATGAGGTCCATGGCCTGGTTGGCCAGATACACGTTTGGGAGTGACTTCTTTCGGACAGCATTACTCTGCTGAGCTGTAATGATGCTTCAGGGACTCAGATGGGTGCAGAGGAGGACTGTCAGTTATGCTCATAAAATTAGAAGAAATTGATGTTAAGGCAGAGTGTCAGAATATTGAATCCGTGAAAACTCTTTTCAAAGACCGACAAAAAGAAATGGTTTAAAAGGAGATTAATTTCCCTTTGCAAGGGATTATTTTTGTCACAGAGAATTTGAAAGTTTCATGAACCCTCTCTTAAAGCTCACCAATATCACCAGAAATACTGTGTTTAACTCTTGTCATTTCCATGTCTTCAAAAAATGTCCTCTGTTCCTACAGGATCATATTTATTTTCTGTCTTCCAGCATCAGCAAATATTGGTCATTTTGGAGCACAGTTTTCCTGTACATCATTGAAAAATGACTTACTTGTACTTGTAAACATGGACCTGTGACTTCCTATGCAAAGTGAGATTCAACAAGCTTTCACCAGGCATTAAGGAATGAGGACAAAATCAAGTGGCTTGAGGGATCATCGTAATGCTCCCTTGTTTAATGAACACTGGGGGTTTATAGCACTAAATTTAACAAATACAGAACTTGCAGTGCCATTTTTAAGAAACGTGTTGTCTGTAAAGATGGGGCATATGTGGTCACTGTAAATCTGTCTCAGGTCAGATTGGTCGGGTTTGCTCAAATTTGACATAGGATTGGCAATCTGAAATGAAAACCTTTCTGAAAATTTTTATTGGCTAGTAGAGAGGGGCAGAGCACCTTCATTGTTAAAAATAGATAAATAAATACATAAGTAAATGGCTAATCCTTTGCCATAGAGAAGGCAGCAGAGATCCAGATGGGAGCTGGGGGACTGCAAGCAAGAACAGCAGCCACAGCTGAGGAGATGGGGCATCAAAGAGCCGTAGGACAGCAGGCCACAGCATTAGAGGGACCCCACATAAAAGTATGTGGGGGAAGAAGAATCTGTTTCATTAATTATTCTATTCAGGAAGCAAATTGCAAAAATCATTTAACTATCAGGGATGAAAAGCCATGGCTGCCAACTGAGATGTCTCAGCGCTGTACATGTTTGTTTTAACACAGCATGCTGCTTGCAGAAGGATGTTTTGCTAATTAGTTGTAAAAGTTATAGGAAGTTTGCAATGAACTCTTTTTACAACTAAATTGAATGACTCAAGACAGTAGAGTTATTGTATGAGTAAAAAACAGCAGGATGAAGCCATTGGAGTCTGCCAGTCACCAGATATCGTGAGCTTTCTTCATTACAAAACAAACTTTTTCCTGAAGAAAACAGAGAAACAGACAACCTCCACAAACCCTTTCTTCTCTCTGTTGAGTGTGCTTGAGTAATCTCTAAATACACAAAGCCCTGAAACCCAGAAGGACGCAGTTAAGAAATAAACTCACTGAAACCACAGCTCGTGCCAGAATTGCTGCTACCCAACTATTCAAAGTGGCTCGTTACCAATAGGGAAGCTGCTCCTGAATTCTTAGACTGTTTGTCAGCCTAGATAAATAGGGAAAATGGGATAAAGATTGTTAATTAAGCTACTAAGAAGAGATATAGTCAGAGACCAGAAGTTGCATTCAGTGCAGATTTAGGGGAGGCAATGACAAAAAGTCTGAAGTTGACTGAACTGGTAAGAATTGGCAGACCTCCTCTGAGCTCATGCTGTACCACCAGAAAATCTGGCCTCTATAATTCCAGTGGGGCACTTTGTCTAAGTCTACCTCATAATTTAAAAACTCACACCCACACCAAAAGAGACACTAAGTCAGGTTCCCATGTGTAACAGAATGACACAAGTGTCTAATTGAAATCTGCAGGCTCAAATTGCAAAAGCCAGAATTTCATGACTGGGGAGAGAGGCAGGAATTTATTCCCTATGTCCATCAAAATTTCCTCTAAAGTCAATTTTCTTTAACAGTTATAATAATGTTACATGTTCTGAATGCATGAAAGGGGACAAAAGGCTGGTAGTCCTCTATAGGTCCTGCTAGGGCTAGAAAAAAGTTCTTTGGTGTTCCCACACTTTTTGTGGGAGATGCAGCAGAGCTCAAGTCACCCCAGTTATACTTTTCTCAGAGGAAATATTTACATTTTTATTGAACTGGAGGGTCAAGGGTCTTCAGTTTTATAAACTCAGTCTCACAGTTAAGATCAGTGATTTTTTTCTAACACTTGTCCTAGAGAAGTAAAATACTTCCTATTTCAAAATTAGTAAAAAGATTAAAATATTAATGTGTCTTAGAAGGAGACAGGTGCATAATATCAAAATATTTGAGCTCTGCCAGTGCTGCGTTCTGTGCATTTTATACCACACTAGCCACAGAATACAATGTGGTTGGGCAATGGTATGTTACAAAACTATCTTAAGTATTTAATAAATTTGGCACAAGTTTCATATTCTTTGGTTAAAATGCTAACACACGCGGATTTAAGATTAAAATTAAACTTATTGGGATTCTAAAAACAATTCAGAGTCCATCTTCTTCAAGTACTGAGAAAGGACTGGGATTATGACTGAAAGACAAAAATATCTTGTTTCTTCAGTTGGGTCCTCAGAGTCTTGTCTTGCTCAGATCTCTTACAACATTTTTGTGACCGATATCAGTAATCAACACTGGAGTCCAGGAGCTTTCCAAGCTTTGGTGCCAAGAAGTGAGCACAAGTGATCGGCAACAGTGTCTTGAAAGCACAGCTGTAGATGACTTTATATATATGTACACACATATATAGATCAAAGCACAGGAAAAAATATATCAAGTTGAGCAGAGCTCATCAGTATCTTATTTGTTATCTTGTATTTCTCCACCTCTATTTTCGATAGTCCAGGGCACCATGACAGCTGCGGATGAGCAGGTGCAGAGAACAATTATCCTATTTCTGGAGATAATTGTGGGCTTCGATTAGGAAGCCAACTTACTGGGGTAAAGAAACTCGTCACCGTCGATTCTTAGGTGAGGAACAAGATCTTTTCATATGGCCCACCATGAATAATCTATTTATTTATTTATTTATTTGTAACAAAGCACTGATGGTCAGCGTAATTCTCTGGTCTAGCACACTGCAAAGGATATCCAGAAGCCATACAGAGTGAGAAATAGAGCCAGAGGGATGCAGATGAACAAGCTTCTTTACAGTGATGGTCATACGGTTGCATTTGTGAAAGATGTATTGGTGTCTGCACCAGAACTGAATTCTTCTCCTGGCAAAAATCCACAATCCTGCTGGCGAGCACTCAGAGAATTTTCTAATGCAAAATAAATAAATAAATACTCAGGCAAAAATATCTTACAAGAAAAAAATGTAGCTGAGCTCCACTGTTTCAAAGGGCCTGCTCAAACCAGGATGCTTTACCTTGTAATATCTATTTATGCATGTGTGCCGAGAACCTACCGACTAATTGGAATCGTGTTTGTACGTCTACTGACTGTTATATGCTACACTGTAAATTCCAACATTTTGCAGTTCTCAAGCTGCCATGCAGAGAAAGTCAGTAATAAATCCTTCATTCTTACCTTTTCCATGTTTTCCAAGAGTTTTATTTCTTTGAGGTGTCTTTGATTTTTTTATACATATAAAATTCAAAAATTTAAAAAAAAATCCCAGTGTAAATCCCCAAACAAACAAAATAAACTCCCCTGTGCCAATAAAAATGCACCTATAAGGGGATGGGGGGGATATGTGGGCTATAGATTTATTTTTGTTCGAGCTAGATCAGCTTTATCTAGTTTAATGTTTGTTCTGTTACCATTTGAAATTCAATTTCAGGTAGTTCTTCATCATATCAGAATGGGATGCATCATTAACTCTAAGAGGATGTTTTCATTTGGCATCTGCTATTTTCACCAAATGTCAAGGCTTGACATTTGCTATCTTTATCTGGTTTTGGTGTATCACTCATACTGAGATTTTGTTTCTTCTTATCTGATATTGATTTCAACTGTGACCAGCTGTGTTGCTAATAAAATCAACAGGCAAGTATCTGGCATTTAGTTCTTCACTGCTAGAGGAAAAGAAGCAACCTAGTGACAAAAAAAAGTAAAGAGATACTTTTCAATTAGGATGCTCGCCTGTATCCTCATATTATCCATCTCGTAGTACTTCTGTTGATGCTATATTTCTGATTGATTCCCTTGGGGAAGTCTCCATGGAAATCCTTGCCTCTCAGATGAAATATTCCTTTTTGCTCTCATCCACTGCTTCCTGGAGAGCGGGGTCATTTTTCAAAGCGGCATCTGCGCTTTCAGCGAACTCAGTTCCTTTGGCCTCGTTGGTGTGGTAGGTGCCCTTGTGCCTGTACATGTACCGGACCATCACCACCAGCAGGCAAATGAGGACGAACACCACGGCAGCGATCACACCTAGAGGAAAGAGGCCACTTAAATGTATCACCAGTAATAAAATATGAGAAGTGCCTCGCAGCCAGACATCACAGCTTGAATTGCTTCGTGGGGAAAAGCCCCTGTGTCATAAGGGATTTTCATGTTGCAGTGGCCAGAGTCAGAACACACTGCAAAAACCAAGATAGGATAGAGATACTGCAGGAATACAGGACAAATTGTCACTAGCTTTCTTTCAAATCAGTGGCTTGATTTGGTCGAACACATTGGAGCTAAAAGGTCACTACAGAATGAGGAGGAATAGGAGAACATAAAGGAAAACCAACAGGTTTCTTCCATCCTTCTGGCAACATATGCCCGGGTTGGGGGTTTGCAGACAACCCAACCCTGCCTTCTCAAGTGTTCTCAATTTCAGGAAGTGTTCAGGACACTGAGTGTTTCATAGGAGACATTCAACAGATAGCAGAAGCTGTGTGACTCTGGAACTGCTCTATATTTGCAAGCTGCCATTTCATGCTGTGCTCTAATTAAGAAAGTCTGATTGTAATGAATGTGGAAGTGACACCTGGCAGAAGGAAGGGATTCTGGGTAGATCCTTCTTGTCTCCTGGACTAAGGCTAATTTCCAGCTATGTGTTGACTGGACAAAAATTTCTGTAGTTAACCCCCATATGCATAGGACTAAATGGTAAATGGAAGCACCTCCTAGTGAAAGAAAGTAAATTCAAGATCCTTTCCTATTGGGAAAGGTAGAAGTCCATAAAAGAGATAAGTCCTGACAAGTCCCAAGAATGACAAGCCCATGACAAGTCCATTGTTAAAAAGCCTACAAACTCTATCCTTTTCCTCCCAGATCAAATTCTTGACTTAAAAATCCTGAAAAGAAATTAAGTATTTTGAAGTTTATTCAATTTGTGTGACTTTTATAATTTTTTAAACACGATTTTTTGCATGGATCCGGGATGTGCTTATAAACCCTTTTGCTGCGATTCTGTACAAGTACATGAAACTGAGCTGATTCTATATTCACATGAATCCAGGAATAAACCAAACGTTAAAGAAATACACAATAAAAAGAACTAGCACAGAACATTCCCAGGGCTTCCTCTGCTGTCAGTGAAGGGGGTGTGTGTGGGGTCATTTGTCTTCTAGGTATGAATTTTACATTTTGTCAGAAGAATTGCTCCCTGGAAGTGCCTGCCACTCTGCAGAGCCAATGAGGGGAAGGTAGAGAGTATCTGTTTTCTGCATCTTATATTCAAGATAAGTGGCAAGAGTGGGTGTCTTCAAAGCTTTAGATTTATCAGCATCAGTAAACAGAGTGGCGATACCCTACTGGCACGAAAACATAGGAATAGACGGAATAATAGCAGGGTAAATAAAGATTATAGTTCATCCTTAAAACATACGCCTTAACATTATCCCCCAGATTTCATGGTGCCTGGTTCTGGAATGTGAAGCTACTGCTGGCAAAAATGAAATTGCGTATATAAAGAACTTCAGGTTTAAAATAATATCACGGTTGCAGTGTGGGCTTCATCAATTTTTAGGACCTCATTGGTATCCCTTGACACAAGAGGCTCTAATAGGCTTTAGATGTAGCACAATATTAATAAGCCTAAGGGACTAAGTACAAATCAATTTACCTGCTACTTGTTCATAGAAAGCTGAAATTAAAGTTACAGGAGATGGGACCTGAGGGAAATATAGCAGAATCTCACCAATTTGCACTAATGATTGGTATAGCCCCTTGTGAATGACTGAAATTAGTGCGTTAGCATGGAAATGAACAAACACAATAAAAATAAAAAGACAGGTTCACTCCGTGAACATAGCTTTGCTCACTTATTCTGACAACTGTATTTAGTTTAAATGCATGAGAGAGCTTTAATGGAACACCAGGAAATATAGTGTGGTGAATTCTGGAACAATAAAGGGTCAGCTGGTGTAAGCTAACATTGCTCAAATCAAAGGTGTTACACCAGTTCTGTACTAAAGCTTGACCCGGTGAATACTGAAGGAAATCAGAGACTGACTTTTCTGCTGGACTGTTTGCTATTTGTTTGTCATAAAATGGGGAATGGATGGGGATGGTACTGCTCAGTCTATGGTTTATGCTCATTATCTCATCTCGTTATCTTGCCAATAGCCCCTCTGGGAGCAGATTTCCCACTGGCCTAATTAACTCTAATTGTGCCTCTCCTGTTGTCTTGTCAGCAAAGTAGGGGTTTTGCAAAATGCAAGAAATCAACAAACCTGCTGTTTTAATTCTTATGGTGCTGCTTAGTATGGTCTGCTACTCACCTCCAATAACAGCCACATCTGCTCCAGCTGTGGGGCTCTCCACTTCCCCATCTATAAATAGAATGGAACATACAAAAGTTAATTATAAAAAAGGAATTGGATCATATGGAGTAGCAGTGACTGTACTGGCGGTGCTGCATTATTTTAACCTGTGAAACTCAGAACTTGATCAATATCTCTTGTTAGCAAAAGACACTTATGAAACTTCCCATTAGACTTAGCCATACTGTAACAGTTTTCTTCCACCATAACACTGGAAAATAAAGAGCTAGCACATTATGAAAACTATCATGGCCCTCAGGGACACACCTACTGTTTATTATGAGCACTTACCTTTAACATCCTCCAGTGAATGATTAAATTAAGAGCATTTAGGTACTGTGATTACTCTCAGAAAGGTAGTTTTGGGAAAAAAAGGCTGATGTCTATTTATTTTCCCATTTATGGCCCTTCAGAGTATGGTCTGGATCTTGATGCAAATTAATCTATGTGTATTGATTTCAATTAATATTTATTTATCTGCAATGTCCTGTTTTTAATCTTAGCATTTGTTTTCCTTTAAGCTTACATTTAGAATCAAGAAAAGCCTCTCACATGTGCGGCACGAGACACAGTCCCCACTTAGAGTAAATCTGAATTCAGTGCTGACAAATCAAATAACATTATTTGTTGGATTGTAATTTATAAATAAAACCCAAAAAAACCTTTACAATTTAACTGTAAAAGAGAAGTACCTGACCATGTTTTTTTAAGAAGTAAGAAACTGGTCTGAGATGGAAGAAAGAGCAGCTAGAATTTGAATTACACTTTGATCTTAATTATAACTCTTCATAAGAATCCCCAAAACAACTAATGAATAGGCAAAGCTTTTTAAAGGGGAGATGAAAAAATATCCCAAAACCCAGTGAGGATATTTCTCTCTTTATTGTTTCAGATGGACCTGAAATATAAGTAAACACATGCAGACAAGCATTTCCTCACCAACTTCCACTTGGTTGATCAGGATACAATTCTGAATTGTTTTCTGCTCCTTATTTCATGCCAGTAGTATCAGCTCACCTAGCCCTGAGTTATGTAGATGTCTGAGAGGGTGATGAACTCCTCGAGTTTTTCTGTGCTAGGTTAATGACAGGACACTCATTTCTTTGTTTAGTGTTGTACTATTTATATAATTCTAAATGATACTGGTTTTTGAACAAGACAAAAAGCTTTATGCGAAGTCTTTTTTTTTTCAATTTTCCTTTGGTGAATGCAGTCGATAGAAAATTCTCTGCAGAAGGTGAAAATGTAACTCCAAATCCTTCTATAAACTCAAGAGTGGCACTATGGCTGGTACAAGGGACGCCTTTTGCTATATCTGTATATGTGATTCAAGGACAAAACATTATCAGCAGTTTTCTCCTTGCTTTGTCTCTAACATCAGTTTGCAACAAACTGAGATGAGCTGAGATTCAAAGGATCCACTTCTTCTCAAACATAGGAGGTGCTTTTTCTAGACAGTAGGAGTGCTTTTCTCTCCCCCAGAGATCCTTCCCACGTTTTCTTCCATCTATATACTGATGGAAAGATTGAGCACACCTTCCGTAATTTAAAAATTCCAATTATGTCTGTGTCCATTCAAAACCCACGTGCTCAGAAGAGATTAATTGCCTCAAGGTTAAAATGCTCTGTATTCCTCTGCACACCAAATACATGCTGCATGCCAGAAAAGCAGGCTCCTCCACAGCAATCAAATACTTGAAGGTGTGAATTCTAAAGTGCTTCCCTAGCCACACACCTTGCTGCCAAACATCAATTCCAAATCAAATTATTATCCCTTTAATTACAAAAACATTTACGAGTAACTCTCTGCTCTTACCTGGCATTCCCAGGTGCCTCTCAGATTCAGACAACAAGCAGGTGCCTTATCTCTAGTACATGCCATCACAGTGCTTTTTGATAACGAATTACAGTCTCATCGCTCGTCAGAAAAGTTTTCATTTCCATACTGTACTTTCTAAGTTTGCAACAGAATGCTGGACTCATCTTGAGCTGTGGTGTAGCTGGCACTGAGCTGCTAAGCTGGCAATGCTGTGCCCTTCAGCAACCAGCTGGCACCGTGATGTGGCTTCACTCACCACAGTCCCCATTTTTCTGCAAGCACCAGCCTGACTGCCCCTTTGTGTGTCCCCTTTTGACCACAGAACGGGCTCGCTGTCCTCCCAGACAGCCTTTTGCTGCATCAGTCAGAGTGCCAGAACATTGCAGCTACCACCAATGACCAGGCGTTTCCAAGGCCTGCTCCCCAGATCAGTTTTGGAGCCATGTTGATGGAGAGCACAGAGACATCCTTAATCCCTGTTTCCCTGTCTCTGAAGTCTCCTTTTGTCCAAAAATAGCTATGTGATTCATGGCAATACCACAGTATTGCTAGGCAGGTGTGAAAGTATTGGTGTTATTCGAGGTTCAAGCAGTGTCACCCTTCCTGAAATATGACTGAGGAACACGCAAGGCATGTGTGATGGAATGAGACCCTCTTCCCTGGGCAGTACTGAAACAGCAGTTGCTGTCCAGAAGGGAATCCATGCTTGGCCAGGAACCTCAGCTCAGCCTCCTTAAACTCAGTCTGTGTGAGAAACACAGTGCATTACTGTAGGACTCAATCTTCGCTTTCTGAGGCAGAAGAGACATCCAGTTTACCGAAGGAATTTTTAGCTCAGCAACGGCTTTGTCCTTCCTGTACCTTCTTCATTCTGCTCTTCTTAACATGCAGAGTGCTCAGAGGTCTGTGTTTCAATAGCTGCTGTTGCACCTGTTTTGACTGTTTCCCTTTGTTTCAAGGGCATCTTTTGTGTTATCTGTTGCTAAATTGTCCTTGAAAAACTTCCTCTCCCTGTTGTACTGGCCCTTGTCCAGCTGCAATGTGGTTCTGAAAGTGCTGAAATATTGTTGTTATTTACTGCCATTGGTTACCATGACACACAGAAATCAAAAGATTGTGGGGAAACTTGTTTTTCATAAAATTTCTGGCCATCAGAATGAGTTGACTAAATCAAGAATAGAACATACAAATCAAATTGTCTGTTGTTGGAAAGTATGTTTCTAAAAGCCAGAATGATGGGAAAGAAATGCTTTTGTGTCATGACCTGAAATTAATCAAATTCCAGTTTTGCTCCTAAACCTACAGATAAGGAATTTTTGCAATAGAATGACAATTGCTCCCTGTCTCATTCTCATCAATCACATCCAGCTGAGAAGGCAGCAGCCTCTGAAAGTCCCAGAAATATTCCTGACTTAAATACTGCAAGCAGATCTCTGGCTTTGTGTATTGCGAGTGGCAAACCAGTACCACTGGCTTGTATGTTAACGTGGCCAGTGGTGACTTTTTCCTGCTAAATTTGTTGGTAAATTTGTTAAACTACCTCCTCCAGGTGCAATTTTCCAATAAAACTTGATTTTTATGAATTTTAGTAGTTTTTTCCCCCTAATTTTAACCTATCCTCTTCCATTTTGGCTGAGGAACACTTGTTTGAAGCAGTCGGGTCCAGCAATGAAAATCTTTGCTTGAGGTTCAGCACTCTCCTACTTTTACTATGCACTTCTCTGACAGCTGTAATGGTTTCTTTTGTTCTATAAATTGAAAGTCTGAACCACTAAAAGCCATAAATCTCTTCCTGCCCCAAAATTCTGACTCTGGCTTTAAAATAATTTAAATTTTTTTTTATTTACACTTTCTTTTGTATCTGAGCTTCATTCAAGTAGTTCTTTCTACTTCTTCTTTACAATACCAAGGACTAAATGTGCTTTGTAGATGGAAACTGAGGTTTTGGCATGATTTTGTGACACCAGAAAACACAAAGGAAAACAACAACTCTTTAAGGAAAACACAAAGTATTACGATAGTCCCGATAAAGATGCAAGACTTATCAGTGAGTTGCTTTAGAAGCCTAACCATGTTAAGACATGCCAACTGACAAACTATTCAGCTTACATGGTGGTGGTAAGGGGCATATTTATTCCCCAAATACATTCTCCCATTCAGCATAGAAAGCTCAAAGTTTAGATCTTTCCACTTGCAGAAAACAAAACTTTTAAGCGATTCTGTGGCTACTATCAGTATCACATGGGATAAACTTGTAGAAAGCTTCAAGCTTTCTAATTTTCAGGCATAATTTTTGCTTGCTAAAGTAGTTTAGTAGTTTCCAGAAAAAAATTGCAGTGTTTGTACTCTTGGTGGTTCTTCAGTCGGCACTTTAGTTAACAGTTTAAGCAGCTACATGTTTGATTGCTATGGATTTACACATGAAAAAGGCATGAAAGGAAAACCATACCTGCAAAGGGATCCCCATTGGGCACATTTGACAGGAGTACATGGGAACCATGCTGCAGGACAGATCTAATTTACTGATGTGAACTGCCAAATCCCTGCTGTGCAATCCACAAGGGTAATTTGATGGTATAAAGTAGACCTCACCCCAAACGTCTCAAGGCCTTTCTAATTTCCCATGATAAAGTTCCAAAAGCTGGTCGTGTTGAGTAGAGAATGAAAAGCCCGAGATTGTAACTCACATTGCCGTGATTCCCATGCAGCTGTGGGTGATCCTGCATTTTGGAGTTTGCCAGGCTGAGATACAGGTATCTATGTGTGATAAGCAGCTCTGACAACACAAGTTTCAAAGCCACTCAGCAGCAGTCAGGCAGCACTGCTCCTGCTCCTGTCTTTCAGGATTTTCCTACCCACAAGCTTGTGCTTTTTGATTCTTAGCAGCCCCAGCCATCTCTTATCACGATGCTCCATTGCTGACTGCTAGGATACAATCTCAGACAAAGCCTTGGCTGCTAAATTACACTCAAGTAGGTCTTGAAGTGCTTTCTTGGGCAACCCATTTTCTCTCTTGATGTGCCCGTTCATTGCATAAGAAGTGCTTGAAATTCATTCAATCCATGTGAATGATGGGTTGAAGTCCTTAAGGCAGCCATTTCCTTCTCAGGGCTTTCCTAGGCATGCAGTCTGGGAAACACACAGGAAGATTTAATCTTTAATCAGCTCACCTAATTGCTTTATGAAAAACTGCTGCTAACGGGACTTTCCAGGTGAGGAACAACCCAACCTTATCTCAGTGTATCCACGGATGTGCTTTGCAGAATCACCCCAAATACTGACCGAGTTGTTGCAGGCAGTGGTGTGTAAGCAGTCTCTATCTGCAGGCTGAAATATGTCTTTAGAATTTGGCTATTAAATGTTTAATGGCTTTAGTACTATCTATCCGTGCATGTCCACTAAACAAGGGAGATGTTCGAACAGAATGATATCCAGTTCATGACTCTGGCCAGATAGAGATGGAATTCAGAGGAGGGTTTTGCCTCAGTGTTGGTTGCTCTTTCATTCTTCCATACATTTGAAAGAGAACTTTAGGTATAACGAGATGAATGAAACACAGTTTACTCAGCAATACAGAGTCTAGCAAATTTTTGTCTGTTTTTTTGGCTTGTATCAATTCACATAGCACAACATACCATACTAATCTTGCCTCATTTTTAAAAAGTTGTAATTTAAAAAGAAGACCGCCTTTTTATGTAAAGACCTTAGGTGAGGTTCTAATTGTCTCCACTCAAGATGATACTAAGGTATTTGATTGGGTTCAGTAAAACATTATAAACTTCTGAAGGCACTGAGGAGTATATGGAGTCTACCAGGAAGCTTTTGCAGTTGTTAAAAACCTTTACCATAATTACTGCAATTTTTAATTTTTTAAATATTCTGTATATAAAAATGTATTTATCATAACTGTTCCTTTCCCGGGGGCTCTTTTTTGTTCTTTTTATGCTCTTCTGCAGTCATCCTCTTGACTGGAAAAGCAAGTCCTAATGTGTCCCTGTTGTCTTCATTGATGCCAGACTTTTCTTACCGCACATTTAGTATGGAAGAACTAATGAAGTCTTAACACCTCCATTGTTTATGCAACTGTGGTGTGTCCTCCTTGCCCTTTGGTTTATATTTGTGCCTTGCCAACACACTGCATTCATGAGAAAATCATTAATCTATTAACCTCAGCACACTGATTTAATTTACAAGCTATAGTTAGAACTGGTTCACTGCAGCTGCATCTGTAAAAATGAGTCAAACCAACTTCTGAAAACTTAATGTTAGAAATATGTTAATTGCTCAAGCTGCTCTCTGGCCCGTTACAATATCAGATGCATCACACTGAGGCCTTCCTGAATTAAAAAAAAAGTCATTACCTATTTTAATATTTGCCAGTAAGTGTGCAGTGCCCTGCCAGAGCTGGCATCTCTTATCCCAAAGGGTCATCAGCCTGAACCCATCAATTTGACATATTTGGCTGAAAAAGTCATCACCATCTCCCATCAGACTATGAAAAACATCAAGGCTGTTCTTTCAAAATTAAGAAACAGTTTCTCATCTGTCAATCTGGAAAAGAGACAGAATAATTTGGCTGTCACTTGTATACTAAATTATTATAAGGACAATAATGGTGTCATATAACAACAACAATCACATGATCTTTCGGGCAAGTAAATGGACTGTGTTGCAAATGTAAGTTACATCATGCAGATTAAAAAATATCTACCAAATTAAAATGCTCTGGGCCCAATTCTCTTGCTATCCCTATTCTCTTGCTATACTAATGACAAGTACTTTGTCATTAATTCTAAGCAGACTAAGTATACCGTTTCATTCAAATAAAGGTCTGTTCAAGATTTCTGACACTTTGTAATATAGTAAGGATGAAAAGCAATTATCAAATTTGTTTAATTAGGTTAGGATTGTCACATAATTTCAGAAGTTCTCATTTGATTCTAGTACACAGTGTTAGCAAAATATTTTCTCACCAGTCTAGAATGTGATGAAGTAAATAAGAGAAAATATGTTTTACAATGTTTGTGGAAGTAATGGCTTCACTTGCAAAGTTTCTTCTTCTTTTGTGAAGCTGAATTGCCCTTGGGTCTTGGGGAAAGTCAGAGATGGGGAGATACACTAAAAGTCATTTTTTTCAAAAAGTAATCATATGATATCCCTTAATGATAAGAAGGAAAAGGAGAAAATATTAATGAAATTTGGAAAAGTATTTTAGGTTAAAAAATAATAAAGATCTTTTAAAAGTGAACAAATATTCTATATTTTAAAATAAGAAACACATATCAAATTTAAAAAGAGAAGAAAGTTTTGTTTTAAAGGGTTACATAATCTAAAAAACCACAGATTTTTTTTTTAAACTACCTTTTCCATTTATCCCCAAAAGAACTGACAGCTTCCTCAAATTCTCCTTTCAGTTTGAACAGTTTGAACCACACATTCTTTTTTTTATTTTTAGTTTGAAGTTACTGGAGACTTTAGCTGCTTTGCTCAAGGTTGCTGAATACCTACCACCAATTCTGATGGCAATTAAGGGCATTCTGTAAGAGCGTTAAACTGGCAATTCCCCCTTAGATGTACCATAAATGTTACAACCTTAAGGCTCCCATTCAGAACAGTACTTGAGAGACAGCTTTTTGTAGGCCCATGTGACCTCTGGTAACAGACTTTAATGTGTCCTGTGTACTCAGAAGGATGTATATATACAGTAAAAAATTGGAAGAGAAATTTAGACAGCTCTGTCTCTGCTTATAGCACCAGGAAGGGTGAGAATGTTTCAGGGCTGGCAGAAGCAGCTCAGAGCAGAGAGCAGACAGAGAAAGGAGCTGCCCCCCTGGCACTGGAGCCCCTTGGCAAGCAGGCAGTGGAGCTCACAAGAGGATGCTGGAGAAATCTTTTCTTTAGAGATGAGGTGTGGGAGCTACCAAGGACCGCGCTGTGAAGCACTCTGCTGCTCGTGCATGGTGACCAGTTTTTGCCATGCTCCTACGGGAAAGATGCTCAATGTCTGAAGAGCAAATGTCACCTCCTTATCACACAAAGGCGTATGAAGTGTGAAAACATGGAAGAAGGTCTAATCTATTAAAAAAATGTCACATATGGCAATCTGGAAGTTGTGTCCTGTTTTGTCTGCTTCATGTGTATAGTTATATCACTGCAAAATTTCCTTACTTTCCCATGGAAATAGGTTAATGTGACCAGGCCATCATTTACATTTTTCCTCAAAGCCAGCTCATGTACAACATCTTCCTGGAGAAGATAAATTGACCTGGAATTGTTTCATTAAGGAAGGAGTGACAAATGGAGTATGAATCAATCTGTAATGTACAGTCCACGATCAGGACAGTTTCCTGCCTTTGTCTCTCCTCCTCCCACCTCTTCCCTCTTCATCAGAACGCAGTACTCCTTTTGAGGGCTTTATAATTGGGGAGGTTTTGAAAGAAACACTAAATATCCAGTGAATCTGAAGAGTTTTGCTAATTTCTGCCTGCCTGACTTTCCTCCAAAGTCAACAGTTTTAAGTTCTACTCGTTTTTTGTTGAATGAAAATGGGAACAAACCAGCCATTTGCTCCTTTACTGAGGTCAAAGCTGAACAGACAGGAGTGGCTGGCTTAACTGATTAATCATTGCAAATGTTGCAGATGACCATAGGTAATCCAAGCAGCTGACTATGGACACAGTGAAAGCCCATCTGACAACCTGTAACTGATATTTACCATGTAATCCTTAGAAACAGTTAATGAAAGCAGCATACCCCACTGATCTAAATTTTTAATGTTAAAAACATAAACATAAAAATTTGAGTCAGAACCTTTTAGTGAAAAGTCAGAGGCCAAGAGGTCTTGGAGTACGTGATTGTTCCTTCCCAATCCCCTGTGTGATTATATGAAGCAGTAAGACAACTTAACTGCTAAACTGCTTGTAATTATTTACCAAGACAAGCTTTTAATTTGTACCTAACAGGTCCACCGGCCTCTCAAGCCTTTTGACCCTGTCATAAGAGGATAAGGTGATCGCTGTTTCTTAATGTTGTTGTGCTTGATTTTATGACCTCAATAACTCCTAAAGATTCGGATTTGGTTTACATTTGAAACATACCCTCTTTTATGGACATGGTACTAAGCATTTATGGATTTGGCACTAAGACAAACGTTAGTTAAAATTAGTCCCCTTAACTAAGACAGAACTATTTGTTAGAATTTGAAACGCTTTCATCAAATACATTCAACAGCATTTTTGCACTGATTTTCTCTGTTCCTGCTATCTGCCTGACTGTCCTTTTATCCTTCACAAGTTTTGACTCCATTATTCAACTCCAACTGTTTTTAAAGGAAAAACAGGCAAAGATAAGGACTGCTTCAATTTTCATGAAAATTGCAGACTGGAGAGAGAAGGGAGACCAGTGTAGCCCAGCACTGAAGGAAAGGCAGCGAGGACTCAGCATTTTTAGACTCTGTTTAGCAGCAGTCAGTTCTCTGGTAAGCACGAGCTTTCCAGCCATCAGGCACAGAAATCCAGAGGACCTGCAGCTCCCCCTCCCCGTGGGAAGCCACTGACGGAGGGAGCCTCTGTGTGCTCGGTGTGGGATTTAGGGGCCAGAGACACAGATCCAAAAGCAGGAGTGTTTCACTGGCTCTGTTGCTGGCAGAAAACTCATTTTAATGAACACTGACATGCTGAGATAGAAACAGGGCCATTATTCTATTGAGGCTGACAAATGCCTATTTCTCATTGAGATGAAAAAGCTTGACCTTGTGCTTAAACTAGAGATGATATGATCAAAGTACACGTGATGTCACCTAGAAATCACCTGGAAACTGGTGAAAGCCTGATATTATTGTAGGAGTTCAAAGAATGTAGCAACACGCTCCTATCCTTTAAAAAGTGTAATAATTTTCCAAACATGGGCAGGGTTCTTCCTTTATGCTCATTCTCACCGTCAATATTTTGTAGCAAAGCAGTCCAACAGGTGTGATAATTCTTGGAAATGGGAGTTCTCTGTGCTCTGTCTCCCGGCTTATTTGATATGAATTGTATTCAGCTCCATCCAGCTCATACACCAGTGCTTGCCGAAGGCACTGTCTACTGTGCGTTGCAAGTGGAAATGTCAGGATGTTTAGCATATGCTCTTCAGGGACACAGAGATCTTTCCTGGAGCACAGACGAGATTAATATTATTAATGGAGATATCTGTAGTGGAAACAATCTTCCAAATGCTTTGAATATCGAGCATATTAAACAAAGAAAATAAAACATATTGAAACACCTTAGAAACTTGCAAGGCAAATAGTAGCTCAGGGCAACAACATTTCTTATTTCCCAAGGTTCCTTCAATGGATACGCAGATTTCTTTTGCATATTTTCTCTAAAAACAAAGGCCAATTTATTATCTGAAAAGCATTTACGTGTCAGTCCAAGCTGTCTGAATGGAGCTGAAAAATTTTAGCAAAACTTCTTTACCATCTATCATTCATCTGAGCATTTCCAGACAAATTGTGCAATAATTGTTGGGGAAAAAAGGAAAAAGGATCGTTGCATATTATTTTTGGACAATCGTCTGGCACTATTTGAAAAATAGCATATTGAACACATTAACAGAGCTAAGCACGAAAAGACCTGCACTGAAGCCATATACTGAATGTTTTTCAGCACAGACTTACAGTGTTGTGAAATTCATTAACAGTTTATTGCTAGCGTTCCTCTCTCCTAATGCAACACGAATGTCAAGTACCATGTAGATGGGAGGCTAATAACCAGCCTGATGAGAGGTTTGACTGCTGGAAAGGAGTCTGTATGATCTCAGCTGTCTCCACAGGTGCTGCAGGAGGATACTAATAGGCAGCTGGCCGAGATGATAGCTGTGTATCTCTTCCAACTGGAGCTGTTCTGTTCTGTTCTGTTCTGACACGCCTTCTTGCAAGAAGATCTATTCAGCCTCCACACAGTGTGGTGAATCCTGGAGTATGGTGTGGGAATTTCCTTCCCATCAACCCATAAGCAAACTTACAATAGTTTAAAGAAGCCTAGATTTCTAGAGTCTATAATTAGGGAGAATAAATCCCAATTATTGTTAGCACTGCTTAACCATCCCTTTCCAAAGCTTGTGCTGAGGGCTTAACCTTGCTGTGAGGTGGTGAGACTTTTTTTTTTTTTTGCAGAGCTTTCAACGTGCCCTGGTCAGAAGGGCTTGATGTCTCCTGTAGGTGCTTAAACGGTGTCTTGCTCTCTGTGTTTTGCCTGTTAAGTTGGAGTCACATTTATGGAAGGAAACTTATCATGCCAAAACTTGATGCTGCTACATTCCTAAGTAGCAAAGAACTTCATTTAGTTTAATCTCCTAATAAGGAATCCTTTTCGTGTCCCTGTTCACTTGAATGGCTCTCTGTAGACAGTGTTGACTTTCATGCAACCTAGAAAATGATAATAATTTCCAAGGCTTTTGTTTCTCTTTCAAATCTGGTTGAAACTGGTCAGCGGATCCAAAAGTTCTTGATGAGAAGCGGCAGATGGATGAACAGATGATTAAGCAGACAGATAGACAGCAGGAACATCTAAGATTCATTTCATTAGGAAACTGGACTGAAAACAGAAGTAGCAGTGGGTACTTGGATAACATTCATATTTTGGTCACCAATTTAAAAAATGCCATGTTTTTGAAACCATTTCAAAGCTTCTAGATGACATCCTTAGTGGTTTAAACAGCAAAGGGAAAAACAAAGGAACATTGCTGAGACTTTTTTCCAGATCCTTTTTTGGGTCAGAATGCTACATTTTTATAGTTTGGACTGTATTTTAAACCTTTAAAGCCAGATGCAGCTTGGACAGCCCTGGAAATTTCAATGGAGGATTAATGTGTGTCATTAAGCGAAGAAACATGGTCTAGTAGTTTTCAATAGCAACAAATGCTTGCTATGGTACTTCTCTGACCAACATATTTTTCACTTACTGTAAAGCCTGTGGGCTGCTGTAAGTGTATGAAATATCCATGCAGGAAAGTTGACAGTGAGTTGTTGTGATTTAAGCTGGCTGCTACATTCCTGCAGCAAAGGGCATTCTTGTTCCTAAACATTTTCCTTCCAAGCTGATCCAGCTCACCAAAAGGAAAGCCCCTTCCCCCATTTAATATTTACTTGTTTACTCATATTTACTGTTTGCTTTAGAGGGCTATTTACTTATTGGCAAATTGATCCAAGTCAACCTGTAGGCTGACTGTCAGTTGATCCATTAACAGGGAGAGGTTTGCTAGGTGCAGACAGAGATGGCAAAAAGCAGGAATGCTCTTTTGGGTGGCTGAAATACATAATAAACCTACACGCAGGAAAAACAAGTTCCCCAGAAGAAAAGCATGAAGAGAAAAGCAGCTGGTTAAAGCTGGAGACTTCCTTTCTAGAGTGCTCTGAGCAGAGCAGAGAACTCCAGACATTCGCAGTCCAGTGACTCCTTTGAGCTACAGTAGCTCTAGAAGGCCATGGAAAAAGTTTGGCTTGGTATTCCCTGTGTAAGATTATATTGGAATGCACTAAGAAGTCAGGCCTCTCCCTCAGCCGTCAAAATCAGGACCCTAGGGCAGAGCTGTGCCACCCTTCCTTCAGGGGTGCTGCTCTTCCACAGCTGCATCAGCAGCGATGGGGCTCTGTGGCCAAGCAGCAGCAGTCACTGCTGGCCCTGCTGGCTCAAAGCAGGGCACCGTCCCAACACAGAGTGAAACGCCAAGTGGTTCACACACAAGGTGGAATTTGCAAAGGCTCTCACTGCTAAACCGCTTCTGCTTCCTTTGAAATCGGTTCTCTCACAGCATTCCACCTACTCAGTCGGGCCAATGGTGAAAGTTTTGAAAACTCCACTTTATGAGTATGAGAAACATGATAGAATCAAGCCAGGAACATAATATATAGCCTCTGTCCACCTTCTCTGCTTTCTAACTTCCCAGTTTAATTCACCAGCTGATGCTCCCTAACAGGTTGCAAAAGTCTGCCTTCTCAAGCAGTCATGAGAGAGCCTGCAAATTTCTCAAAGCACTTTCATAATATACCAAAACTATTTACCACTGCCTCCAGAGAAGTATGCTTTGGAACAGTCTCATAAGGTCAAGTTATCCCACTGAAACACCTATTAGTATAAAGAGAATGAAAAAAAAAGAAAGAAAGAAAAATGAACAAGCCAACAGCAGTAGCACAGCCCTGGAAAATATGAAGTCATCAGTAGAGTTCAGCCAGAGCAGACTCCCATTAAATTTTGTTTAAGAGCCAAGTTCCACCCTGAGATATGTGTGAGCTGCAGTTTATTTCAGGGAGAGCTGTGCTGTACTTCATGCCATGGCAAGTCTTGGACACAAGTATGTATCTGTTACAAGACAGAGAGGAGTAAAGCCCGCTTCCCTTTTGCATTTTTTTGGTTCTGTCCATATAGATGAAATACAAAACTTAAAAGAAGTGGATAAAACAGGCCACAGGCCCCAGCTTTACAGGGTCTCTCTGTCAAATTTATTTCCTTCTTCCTGAACGTCTGTCTTTCTAAATCCACTAGGCTACTTTTGTGAGACGTGGCTGCCTTTCCCTGTGCCCCTGCTACACCCAGAAGTGTTAAACACACAGGCAGGAGCTCTAAAGCTTGTCTTTCTAGCTTCTCTGCTCTCGAGAGTCCCTTTAGGAGGCAGTCAGCAAGAAGTGCTCCCTGGGAGATGCACATGCCTTAGAAAGAAGGGTCATACACAGCAGTCTGCCTTTAATTCTTTAAAACCTTACACTGCATATTTTTGCCTGACAAGTAGGAGCTCTGCTTAATGAGGAGGGAAGAAGGGGTGGCAGGCATGTTCCCTATCCTGGCTTCATTCCAAGACAGGGGCTAGGCTTACCAGCACCTTTGTACTGTGCTGGGTTGCACAGCTGGCTTCGGACAAAAGCCTTTATCATAGCTGGGGTGGACAGCTGCTGCACAGCTGGCTGATGTAGGGGGACAAAATGATAAAGCCATGGTCACACGCCCCTGGAGGCACTGGGGTCACCTAGGAGAAGGGGACTGGACAGAGGAGTTCCCTGCTCTCTGCCACCAGCTGCGCATTCAGTGATGCTGAGCTTCGAAGGTTGAATTCTTTCAACTACAAGTTAAAAGAGCTCATTCAAGAGGGGCAGGCAAGGCTCAGTCCTGCCAAGTGCCGAGTCTGGATGTGAGCAGGAGGTTAAAGTATTTCATATGAGAAACTCTGGTAAATGCAAAAGCTTTTATACCCCAAGGCAACCATTTAAACACTGAATTACTAATTCTGGCTCAAAACTTTCCCATTTCTCAGATCCCTTGATGGTTGCCCTGTGCTTTAACTCTCCGTTAGGAATCTGCTACTGGCTCTAGCGGGTAAGATGGACCATCAGCTCCATCAGCTCAGTGCAGCACTTTCATGGGCAGAGATGGAAAAAGCTTTTAAGTCCTGGTTAGTCAAGAAAACCCAGCACCATCAGGGTCAAACCCACACTGGCCATCACTTGCCATGGATTCTGTGGCAGATGGGTAGAAGCGGCAACATCCCTGGGAAAGAAAGTCTCTTTTCCTTAATACTGGTGTAACCGAACAGCTGGTGAGGGCCAAGGGAGACACACAGGCAGCTCTGGTCATGCCACAACGTCACTTCATTGTGCAATGGCGGTGAAACAAAGGATGGGGAAAATTGGTACCAAATCCCATTAGCTAGAAGATGGATTGGAAATATCTCAGCAAGGTTGGGGAATGGAAAAGACAGATGTGTGTGGCCCTGGGAGTCTGGAGAGACATATGACCCTCGGTCACAGCTGATGTGCCGTGGCTTTGCTTCTGTTAAGGGATGGCGTTTGCATTTCTTGCTACGTCTCCTCTCACCTAAGATATTTTCAGTGGAGCGGGGAGTGGGAGGAAATTATCCTCTTAGGGATATGGATGCTCATGTCCACAGGCAGCAAGCTGGTGCCTTAAAGTGCCAAATAGTGGAAAACAAAATCAATTGCAAAGCTGAACACCCACATTTATTAGTATTTCCCTTGCAGACTTCCCTCAGCCACCCAAAAGTCCTGGACCTTGCTCTGTGCTGCGGGCAGCAGGGCATGACTGGGGAGGGTTGATCCCCTAGGGTTTGACAGCTTCTTCTCAGGTGTGAGCTGTGAAGGAAACCACTTGGGTGGAAAATGGCATTTGCTGCGTGTTCCGGTTTCCAAAACTCTTTTTCTCATTCAGTGAGGAAAATGTACCCCTCTCTTCTGGAATAAATCACACACACAATCTTTAGTTACAGAACATGTGCTTTTCCGCCTCCCACATCTCCCCCCAGTGACTGCTGCAGTTTCATATCTGACAAAAATAGCCATCCAGACCTCCAAAGGGAGGAGCTTGTATTTCTCCCTCTGGCCATCTCCAGCAGCTGCCAGCTCTGCGAGGCCCTGGGGCTGCACCGCGATTGAGAGGGGGGAAGATTCACCCAGGGATTTGGTACTCAGATCACTTAAAAACAGCACAGTGGGAGCAGCAACATGGAAGTTACGCTCCCATCTGCTCTGCTACTGGGCTCTGGAGAAAACAGGACACAGGATATGCTTCCTGTCTGGGGAAGGCTTGTAGCAGCCTGGGAAAGAAGGCATGACCTTTTCCTTAAAGGAAATGCATGTCGTGGAGAGGAGTAGGGAGGAAAAGTCCAGGCTGCATTTTTTTCTTAAAAACAGTGTCATTCAGCTATACCTCCTCTCACTTTCTCCCCTGTGTTTAAAGCTGATCTTTACTTATTTAGCAATGCCACATTTTATAGAGTTTCATCCCTCTCTGCCACCCCATTGTCGCTGCAGTAAGTCATGAACCTTCTGACACAAGTCAGAGGCTGTCAAAATGAAAGGTTTCATTCATTGCAAGCAAAGGGAGCCAGAGGAGGTACCTTAAGAGCAGGAGGGCTCAGCTCACGCTCTGTTTCCAGCTCACAAATGGTTATGTCCCCAGGATACAGAGATTAAGCATCTCACACAGAACGTGGGAGGAGGAAGAAGAGTCTTTGTCTGAGATTCACAGATTTTAATGGATTCCAGGAGGGGAAATCTTTTACCCCAGGAGCAACAGCAAAGTTCAGAGAAATGTAAGAGCATTTATCTCCCCAGTTACATTCCTGCCTGCCAAAAGCAGGAGGGGTGATTTACTCCTTCTTGGTACAAAGAGTCCCTTATGGATCATTAATCCACAGGGAGAATGAGCTCAGGAGCCACATCTTTTCTTAATGTGAAAGAACCTTGAATCAGCAGGAAGTTTTCTTTGGGAGCATACAGGATCAGTTTATCTTTATTTGCTTCCCACTACCCTCTGTCTTCAATAGTATTTCCTGCAAGAGTTCTAGTTACCATTGATAAATCACTTTGCCTTCATTAAAATCCGTGGTGATAGTAGACGAGGCTGCTGTGAGCTAGACCGAGGCATTTGAAGCAGAGTAGTATTAAAAACTTGAGATCTGAAATCAGCAAATTCTGATACAAAGTCCAATAAAATCAATGTGAGCAATCTCAAGTTCCAGGGTACAAGTATCTCAACAACAATCATTTCAGCACTGCAATGGCAGCTTGCAATAAGTAAGGCTTTTCCCAAGAAAGTGCAGAAACAGGAAGGACACAGAAATGGTCGACTATTTGTTTGCAGGCCAGGACCTCAGGTGATCTCAGGCGATGAAGCTTTCTGTTTACAGCTACAGCTGTACAGAAAACATGCACCAAAACTTATGGTAGGTAAAGGCTTAGATCTGGTGGACACCACTTGTTAATATTTTCTCATTTCTTTTGGAGTAATAAAAAGAAAAATAGTCTCATTTTGTCTCACTTTGACTCCGTGAAAGCACCTGACAATATTTCTATAATGTCTCAGTTGCTAAGTGAGGAACATTATAGACTGTGTCTCTCTATAGATATTCACAATATGCAGACATTTACAATATGCCACTGTTCTACGGGGGATGGCATTTTATACTCTCTACCTCGGCAAAAAAGAAGTGCAGCAGAGAATTACATTTCTGTATTCAAATCTCCCAAAAAGCACTCACTCCATGCTGAGATTTGCCAGGTTCCACATAAGTCTGGTAAATCCACATCCTTATTACTGTAAATGACTTACAAGATCAGAAATGTGGCTGAAAGGGAAAACCCAAAGCTGGCTGGTGTCCTTGGGTTTTATGCTCTCCTGTGTGTCTGCATGCGCACACAGCATCCTTTATTTTGGCTCTTTGTCACACAGTTAGGCTTTGACAAATTGAAAAGTATTAAGATTAGAACAATCATGTTTACATGTATTACCACCTGCTACTTCATTTCTTCCATGGTGCTTAAATGTTCAGGCATGTGGCTTTGAAACACGGTACCTTTAATGCACTTAAAAACTCTGCTGGATTTCCTGCTTGCTTTGATCTCCACAGTCTAGAAACTATCTCAGAGAATACAAATAAATGTGTTTAGGGGAAAAATATTTTCAAGGAGAAACCCCTAAAGTCCTTCCAGCTTGATATGCATTACCAGTTGATGTCATACTGAAGGCTGTTTTTTGCATTTTATCTTCATGCTTCAGGAGGCTGAAATCTCTGTCCAGAATCAGAAACTCGATGAAGTAACTTGGGAAGACAGATGTGGTCAGTGTCACATGAGCACCAAAATGTCAAATAATGATTTGGTGATTTTTGTTTAGAAAGGAGAGGGAGGGAGAGATCATTCTGAGAAATTTACAGACTAAACAAAGTAAAAAGGATACACTTTTGCAATGAAGAAGACTGTATTTTGTCAAGAGGAAATGGGAAGGATGTGAAAGGAAAGCTTGCTATTAATCATGAGTAGGAACGAGACATTAACTGGAGAGCTGGAAACAGAGGAAAGGCTCGGATAACCAAGGCTTTGAAAAAAACCAACTTCTTTTGGGGGCTGTACAACACCATCTTTTCCATCTCTCGCCATACCAACTCACCATGTATCACCACCCTCGTGGTAATGGCCTGGATTTGAAGTAATTTCCAATTGTCCCCTGTACAGCAAATAGAAATCAGATCTGGGTTCTTGGGTCGGGGTGTGGGATGGTTAACATGAGAAGAGGTGTTTCGAGGAACCAGATCCACTCAGTTATACAAAAGGTGAGATAGAAGGGTATTTTTCATTTTTTAAGGATGTTCATGGGTCCAGTCACTAACCATTGCTTGAGCTCTAGGTATGAAGAGTAGACAGCTCTAAGTGGGAGATGGTAAAGTGCCAAAGGCAATCAGCAAGGTTTCAAAAGAATTTGTTTCTTCCCATTAGGTGCACACAGCCTTCATGAGAAGGACCTACCAAGCACCCTCTGAATCATATAATCATAGAATGGGTTGGGTTGGAAGGGACCTTAAAGATCATCTGTTTCCAACCACACCCCCATGGTCAGTGGCATCTTCCACTAGACCATGTTGCTCAAAGCCCCAGCCAACCTGGCCGCCTTCTTCCTGACCTCCTGGTGTTCTTCTTGGCCTTGGTGATGTGAGAAGCTGTTCACTCCTCTTCATGACTGCAGGGATAGGCTGAGTAATAGGAAAAGTGACAGAGTGTTCAGAGCACACTGAGTGGTTTTGAAAAAGAGTGAAAAAAGTCCTTTTTTCCCAAAGCAAAGGGGACACTGGAACTAGGTTCCCAACTGCAGATTTGTTTCCCGGTGTACTCAGCACTTTACGCAGGGTTTTCTGTAGAGAGAGATACAGCCTCACCCTGTGTATAGCCCCTGTTTCCACCCAGGGCTTAACTGCTGTTAGTAACTGGTAGCAGAGGCTTCTTTAAACTAAAAAAAAAAGTCCCTAGGAGTTCATTGAGGCAAAACTGGATTTTTATGCAATAGAGTCCAAAAATCAAAGGCCATTGACGTAATTATGGAAATTCAAAAGAGACAGACAAGAATCATCTCTCCCAATTGTGTGATCCAGAATGCATAAAGCATGTCCCAGTTGTAAACAAAAATTGCTATGTGGTGACAGGAAAGGTCTGGAGAGGGGAGGTGTTGTTTCATAGCAAGCTGTGAAGATGAGAGAGCAAAGAGAAATCAATAGAGAAGAGGGAGAGAGAGTGGAAGAGGGGGCAACTCCCAAAGGAAACAAAGCCTCAGCCCAGATGGTGACAGAGGAAGATCTATGTCTTCCTGTCCTGTTCTTTTATTCTTTCCCACTGGCAGCACTGTGGAAGGTCCTTGAATGAAGCGGGGAAATGGCATTTTTCAGCTGGGACCTGTGTGTCTCTTGTATGTTCATACATGGCCATTTACTTGTGGGCTAAGAAAGGGACAGACAGGCAGGATTAGGAGGTGCAGAGGATATCTCAACTAGGCAACATGAGAGAGCAGGTGTGAGAGAGGCCACAGATACACCAAGGATTTAATTTCCTGCTTGCTTTGTTGGATGGGACTGGAACTGTGCTCATTACACTTGAATGAACCACTGATAGAAGAACAATCTCAGCTAGATCATGAGTGCTGGTTGTAGAAGTTTCAGGAAATAAAAGACTCGACCGTCTCATAATAAATTGGTAAATTTCTAGCCCTGATACATGCTATGAAAATCTTGAAAGCAGAATTCAACAACATATCCTAGAAGACAGAAATAAAATATAAAAATCCAGCATGTCATTTTAAACATCAGGATTTTTGAATATGCAGACAAGTTTCCTGAACTCTTGCATTACTACAATTTTATGGTAACTCTTCACAATCCTCTAGAAATATTTTTTCCCTCTATTCATTCATACATGTAACTCTTCAATCACTTGTGTCTTGGGACTTAATACTTTGTGTTAAGTAATTTGTGGTCTGTTTGTTTTACTTAAGGGTTATTTGTTTTATCTAAAGTCAGCCATCAAGACCTGCTTTTTCATTCCTTCTTAAGTGACTGAAATTTTTGAAACGTCCAATTAGCAGACAAGAAGCATCTTGCTTTTGTCTTAGTAAGAACACTTTTCAAAGAAAATGAGCTGAACAGCAGAGAAGAAGTTTGCCTACAAAAAAAAAGTTAAACTGGAATAACAATTCTGTAAAATCTATTCCAGTATAAATTAATCTTCTCAGTTATTTGAGGGGGACACAGAATAACATAATATGATTGAATTGATTCTTGAATAAGTATTCTGTTTCCAAAGGGGTGAAGTTTTTTTAAAAGAATAACTTTAATTTCAGTATGAATATACTAATATGATCAATGTTTCCAGAAAACTGTCCTAAAGATGCAGCTACCGAATTCTCCCAGCCCAGATGAGCTAGAAGAGGGATATAAACCTGAACAAATGAAGCCATATAAGCAGTGGAAAGGGTGGTGTGTATAAATATGCATGTGTTTGTACATGTATGCGTACAGATATAGGGTGTGTTGTATATACATACACTCTGGGTGTGTATATATGTGTGTATAGACAGAATTCAAACCCCTTTTCTAGGTTCGGTGTTATTAAAAGAGTCTCTGCTCGCAACTCTAAACACAACTCACAACTCACAACTCTAAACACCTACGCATATGTAAGGATTTAATGTCTGATTCTGCACGGCTGTGACCTTGTCACGTATGTTCTTTATGGTGTGGACTGCTTCGTAAAACTAGGTACTTTAAACATGCAGTCCCCAGTAAAATAGGCATTTATCACTCACAATAACAAAGAACTGTCTCAGGGTGTGTTCAAAAGCCCCCCTGCAACTTACTGATAAAAAGCTCAACTCTGTTTCGGGGCTTATCTGAAGAAGAAAGAGGTAGAGACCCTCATGAAATAACTGACTTTTTTTCCCCCTCTTAAGACGAAACAGGGAGGCAGAGGAAAGGAAAAAAAAATCACTTTAAAACTCCAATGCAGCAGAACAAGTTTAACCCATTGAGATTTTAAGTGAAGTTTTCTGCTTCATCAGGAAGAACCCTGTGGTGAAACATATGTCAGAAGAGAAGAAGATATGAGAAACTGGCTTCCTTTGCATATGAGATGATTAATTAAGAGGAAAATCACTTAGCCAGCTGTCTCATTGGTGAAACTACGCGTGCAAGGTACATCTGCAATAAGGGAACAGAATAACGCAGGCAGTGCATTTGGTTTCCATGCTAACATAGCAGAGATAGGAATCTGGTGTGAATTAGATCATGCTGACTCTTGGAGAAACAAAGGAGTCCAGACCTTATTTCAGCTACAAATGATGAGCTGCATGTCTGTTGTTATAGCACTGCAGTATCGTTACTTGGTGCAGTTATCAGTTACAAATAAATTATCCAGAGAAGAGAGGCCTTTCCTCCATTTGCGTTCATAAATTTTTGGCAAACCAAACCTGATTTCTCCAAGTGACACTTTTCTCCATTCTCCAGGTAGTTTTTCAGAATGCTTAGCAGCTGGAGAATTTTTCATTGACTCGTTACTGGGGTAATGCTGTCAAATGCATCTGACTTAGGAAATTAAGTAAGTAAAACACAATTGTCTGCTGCCCGAATACGTGCCCTCCAAAAGTGTTCTTATATTCTTGTCACTGTGGCATCTGGGTTTTTCATGCATTTTCTATCACAACTTATATGTGAAGCAAAAAAATTGTAAACAAAGTTCCTGCTTATGCCAAATGCTGTTTTCAAAAGTTTTCTGATCTTTCTGTGGGAAACAAACAGGCCAGTTGCTAAATGACTTCTGAGCAGTGTTTTTTTCCTGAGCGTGCATTAAAAAATTAGGGAGTGGGAAGCAAAGAGCTGTTGCCCCAGTGGATCTACTGGAATCAAACCAACTCCTACCTCCCCAGGTTTTCCCAGCTAAAAGCTGCCTCACCAGCAGTGTCTATGGAGAGCAGTCATTTCTCTCCCACCTGTAATCTCTCCTTTTCACCAGCCTTTTGAAGAAGAGGTGACTGTACAGCACCTAGCACAATCAGATCCCTCTGTTGGCATGAATTTCTCTATGCTATAGGAATACTAATCCCTCCCCAACAATAGAGACAGGCACTGCACAGAGCACACACACAAACAGACTTTCATTAGAGAATGCAGTCCTGAAAGCCTGTTTCACAAAAGACTTTGCTGATTGAACTCAGTCATTTGAACAGTGATGGATACAGGATATATTACACAAGAGCCTAGAAAGAAAGGTGCAGCAATATCAGCAATGAGATGCAGACACTGCATAATTCTGTAATATTCACAGGCTTAAGCACACAACTAGCCATAACCTGAATCTTTAACATCGACAGTGTGCCTTTTTTTTTTTTTTTTTAAATGATGCCCAGCAATGCTGAAAATTGCGTATTTTAAAACAGCAGACTCCTATTTGGGTCGACATCCTCCCTATTCTCTCCAGCTCAGCAGTTTGCCAACATTTCTTCTGTTAATTACTGAAATTTCAGGTGCATTCTGAGCCTTTCAATTCCCAGCCTTTCACATAAATATGTCAGACAATGAGGGTGTCAGGAGAGCCCTGGGGTATAAAGCCAAATTTTCCAATTCATATGCACAGCGGTGGGAAACAAACATACAAGCAGAGACATTCAATTTACATAAATGCTTGTGGGATATGTTTTGAGATTTCTGTGCTAAAAATGAGAGGTTATTATAATCTGTAGGTTTCCTTGTGTATAAATGCTCACAGGTTTACCAGCGAAGACCAGATTTTCATAATCAATAGCCTCTGTTTTTGTTTATCACTTACTGTCACCGGCAAGCACTTCTGTTGATTAAGGACAATGAAATCACATAGATTGCCAAGACGTGAATAATACGATTAAAAGCCTACAGGGTTCATTCAAGGCTTTTCACAGGCCTTGTGTGAAAGGCAAGTGGTATTGCTCCAGGAACATCGAAAGGACCAGTCTGCAGCCCCGAAATCTATCTCATTATGAGTTAAAGATGGGGCAAGGCTGTTCTCAGAACCACACCCATTCACAGCTATAAGTCACTCTGCCTTTGTCCGAGGCCACCTTTGCAAGGTCTGAGCCTCTCTGGGGGGACAGCCCACACGTACGTGACTCATTTTGCCAGAAGCTGTAACCGTCATTGGGGCAGGTGGGGAAGCTCGGCCTGATGGAGCTGAGACCTCCTGCTTGTAAAACAGAGGCAGCACCACCAGACTCTGCTCCCCTAAGCAGGGCAGCGCCTGGGTTACTGCTGGAGGACAGCTGGCAGTGCAGACGGAGTGCATACAGCTCAGAAGGCTGGCTTTGCTTTGCGCTGTTCCTCACCCTCTTCCTCCCTATGCAGCTGGGGCATGGCCTGAGGACCAGCCTTGCTTCTTGGTTTCTTTTTGGGCCAATTCTTCTGCGTGGCATACATCACACTGCTTCCCTATCCACGCAGGAGGAGGACCTTATCTGTTGATGGGTGATGAGGAAAGGAAGCCTCCACAAACTGCTCTTCTTAACCACTAACTCCTTTGAAGGCTGGCATTTGGAGTATAAGAGGCCCCAGAAAAACATTCCCAGCCTGCTGGGTACAGATGAAATCCTGTCAATTGCAGAGCACCTTCTCCAAGGGGATGAACACCTTTGACCCATGAAGATGGCTTTGCACGGATCACTGCCTCCCCAGGTTGAACCTTTGACCTGGTGACGTTTATTGTCCTAGTCCTTCACCTCATTTGAGCTGTCCCGCTGCCTCAAAATAGGGTCACCGCAGTCTAAAAGGAAGAGGGCAAACGCTACCAGCTGAATTGAGATTGCCAAGTGAAGTTCCTCAGGTTTCATAGTAAGTCAGGCAGCTACTGCCTGTACATCTGAGCAGGAAGCAAATGCATCACAGAGTTACTGTCTCCCTCGCCTCTGTTATATGTAGAGAGAGCCCACTCAGATGCCGGTGGATATCTGAGCTGGGCATGGGAAGTGCCCAAGGTGAGATGGTGGGGCATCCCCATATGGAGGCAGAATACATTTACAGCGTTCACAGAGTTGAATATTAAAAATCTGAAACACTAGTCTGCTCCCCACTGGATTGACAGGATCATACTGCATTTATAGAATGAATAAAAATTTCTTATCAGTCGTGAGTGAATACAAGGAGATAAGCAAAGAACATGAGCAATTAGGTAACTTAACACTGTTCAGTTTACATCAGTTGGCAGCTGCTCTGTGGGCTCACCTGCAGGTATTCAGCAAAGAATTAATATAGTCAGTGAAGTCAAAAGTTTTTGATGAT
This sequence comes from Mohoua ochrocephala, assembly GCA_013398855.1. NCBI lineage: Eukaryota > Metazoa > Chordata > Aves > Passeriformes > Acanthizidae > Mohoua > Mohoua ochrocephala. Next base: position 232,960 of record VZTA01026168.1, read on the forward strand.
TTTTTTATGCATTTTCACACCCATCTCAAAGATTTTCACTGTGGCTATGAAGCAAATTTGTTTTCCCAATTATTCTGCCTCTCTGGCAAACATCTGCTGTCCATGCTGCGCAGTGCCTGTCAATATACTGAACTTTCAATTGTTTCTTGTCTTGTTTCTTGCAAAAATAGCATGAATTTTACTAGGAAATAAGACCCTTTTCCCAAAGACCTTCTCTCAAAACCTCAACCATTATCCATGCATCAAGCTTGAATTATACAGAAATATGGTATTATCAGACTCCTCTCTAACTTTTGTTCTTAATCTATAAATTTGATCCATCTGATTAAAAAAAACCCCCAAAACCCCGACAACCAAAGACAAGAATATATTGTGACTATTTTTCAGCCAGAATACTACTTCTAGCTGGATTGCAAGCCATTTATTTTCATGGAGAGTCATATGATCTTAAAATAGTTCAGGTCGAGAATTCCTGTCCACATTTTGGAAAAAAACAAGAGAATCTGATGCATCCGCCTTTTTTCATTATGAGCAGATAAAAGGCCCCATGAGGCACTAACTCCTCGTCCGGTTTCCCCCTAGGGCCTTCTGTGGGGTCTGCCAACCTGTGTCTGCCAGAGAAGCGGCTTGTAATGTATTCAGGACTGTAGAGCTGGTCCTGGATGTGTCACTTGGCCAAGCCCGTCACTGAATATACAAGATCGGGTCTGGACCCTTGCTGATATTTCACAATACACAAGAAGAACCTCAGTGAGTCATGACCACCCTCCTGGACACGCTTGGAGAGCACCAATAGCAGTAATTTACTCAAGCTCTTCCAAACCCAAGCTCTCAGAATCCCGAATTAGCCTGCCTGTGTCTTTCTTGGCTATAACAGACAAGAAGCTGCAATTGAAAACAAGCTATAATATTCTAAGCTGCAGAATGAAGTAGAATAAAATATAAAGGTAACTTCTAATCTTTCTTGTTGGTTAGAACTTGCAAAAAGGACTAAAGAGTAACTAGAAACTGCTGGTTGGGATTACGGAGATTCTGCTTGCTGTGTCTTTTCTGCTGGATCAGCCTGTCTCATTCAAAGCTTGGGAAACATTGTCAGTGTCTACAGCCATACAGAACAAATATCCTTACAGCAGTATCTGGATCAAACCCTGAATTGCAGGCTGCTCCCAGCAGTGCTGTCTGTACTTTCTGCCTTCATTACTGATACCATAGTATGATAAACGATTCTGCTACTGGCAGTTTATTTATTAAAAATAAAACAAACATACTTTCTTGAATTACAACAGGAAAGACCACGCTGAAGTCATAAGAAAAAAAAAAAAAAGATATATTGCAGCACCAAAAACTCAAGAGTTTTCTCAGCTTATCAAATCATAATCGACCCCCTTTCCCTCACCTTTCTTTTTAATACTGTCCCAAAATGAACACTATCATACCACAGCTGAGCTTCTGTGCTCACTTGACTTAAAATTTACTGAAATATGTGGAGTTATGCAAACAGAAGACTTGCCCTCCTGTACAGTCTCTTGCTGAAAAACTAATTTGCTGGTCCTTAAGCCCATGTTTCTAAATTTCCAGGAGCAAAAACACATTGTGGCTTTAAATATAGACTGTCAGTTTGTGGCTTGCGTCTCATATTACACACAGACAGCTTGAGACGTTAAACGCAAGTTGGGCAGCACCATTACTATCTTAGAAAAGCGTCAGTACGCTTTCTAAATGCTCTATAACTTCATTCCTGGAGGCGGGGGGAGGCAAAAACATTCAAATGAAACTTTTCTAAGCTGGGGTTTAGGCGGAAATGTTACTAACTTTGCTCGGTCCTGTTCAGGAGCCAGAGTTTGCAGAGCCTGTTTCAGTTCTTCACTCACACACACGCACACACAAACACAAAGAATTAAGAAAGAAAACAGTTTCTTCACAACTTTTTCCTTCAGGATAAGTCTCAGGCATTCCTTTTTTTTTTTCCTCCCCCATATGAAATGCATTAGACAATCTTTTCCTTAAGCGACAGACTGATAAATCCACTCTTATTGTAAGGGGGGGTGTGGGGGGGTAAGGGTACTCACGTGGTTGAGATGTCGCATTGTTTTGGGAACTCATAATTTACGCCTTTGAAAAATGCCTTATTTGTGTTGACAGTCTCTCTTCCCTGCTCGGAACTGACGGCGGGATTGAACAGAACAGCTGGAAGAACCCAGGAAAATGCTCCTCTTGTTCGGGCTCTCCTTGCCTGGCTCCTGACCCCTTTACAACTGGAAAAGGAAACAGCACATGTGTCATTCTCTTTTGCCTGTGTAGCTCACATGAGCGGGGAGGGGCACCCATTTGCAGATAGCAGTAACTGTATTCAAGTTTTGCAAGTTGGATGTATTCCACCCCTTTGCTTTTATTAGCCAGCAACCCGTGGAAAGAAAATGCTCTTTTCATTCTTAGCCAAATCTAACGCACCTATTAAATCCACTTCCCAAACCCCTATCCACTGCTGTTGATGTTATTTCTGTTAAGTGCAAAACTTGCTGCTGACTCCCTTTCCTAAAATGTCTACCCTTAGTGGGTAAGACTGAAAGTAAGACTTTCAATTTTCATTGCCCAGCATCCCCCTTAACACTCACAGTCTGACTGATTCTGTCCTTTTAACAGGTGATAATTGAGGATGACAATTACAGGGTCAGAGTAGTTACGTCAGCATATACCATGAATCTACACGTGCTCGAAACAAGGAGGAACCTGCAGCTGCAGCACAGGCTGAGGCACAGGTAGCTCCAGTCATGGCTCTGACACAGGCTTCCTAGGGCACCTTTGGCAAAACATTTAATCTCTGCCCCAGTTTGCCATTGGTAGGATAAAGATGAGACACCTGGTTTCTCCTTAGTCTTGGTATTTTTATTTTAATGTACAGGCAGGTGTTATTTATAAATAGGATGTATTTATTGGTCTGCAGAGGTGAATTTCCTCATACTCCACTGCAAGTTTTCCAGCCTGGACTAGGCTGCCAGCTGCCTTGTTTATATAGCTGCCATTTAAAGCTATCTGTTTGGCTGTCTGCATGCTGTACTGCAGTCAGTGGCACGAAGTTCTTGTAAGTGTGCATACACAGTCGGTCTGTAGCTGACACGGACTGTGACTTCAGGTCATACCAGAATACAAGTAGCTTTTAATGCATCTGCCTTAAACGCTAAGAAGAGTGGACAAAGTTTCCATTTTCCTGGTGTCTGTTCTGGAGTCAGGATGAATTAACAGCCTGCCTGTGACAGCAAAAACACAGTAACCATCGGGATGGAAATGGAAAAAAACAGAGTAATGAAATTCAGGCTGGGACCATCCTGTTTTGCAAAATTGTCACAGGATATTTCTGTGAAATCATCTCAGTGACCTCCTACAAGAAATCAGTGCTGTGAACTTGGCTCATAGTATTTATTTAACAGCTATAGGATGGAAAGAACTTATTTACATGCCAACAGCAAATAACAGCTTGTTTGTGAGCATGGATGCAGTAAACGACTTCGGTCAGCATTTTCACACTCTGGGCTCACGGTAGACAGCTCTGGAACATTTAGTGATAGAGCAAAGCAAGGCACAAAACAAAGACAGTGAAATAATAGGAAAAACTCCTGACGTTGCTCCACTGGCTTCAGCTCTATAGTGTGACATTCATTTGCACCCAAAAGCTTCTCTATGAAAATACTGATGGGTATATTTTTGATCACTGCTTCTTCTGTGTAAGAAACACAATGTGCACAGGTGAAATGGGGGCTTTCTGTTCTGGGGCATGAGAACTGTTGTCATGAAAAGTTTTTACATTTAAATGTTTCATCATCCTGATCAAGGACAAGCTGGGTGGGCTTTGAGCAACCTGGTCTGGTGGAAGATGTCAGAAGGGTTGTAACTGGATGATCTTTAAGGTCATCTAACCCAAACCTTTGATCCCTAAGAAATTTCGGAACTGTTGTTGAGAGCTTAGCTGCTGCAGATGAACTGAAGGGTGGTGGAAGTGATGACTGTATTACGTTAGAGCCAGTGGTTTGGACCTTCTTGGGAATTTTTTGGCAACCTACTGAAAACGGCACGCACGATTTGCTCCTGCTGCTTAACCCCTCTGCGTCTGTGCAACACTTCCTGCATCTGTCTGTGTTCCTTATTAAAGCTACTCTCCTACAACCAAAATCACTGGAAGAGTTTTACCCAAGTTATTATAAGAGGATTCTGGCAGAACCAAACCCTCATGGGAAAGTCCCCTTTAACCCCTTGTTATCTTCTTAGGACTTCTTTCTTTGCTTATTGAATAGACTAGGGTTCCCAGAAATCAGAGAGCCATTTCCCAAGGCTGTTGTTTGCCCTCAAACAGGCCATTAAAGAGACCTGCCTGACCTTTTCCACTCGTCATTAATGGGAAATATGTGATGCTGACAAAGGAAGCACCATGCAGCCCAGCACGCTTCCGGAGGAGCCTGAGACTGGGCACTGAACAAAAACCATCCCAGTGCTTTCAGCCAGCTGGTCCTGGGGGACAGGAGGCACCAAAGGAACCCAGAGCAAAAGATGGGAGTGGAGGGCTGGTGGGGAAAATGTGTGATTAATCACTAATTTTCAATTTGACTGCTAATCTTTAAATAGCAGTTGCTTCTGGAAAAAACAAAAGCTCCCCAAAAGGGTTAAAGGGAGAAGATAACAGAAAGATATCTGAGAGCAACTTTTATCTAAGGACTGTGGCATTCACACAGGATTCGCCAGACCTGTGGGATAACACAGGTATGCTAGGAAATGTGTGTGTCAGCTCTGTGGTTTTCATCGGCCAATTACTTGATCTCGAGGCCATGGTGTTCCCATTAACCTACAGAAGAAGTATTGCTTTCCTTCCCTGGTGAATACTTTTGCATCTTCAACCTTTGAAAGAGTGTTTTTCTGAGCAAGGCAATGAAAATTCCCTTTTTTTCTCAGTAGTGCTTTCAGATGTGACAGCGCTTTCAGGCCCAAGAGTGTTAGCTCAGAAGTGGGACCTCTTTTGCCTCTGATACTGCAATTTATCCTACTCCTCCTAAGCACGGCTATGTAATGAATGCATGGTCAGGCCCACATGGTTGTTCTCTTTGATGCTATCTTGCTCCAAGATAAACGATATTTCACAGTCATTCAGGCTTGGCAAGCTGATACAGCATGCTGCAGCTGTTGTTCCCAACAGGAAGGGAGGGTTTGGGCTGCACTCGAAGGAAAATAAATAAATAAAACAAAGGAAAGAGGTTCTCTTCAGGAAGTTATGCCTTACAACAACAGGACATCACACTAGAAATCCCTCTCTCTGATGGATTTTCACGGCAAAACATAATGCAAAATCTGTGATCTCATCCTGTAAAAGCAGTGGCAAGATTGAAAGAGGCTGTCTGGAAAGCTATCAGTAACGTCCTTCACTGCCCATCCTACACAACCTGCAAGCTTCAGAGAAGGTGTTTGGATCCATCGCCTGGGCATTTGAGGAGAGGATGCAGCAGCAGTTGTGCTTGGCTGTGAGCTCAAGATGGGCCTCATGACAATACTGGTGGCCACATCCATATGAGCCAGTGGTGTGTCCCACTTGGTTGCGTGCCATGGTCACCTGGCCAGCTGGCAGGAGAGGTGGTGTTGGCTTTCTCCTCTCCTTTGCTGGCTACACACTTCAGGCTGTCTTAAACATGCCAGGCTGCCGAGCTGTGTGTGGTTGGGTGGAATCCTAGATTTTGAAGACTTTGTGCAGGTCAAGCACCAGCAGAGATTTAACTGCTAGGCTGAATCCTGAAGGAGAGATTCTTCATAGGAAAGCATTTGGCTCTGGACATCCCATGAAATACTATTTTCTACTGATTATCTTCCTCTCCATCTCTGGAAGGAATAATAGTTTATTTATTTGTTACCCTGTGTGGTGTGTTCTCCCCCCTGACTTGTTCCCTTTCTGTTTCCCATTTATTTTTGTGCCGAAAGGGTGAGGAATACTGGCCACAGACAGCGTGGACCATCTCAGCTCTGGTGTAATGTCATGGAGAATGAAACCTTTGTGATGCAAAAGGGATCAATATAGATTTATTACCCAGGATGGACTGTGATGCTGGTATAACTCATGTTTTATGTGGTGCCTATGAAGCCTGTGACTTTAAGTGCAACAAGATTGTGAAATCCTTGGAGCACAGAGCAGGAATTTTCTGTCTGCGTTCATAACACTGAACAAGTTCTTGACCCTCACACGAGGCCAAAAGAGAAGGGTTTACCCTGGAGATAAGAGATCAACTCTCCTTCCTGCTTTGTATCCCAGGCATTTGCCTTTATTTTTACCACTCCTCTGACTTCAGCTTGAAGCTTCGGAATAGATTCCCATCCCTGGAACACATATATCCCCTGCTTTGCCTTATTGCACAATTATTTGCAGTTAAAGGATGTAGTGTGCCTGTTTAAGGTCCCCACTTAATCTGTCAGTTTATTTGGGCCAAGCCCTTTTCCATTTGTGTCTGTACTCAGGGGAACCCCCAGTGTCACTACAATGCAAATACTTGTCAAAACGTGCCATCTCTCTGTGAAATGCAAATATAAGGACACTCTACGTGTTCCCTGTAGCCTGGTGCTTGGCTTTCCATGAATTGTGGTTCATTTAATGACACCATGGAGGGAAGATGTGTAAGGTCAAGAGTTCAGTGGACAGTGGTGCAGAGTCTCTGTAACTCCGTAGTGTCGTCGTGTCCAAAGATCAGACAGAATGTCTTGGAGGCACTGCCTCCTCTCCAATCTAAAGTCCAACACTCTAGACCAGCCAACAGGATGTTGACGTGCAGTTTGATAGTGCATATTTGGAACAGTGGTAACGTCATCTGGGTAGATGTGGAGAGGGTGAATCATACTATCAGCCCTTGCTGAGTTCAAGAAATCAGAGCAGGCTTTGGCACATGGATTTCTCATAACAAAGTAACACAATGATAAATAAAGTGAATCATTCTGCAATTTAAAACAAAGGGGAGACTTGCTCACGCAAAGCAGAATTCAACACTGGAAATCATAATTCCTGAAGGATCTGGTGTAGTTAAACCTTCACTTAGACTGAAAACCTTTATTCTTCTTTACATAGGTGGGACTGTGCTACTGTAGCATAATTTCAATAAGTTGGTTTTTTTTGTTGCTGCATATTAGAGAGCGTCCAAAGGAGGGCAACAAAGATGGTGAAGGGCCTTGAGGGGAAGCCACGTGAGGAGTGGCCGAGGTCACTTGATCTGTTCAGCCTGGAGAAGAGGAGACTGAGGGGAGACCTCACTGCAGTTACAATTTGCTCATGAGGGGAAGATGAAGGGCAACACTGATCTCTTCTCTGTGGTGACCTGTGACAGAACCTAGGGAAATGCCCTGAAGTTGTGTCAGGGGAGGTTTAGGTTGGATACTAGAAAAAGGTTCTTCACCTAGAGGGTGGCTGGGCACTGGAACAGGCTCCCCAGGGAAGTGGTCACAGCACCAGCCTGATGGAGTTCAAGAAGCGTTTGGACAATGCTCTCGGGCATTTGGTGTGACTCTTGTGGATGGTGCTGTGCAGGGTCAGGAGTTGGACTCGATGATCCTCCCAACTCAGCACACTCTGTGATTCTGTGATAACTGCAAAGTGGCCAGAAAATTGAAAGTCAATAGTTCTGATGATTGTGGAGCCTGCTGTGTTTTGTTATCCAAGTGTTAAATTATGCTATCGTGGCTATTTAAGTGGAGGTGAAAATCCTCTCCAAGGTTGCTAGTACAGCATCTGGACTGTCCTTGTGTAACATAATGATGGGCCTGTCTCAGCCTGAGCTCTCTGGATGATTGGATCTCCTGTACTTTAGCAAGGGCTTCAGCCTCTTTTCTACCCTTTTCTAGCCTGGATGCATCAGGCATGGAGGGGACACATCCAAAGCAGACATCTTTCTAATCACAGTGCTTTGGCCAAAGGGGTAACTGGGTTACATCCAACAGAGGTGTTGGATAAGTGTGTGTACATAAAATCCATTCCTGAGTCTGCTTCCCACCTTGCAGCAACACTTAGCGAAACAGACTCAGCCAGATTGGCTGATGAAATTTCCTAAAATATAATAAAACTGACATATTTACTCTTTTAGCTTGCATGTACTATTCTCTCCAGAGAAAAAGGCATTAGTTCACAATTACTTTCTTCTATAAGTGCAAGGGCAAAAACCTAGTGCTTCCCTTCTCTTCTGAGATACTTCAGCGCAGTGTAGTGTTTCAACCCACTATCTGAGCACAAAGCTGGCCTGTGGTAAAGTCACCGTTACATTGAATGAAACTAGGGCTTCATAAGGATGTGTGTGATGACCCCAAGACCTTGTTGCTTAGCACTGCTCCTATCACTGCTTTAAAAATAACTCCTCAAAATTATTAGCCCAAGGGAGGCTTGAACTTCATTTTTCTCATAAGTAATGTGACTTGAGTTGGTTTTATTTTAAAACAGTCTTAAACTCCAATGATTTTTTTCTTTTGTTCTGTAACTTGTTGGAGCTATCATGAGGATGTTTGTGTTTACTGACTTAGGTTGCTTAGTTAAAGCAAACTTAGACTTAGGTGATTAGTTAAATAAGTAGAAGATGCAGTCAGCAATCCTAATGGAGTTCATTAGAATCCCAAAAATAACTTGGCACTGTGGGGGGAAGAAAGGGCTTACAAGAGATTAGAACTTGGGTCCTCCCACGGTCCCTCAGGGTATGTTCTCCTCTGATTCCTGGCTGTAACTCTTGCAAATCCTTAGGCTCTTAGAGATAATTCCCAAAGTGGCAAGTGGTTACCATACCCTGCACACAGTGCATCAATACTTTAATGTTGGTAGTGTTGGTCTTTCTTTTTTGTTGGTTTGTTTTGTTTTCTTTTGAATCTTATTTTAAACAGTGCCTGAAACATCATTGGTATAGGATCCAGGGAGCCCTGGGGTAAACTTACAGCTACAGGAGAAATAATTTTTTGTGTTCTGCTTACCCCGGCTAAATGGGTGGTTGTAGTTCTCTCAAATAATAAAATATTAATCTCACTGAAGCGATGTTCCTGAGCCACTGATAATAAGTTTGTTTTACTGGTTTTATACAAGGTGTGGGAGAGAAAGAGTTCCCCAAGTGCATCTAAATGCACTGGACATGGCTATCCTTGAAGTCCACTCTCCAGCGAGCCCAGCTGAAAATAGGATATGGTTTTAAAGCCAGATAATCTGCTATCCTTTCATTTGTGCTGAGTGAGTTTTTATACAAAAATGGATATAGCTGTCTGCTGTGATGGGAGTAAAAATTTAGAATGGTCGATTCTAATAATAAATTGCATGCTGATAATTTTTCTTACTACAGTAAAGGCAATTCAGCTGTATCTGATTGGCACTACTTCAAGATTTTTGATGTTCGGCAGGAGAATATACAGCTGCAAGAAACAAAACAAAGCAAAAAAATCTCAAACTGCACATGGTGGGATGGCAACAAGCCCAGCTGCAACAGCTCACTCTCACAGCAACTCGGGCACTGGGACACACAATGACTGCTTTTGCTGATGAAATTGCACAATGAGTTTTGTTTTGGTTTAATGCAGAGTCCAAATGTTTCCCTCTGGGTACAATGTCATGGACTTCTTCGAACCTTGTTTAAATGACATGTATGAATGTGGCTGAAGATTTCAGCTGTCAATTCTGCAACACTCACACAGATCTACTTTTTATTGTCCCTGTGTTCCTGTTAGACATGGTAGGCATTAAACTGCAAGGGAAAGGTGAGATGCTGAAAGAGAGTGTATAGAGATTATTCCTTTCTTGAAGTGAGCTACAACCAAACTCAACCGAGATAAATATATATACTCCACTATGAAATACAGAATGCTTTATTTGGAAGTAGTTTTCTTCCTTATTAAATCAAAGAGCTGCCCAGGAAGTTATAAGTCAGAACAATAAACATAACTGCAGGGAAAATATCTGAATAAGCTAAACATATCTTTTCTCTATGAGGTAGATAAATATGAATTCTGCCTTGTGATGTCAGGCTGAAGAAGTGTTACAGGGAGAGTTCAAGAATGGAATTGGCTTGTATCACAAAGTTTTGAGAAAGAACTTAGTTCAGAAATCTTTCGGATCCCTGGATCTTGTCAGTTTCTTTCAAACATTGAAATAAGAGCTGGAGTAATGCTGTGTAGCACAGTGCTACACTGCTGATTCGTCTCTGGGAGCTCAACATTTTGTTGGGGAAGCACTGAAGAATGCCCTTATGGCTACCAAGATTTAAGAAAACACAAAGTTTCCTCTCAGTTTTAAGCACATGGTTAGGTCTTGTTACAAGTTGAAAGCATGCTGAAAGATTTTTCTGATTACTGAAGGCTTCCTATAAATATTCATATATGGACTCTTCCTCTACAACATCACCCGAATTAAATTTCCTAATTAGACTCTACGATGAGGCAGTCTATTGAAGAAACTTTCTAAAGATAAGGGGTTTGTGTCATTTTATGCAAATTTGGTGTTTGAGATATTAGTCACATAATCTATCCTAGTCTTCTGCATACCCTCCAGACTCAAAGGAGGAGATAGATGTTTCCAGAAGGTGATTCATTCTGTGGCTAAAATTAGGTGCAATGGACTACATCACATTCAATAATTTTCTCTCCCCCCTAAGAAAAAACCAACACCCTTCTTTGCTAAGATCCAGACATAAAGGATGTTGCAGCATTTCTACGAATATTTAAATTTGCTATTTCTATTCTGGTACTGTTTCGTGCTCCTCCCAGAGGCCATTCTGCTTGTACTTAGCAAATACAAATGGGCAGAGTCCCTGTCTTTACGATGTGAAAGTGCTGGTATGCTTTGGAATAGTGGGCAATCAAATCCTCATTTAGTAAGTGTAACTGATTACATGCACTATGTAGCATGAATAAACACTCTGTGTTAATTAACACTCTCTATCAATATTCCACCATTTGAATTTTCACCTGCCACAATCTTCTGCTTTTTTCATTTTTTAACTTCAAAAACTAATTCTCAGATGCCCTCTGAAATGTCCTGCTGTGGTGGGCTAGCCCTGAATGGATTCCAGGTGCCCAACAAATCTGATACAGCCCTCCCCTCCTCAGCTGGACAGGGGAGAGAAAATATAACGAAAGGTTCGTGGGTCAGATAAGGGCAGGGAGGGATCGCTCATCTGTTACTGTCACAGGCAAAACAGACCTGATGTAGGAAAAAAGAATTAATTTCTTGCCAATCAAATCAGAGTAGGATAATAAGACAGAAACCCAAACCTTAAAACACATTCTATCCACACCTGCCTTCTCCCCGGGGCACAACTTTGCTTCTGATTTTCCCTCCCTCTTCCCCACCAGTGGTGCGGGGGGACAGGGAGTGGTGGTGGGGTCAGTCCATCACATGCTGTCTCTGCTACTTCTTCCTCCTCAGGGGGAGGGCTCCTCACACCCTTCCCCTGCTCCAGTGTGGGGTCAGAGGAGAGGCTGCCGGAGCTGGGCCTGTTTGGTCTGGAGAAGAGAAGACTGAGAGGGGATCTCATCAGTGCATATAAATATCTCAAAATTGGGTGTCAAGAGAATGGTGCCAGACTCTTTTCAGTGGTGACCAGTGACAGGATGAGGAGCAATGGCCATGTACTCAAACACAAGAAGTTCCACCTCAACATGAAGAAGAACTTCCTTACACTGAGGGTGGCAGAGCACTGGCACAGGCTGCCCAGGGAGGCTGTGAAGCCTCCCTCTCTGGAGACATTCAAAATCCACCTGGATGAGTTCCTGTGTAACTGGCTCTAGGTGACCCTGCCTTGGCAGGAGGGTTGGACTGGATGATCTCCAGAGGTTCCTTCCAACCCCAGCTATTCTGTGATTCTGTGATTGCATGTTTCTAACAATTCTCTGTACTCTGCCAGTGAGCTGATATTGCAGAATTGCCATTTTCTGGCAGAGACCTATTATTTGGATTCCTCAGAGGAACAGAACATCATCTAAAATGTACTGCCAGAAAAGGTTGGAAATGCTGAGTTTTTTGATCACTGGGTAAAAAAAGATTTAAAAACATCTTGCACTGCAAATAGTATCTATAAAGAGAAATACACCTACAATATTGAGCTATAAGGGGCTTTTCTCCATTTAGAAGTCACATTAGTTTGACAGATATAAAGCAAAAAAAAAGTCAGAATAAAAATTATATCAATATGGCCTATCTACTTGTAAAATACACACAAGCACGATGAGAATTAAGTCCATGTCTACTTTACTGTTAGCTGATGTCTTTTCCTCAGATAGATATTGATAACTCTTTGCTGAGAAGTCAGCCTTCCACTGGGGTCATGGCGTAGTGCTGTGGTTAGCACTCGTTCTTCTTTGATTTTTCCACTATCAGGCATCTGTTTTGAATAGTGCATTAATCATTGTGAAGGCAGAATGTTTGCTATACAGGATTTCCTTGGATTCACACTTGGAGTTTCCCTGAGCCCCACTGTTTTCGTATGGGAACCCACTGAGTGTGAGAGGATCTGATCACCCCATGGAGAAACAGAAGTTACCTGTTGAAGGAGAGCATGGGAATACGTCTCTGAGGCTTGCTGACTTGCCTTTAGGTGTTATTTAATTTTCCTCTGTTGACTGTACAGGGAATTTAGTTCCCTTTCATACACTGGCTGAAGTTCCTGGGTAGGCCGTTTGACTCCTTGAAACTAAATATGTCTTTTCACTTCTACAAAAATTTCTCATCATCTGTAGTTCTTTGTAAAAAGTCTGCGACGAACAACCCGTGGCTGACCTCACCTATCCAGGAAACTGGTGGTTTGAGCTAACTTCTGTGGTCCTGTCTACATTTGAAGAACGAGAAGCAGCAGCATGGAAGAGCTTCCTCTTTTACATCTTTAAAGTGTTGGAAGATAGATATCTTAAAGTATATTGGGTTCATGATTCATACAAGGCCAAGGCCTTGCTGCAGAAATGCCTCTGTTTAGCTTACCAGAAGCAAGATCAAGAAGCAATATGTTTATTGCTCACAAGGATCTCAATGGGAAGCAAAAATCAGGTATTAAAAGAGGTTTTGAATCTAGTAAATTTTAACAGATGTTAACGATTGTGCAATTACTCTGTAACAATGCAAGTGATAAAAAAGAGACAATTTTTTGGCACTCAAGACTTGGAAGAAAGTACTGAGAAAAAGGATGAATTTTTCTATTTCTTGAAATCTTACTGACCTCTTCCTGAAAGATTTATGAGTCAAACATAAGTTATTAGTTCAATATCATTCTGTGGCCTGAGTGGCCTTGAAGATATTAATCTGTGAATCAGCCAGTGAAAATCTATGGCCTGTAAAGGGCAGAGTATCCGACAACACGATCGTGATGTCTCTTCTGTCCCTACAGCCCACAGGCAGGCGAAACCATCTGTATTGGCTCACTCCAGAGCTCACTGTTGTAGCACTGCTCAAGGATTTCACTGTAAACCACCCCCTTTGTTCTGCTTTTTTGTGCATATAAGTAGATTTGGGACCTACACATTCAGTCATGAGCACAGAGGGTGCGGGGTGTCACCAAGCAAGCTATCATTGTGACATTTTCAAGCTGCTGGCTGACTGCAAAGTGATATGTAAGCATATACATGAAGCATATGGGGAGGCAGGAGACATGTATCAGACAGCAGCTGGCATATCAGGTCCAGGGCAGCTTCTACTGGGAAAAGAAAATAGATTGCAATTCCAGGCAGTGTCTTAACTCTTTTCTTCTTGCCTCTGAAGATTTTAATTTCTCATATTTGTATAATCCAAATAATTTACGTCCAAAGTTGGTCATTTTGTTGTATGTTGCTTCAAGTCTTCATGCACAAAAGCACAGCTTATTTTCCATTATCTCCCTGTAAAAGTGGGACAAACCTGTTTGATTTGCATTCAGAACTCTAAGCTCAAAAGAGTGACTTCAGATTTATTGCTGTGCAACCAAGAGTGATATTAGGTGTTAGATTTAATATCACCCATCCCCGTGTGAAAGAGAGGGCCAAATTCTCTGCTAATGCAAAGCAATAGGGACTCACTTGCAAATGAAAGAGACTCCGACCTGGTGTTCGGAATACTTAGAATCTACCCAGAGAGAACAATTGAGTAGGAGGATATATTGTTTTCTACTTTATTCCATGATTTCAGTACAACTGCTTTTCTCAGCTTGAGCCCAAGTCATCAAAGTTTCTCACTGTAGAGTCATTCACTGCAGGCTTTCTCTCCTGCCCTGCTGTGGATGATGCCATGAGCTCTCTTTGCACCTGCAGTTACGGCTCCCAAACAGATTGGTGTCCCCTGGAAATCATGAAATATTTGTCCTTGCAGTGTAACCTCTTGTTCCCTGGTGTGACAAAATGTGCTCTACTAAAAATAACCCGCTTGTTGTTCCTTTCCCAAAATGCTCTTGAAAGGATGTGGTGTTACCCGCAAACATTACTCTGACAAAACATATGGCAAACAAGGGGGCCAGGGATGGTTCGGCGCCTGAAAGGATGAAGTAGGAGATAATCATATGATTTGTAGAATTTAACGAGATAAAAAATACTAGTAGTTGAAGTATTTTAGCTGTGATGTTGTAAACATTAAGAAATGATACAGTATTGCAGAAGAAGATGCAAAGAGGAAGAAAAAGGAGTGGGAAAGAAATTCTCCTTTTAGGAACAGGCACAGGAGGACTAGAGAGAGATCATGACTTTTCTGCTCAGCATAAGAGTGTAATAAAGCAAATCAAGCTACCTCTGAATGAGATGATCTGTCCGTCTCTGTTCTTCAGGGCGTCAGGAAGCAGGGTAGGTGTGCCAATACCATGTGGAGTTCTGGGAAGGAAAGCAGCTCTGGCAGAGCTCTGCACTTCTACAGTTGAATTGCTGCTGGACATAGCTCTACTAAATAAACCAGCTTTTCATGACACACCCTCCCCACACAAAGCAGGCCTTTTCTGTGCGCCCTGTAACAGGTCAACCGGGAGGTTCAGACTGGTCATCCTCCTGAGCACAGTTCAAGGACGTGAACCACGAAGGCATCCATCCTCTTGTTTAATGTAATCAGAAAGCCAGTTTTGTCTTGGACCCAAATTTGTGGATAGTCATGCACTGAGCCAACTCCCTCAACTCACTGTTCTCAAATACTTCTCAGCAGTGAGAACTGGAATTCTTCTTCCCTGGTCTGACTCTAAGGAATGCAAAATATACTTATTTTTCCCCTCCTCCTTTTTGTTTATAACTTGTGTAGTTCATATTCTGTGTCTGGTCTGTCTTGAAAATTGTCATCACCTCAATTTTCAACACTGTCAGGAATGTTTCTCTCATTAGAATGGCTGGAAAAGCAGTGCAATAAAGTAAAATTAAATCACTATAGTAGCTTGGATATTAGTAACAATGTAGGAAAATGAAGCAACAAGAATGACTGAGGAGGTTTTACAGCTCCCCAACGCTTAACACTGTAGCAACTCTTCAAAACAACTGTTATTTCTTTTTCGTGCTTGCTTTTAATATCTACTCTCTTTTTTTGGCACCAGATTTCTCCGAACAATGTGTTAATGTTTCTTTCTTTTATGCTTTATGAAGTCTCCTAGAGTCCCTGGGTTTTCTAATGTCTGAATGCTATTTGTGAGGCATTTGTTTTCAAAGCTGAGGGCACCTGTCCCTAAATTTCCTCAGTTTGAATTATATGATGTGCAATTCCACTGGAAGTTTCTGGAAGGAATTTGTATCAAAGTGGGTCCACGTGCCCCAACATGGGGCTGCAGACTCTGCAAACAAATGCTACCCCCTTGGAAAACTCCTTGTATTAGAGTGCAGTTGATGATTTGCCAGTAGACTTCAAAGCTCTGCGTGCGTTTCACCAGAAAGGGATATATATCCTTGGGAGACAGTGAAGAAAAAGATGGAGACCAGTGCTGATGAACTGTCACTGAAAGCCTTTTGACAGGAAGGGGGCTTCCAAACCAGTAATATCAATGATGAATCTTAGTATTCGTTCTCCAGGCTAGTGCTGGTGGATGTTTTCACTAGAAAAAGGCTGCTGTGTTGACGTCTGGGCAGGTATTTTATTATTCCTTTATGCAGAGGAACCTGCTATAGTTTTTCATATATAGGTACGGCATTTCTTATCTAAGTAAAAACTGTCTTGGCAGAAAGCTTGAATCATAATTTGCCTTTTGAGATGTCTTTTATTACTCCTTTTCCTATGATGAATATTTTTCATCATTTTAAAACTCTTGTGTCTAGATAATTCTATACCAAACATGTGGAAATTCCTGTAACTCCTGTTGGTGCAGAAATATCTGAAGGCAAAAGAAATAAATAACAAGATCCCAAAAAACTGAAAACTTTGAGGGGAAGATTATGGCAAAAATTCATCATCTTATCTGTGAGGTTTGCTGATACTGTAGTCAATGAGGATATAACATGTAAATAAAGTGAGTGCAATTACACACTTAATGCATGCAAAAAATAGTGGCATTTGCACGTCAGCCACCCAACTATTTCTCCTATTTTTCTGCATGTGTAGGTCCAACACACCAGATTCGCAGTGGGACCAAGTCCCAGTTCTGGGACACTTGTTCTCTCTTGCGGTGTCATAACACAGAGGCGAGAAGAGAAGCCAGCCTCTCTCAGCATGTTTCATCCAGTTCAGCCCCTCCAAGTGCTGAACACTGATCTAATCTGCCCGCTGGTGTCTCACGTGACCGGCTGCAGAGCAGTCATGTCTTCAGTCACACATTTGGACTGCGCTGGCTTAGGCCATGCTAACAGCCATTAAAGTTTACAGAAGCTGAAGACTCTGTGCCCCTTAGCACTGCAGAGTATGCAGCCACTTGATGTGGAACAGTGTTAAAGGCCTGGTCAGAAAGGAAATGTTTCAAAACAAAATGTCCCAATACAAAAGGAGTTTCTTTTATGCCTCTTCTGGACTCTCTAATGTGTTGTCCATTTGGTGAAGTAAGCTGAGTGCTTGCTGCCTGCTTTCAGGTTGTCCTTGGAAATAGGAGACGATCTCACTGTTTTTTCCTGTTTAAAAACAGCAGATCTTTCCTTCCCCTCCTATTTCTGGAGTTGATCCATGAAAGGCAGGACCAATGTTTAAGAGGATTCTCAGAGGCAAACCAGCTGGTCCACTCTAAAGAGCTGCACTTTCCCTTCAGGTATCTGAAATGGCAGTGAAATCATCTAACAGTTTTCTTCTTAAATTCAACATGTTTATTCTCCTGAGCTTTTTGCGGCCTCTCCTCATTTCAGATCATAAGGCTGTTCATCCTCTATCCATTCATCTATCAGGGGCTGTTAGTTATTGAGGCCTGGCTCTGTGTTGGATGCTGTTAATGGTTCTGTATATACGTAACACAAAAATATTGAGTAATATACATTGATGTAGTTATTGTGTTGCTCGTTCAGAGCCCCACCAGTTCCTTTAAAAGAAACTGAGGGTTTTGGCTTAATTGAGGGCATGTTTTTCATCTTTCTCAAATCCAGGAAATCTGTCTCCTCACCTGTTTGCTATTCCCCAGCTAGCAAATACCATTTGCAATTTTCTGATATTTTAATTGTTTCAACTAGCACACTTCAGGTTTGACTGCTCTGACCCTGTGTACCCTGACCAAATCTCATTTTTTCCAGAGCTACCATTTATTGTACCAGTCCAGAATCAAGCCCAAGAGAAGCATGGATAAATAACAATTCCCTTCTTTTTTTTTACATTCTCATGCTGTGTTTACCAGCAATGATTTCTATGTGCTTGCAATGCTTAAATGTTATGTCTTCGGATTTCCACATACTAAGCCCCTGCTCCTTTTCTCTGCCTTCACTGATCTCGCTCACCACCTGCCCTTGCACAGTGATGTATTAAATCCTGCTGTAATCCGTGTAAGTCACATCCACTCCCCTGAATTTCCAAGGATGCTGTATTATGCCTTCGAAGACATGCTTTATGTTATTTTCAAGTGATTTACTCTGAAAGTTCCTTGCCTGATAAATGCCTTCCTTTCCTGGTAAAACATTGCTCCAACTTAAGTTAACAACTCAGAAGGCTGCCTCTTACAGTAAAGTTAGTCATATGAACTTATAATTAATGTTTTGTCCTCTGCGACCCAGTTTTGAAAGTCAGAGTTATCTGACATTATCCAGCTGGGTCGCACCCCTCTGCTGACATTTAGCACAAAAGAGAGGGGGCTTGAGAGCTTAATACAGCCTCCAGGGAATGGTGACACTTCCAGGGGCCGTGTTTATTCCCATCAGGTCAGCAAAGTAAAGTAGGACAAGATGTGACTCGGACACTGTGTTCAGTTTTGGGCCCTTCACTATAAGGAGGACACTCAGGTGTTGGAGCAGGCCCAGAGAAGGGCAGTGAAGCTGAGGAAGGGTCTGGAGCGCAGGTCCTGTGAGGAGCGTCTGAGGGAGCTGGGGTTGTTTAGCCTGGAGAAAAGGAGGCTTGGGGCAGACCTTATCTTACCTATCTTTCTGCAACTCCCTGAAAGGAGATTGTAGCCAGGTGGGCATCAGTCTCTTCTCCAAGTAATATGCAATAGGAAAAGAGGAAATGGCCCCAACTCATACCAGGGGAGGTTTAGGTTGGACATCAGGAATAATTTCTTCACAGAAAGGGTTGTCACTCATCAGAACAGGCTGTCCAGGAAAGTGGTGGAGCCCCTGTCTCTGAAGGTGTTCAAAACAAGTGTAGATGTGGCAGCTAGAGACATGACTTTGTGGTGGACTTGGCAGTGGCAGGTTGATGGTTGGATTCAGTGATCTTAAAGGCCTTTTCCAACCTAAAAGATTTTACGGTTCCATGATAATAACCTGCACACAACTTTCGTTTCTGTTCATGGATTGCCTTAGATGTGTCAGCTCCAAGCTTTCTGCTGCAATTTTTTTCCATTTTGGAATATGTGCAATATTGATGGACATACCAATTGTGTTGATTCATTTTATGATGAAGGGAAAGCAAGAGGTGTTTGCAAGCCGTGATTCATCTAGTCCTTTTGAAACATGTAATTTAGGCTGTGACAAAACACCACTGAGAAATTCGTAATTCTGTCCACTGTCTCTAAAGGGAGTCTAGAAAACTTTTGATATGGAGGCTAACCCTGAAGACTTTACAAGTTAGATGATGGGCATCTCATCCGTGATGAGACTTCCCATCCGTGTTTATATTGCTTCTTGCTTTTTGGCAATAGATATAATAGTGCAGACTGAATCTGCATTAGGTGCTGCAGTAGGTGTTCTAAATGTGGTCTGGAAATGTTAGTTAGGATTCCCAAGTGTATATATATACAAATATATTAGTCACAATAAAACCACAGTGAATGGCGCACAACAATAAAAAAGGGATTTTACTGCATTAGGTACCTTTGAATAGTCTAGACTTCAGTTCTTCATTCTGCCCAGTTTTACTAATATATCTGGACTAGATTTTGTGTTTGTTTCCCCCCTCAAGTTGCATGTCCCCATAATCTCTGAATAATGAGACAAGGGGAGTCTGGAATGGCTGGACAAATATTTTTGTACATCCAGGAAGAAGGAAATGACTGGCTTCATCATTGGTGGGACAATACTAGGAAACTATTTATGTTCTTTAATAAGAAAATGCATTTTACCAGGCCTCAGGAAAAATGAGATGCTTTGTGCACTTTGCATCAGCTTAGCAGCAAAGCAAAGAAGCAGGAGAAATGGGGTCCAGCAGACTTGCAGGCAGGCAGTGAGAAACACGGAACAGTCAAACCTCACAGGGCTTTTTCCTGTTCCTGTCCTCTGTCCTCAGTTGTGAAAAAAACCCATGAGAGTGGGAAAGGGATGTGCAGGGTCTTTGTGAGACAGCAAAAGAAAATGATGGGAGAGAGGGAGGCTTATATGATGAAACTGGTATCTGGTGGATATCAACTGAGAGAAAAAGTAGTGATTCAGTGATTCCGTCTTCAAAAAGAATAATATTTTGCCTGTAATTCTGCAGGCCTATCACCCAAATATTTTAACATTTTCATGAATAACCTTCCTAGTGCAATAGAATCCATGTTTATTAAAACTGTAGAGGCACTTATAAAGATACCAGAGATGAAGATAAGAATTCAAACTAATTCTGATATGTTGGTGACATGGTTGGGAAAAATCTCTAATGATATAACATAAAAAGAGAAAGAATGAGATGCCAGAACGAGAAAGGAAAAATCAAGAGCACAAAGAGAACTCTTCAGACAGATGAAGAGTTACAACAATTGGACAAGTCATGTCATATCCATGATGTCATGGGAAAAGCAAACAAATAAGCAGAAGTATCACCCATAAAATACAGAAAGTTATCTGAGCATTGACAAGGCTGTACATGAACTGCAATGCAGAGCTTTCTACACTACACTCTAGAAAAGATGTGAAGCAATTGAAGAGTTCAGGGGAGATTGAGTGAATGATCATTACTCTGATAAACATGACCTGTAATAAAATGTTGGCAGAAAATAATTGGTCTGACACTTACTTGGCCTAAAGAAAAGACACCTGAGTGCAGAAATGATCACAAATATACAAATATATAGAAAGATGCTGTTTTTCATGGTTGCAGAGCCAAAACAAGAAGTAACAGAAGCAAAATGGTATAAAGATAGTCACTTGATGATGGCAGCACTCTGTCATGTGAGAGTCTGTGTTATATCAGTCAGTGGAGAAGAAAAGGGCTCCTTAGCTCACTGCTTCCACACGTGCTTCCATACCTGAGTTCTGTTCTAAGCATTTTATTGCCTTGGCTTACTTCAGGCCAAGGCAATAAAATAATGGTTATATTCTACCCCAACATCTAGAATGGTAGAGAGGGAAAAAGATAATAATAGGAAAAATTACAACATGAGGAGGAAACCTAAGTAGTCTTAGATCAATACAGAAAAAAACATTATTTTCAGCACGCATAGTTTTTCAATTGCATGTTTGTTTAAAAGAAATAAATCTCTCAGCTGCCCATTTGAAAGTTTAAAACAACTCCAAACACTAATTCTCAAACTTGGTAGTATCAAAAGGAATTAATTAATTCCCCTTGGTTAATTAATTTGGTTTAATGGACTTCAGCATTGCAAGGCAGGGTGGCATATTAAATTAGATTCTCCAGCTATGTTTCAAGTCATAATAATGACAATAACACAAATCCTCTGTTTCTTTTTAAGTACTCATAGAAAGTATTTTAAAGCCTCAATTTAAAGTGGGCGTTTCTCTTTCCAGGCTGTAGCTTGGATTAGTTTCTTCTGGAGTTTGAGGGGGTGAAACTGGGAACAAACTCGCAAACTGTGTTCAAAATTAAAGCCTGTCTCTGGGAGGTGAGGAAGATCATATTAGCATTTGTTTTGAAGAATCTCTTGATGTCAGCAGGAGCTCTGGGCTTTTTTATTTGCATTGAGAAGAAAACACAATGCAACTGAAGTAGAAAGTTTTTTCCCTGGGAAAAACGCTGATTGTCTTAGGCCTTGGTATTTAAAAGCACACCAGAATGTTTTCCTGCCTTTTTTTCCATTGCCAGCTGCCTTATCTGTGAATAATTCCTCAATATAAATATTCAAACTTATTGTTATTAGTATTACTATTAGTATTAGTATTACTAGTATTTGCTAGCATTGCTATTATTAATAGTATTACTATCTTCCCCTTCTCTTCTTTGTACTTGAACTAGAAGACTTAATTTTTATCATGGTGAGGCCCAAACACTAAGACCCTGAAGCTAAAACACAATAACAGCAGCTGGAATCATTTCCATGGGAAAAGAAAGGAAGGGGTCAGGATGATGTCCTGGGATCCCTAACACTTGCACTGGCTTCTTCCTCTCCTCTCAGATTCCACTGAGAGGAGCTTTTCAATCACTAAGGCAGGAAGGAGATTTTGGCAGCCACTGCTTTGCTCCTGATTTCCAGGAAGAGCAAGAGGAAGGATAGAGCAATGCCTGGATAACCAGGAAGACAGACAGCCAAAAATGTCCTTACCATTTTGTCCTCACCATTTTGTCCTCCAAAATTCTTCCCTATGCAGCTCTGGGACCCCAGCCTGTACAAGGGCCAAAAGCCCAGGGTGAGAAGATGGGCAGTCATCCTCCCTTCCTAGGGATGCCCTGGGCATCCTGCACAGCCAAATCCCTGTCCATAGAGGACAACAGCCCACTATTGATGGAGCCCCATACAGTCATCTGCTGGAAGACACCCTGAGGGAGATATCACAGTATGTTTGGGTTTTGTTTGCTGTTTAAATATTTCTCTTCCGAAAGAGATAATGGATTGAAGAATGTAGAACTGTGTGCCCATTTTGGAACACTGTTGCTTTTTCTTTTTCTTTGTGCCTAGCTGTGGCCTTGTTCGTTTCTTCTCCCCATTGCCCATCATACCTGTTTACTTCTTTTCTTTTCACCCTGCCCCACTTCTTTCAGTTTCTGATTTCTTATTTTCAAGAAGAATGTAAGAACTCCTTGCATTCACTCAAGCCTCCTTACTTCTTGTTTAAAGTCTCTCAACCCCTCCCAGAGCCTGTTTTTTTCCACATTAGAAAACAAACAAAAGGCTTAGCATCCTTCCCCTATCTCTGAGCTAAGGCATCCTGAAAGAGGAAGACTCAGATAAATATCTATTCATCTCCACGACTCCCAGATGCAGCTCAAACAGTCTCCTTTATGGATTAAAGATAAGACAATATCTGTAAGCAGCATTAAGAACAAGAGCTCTGGTCACCAGCAAGGGAAAAGAGAGTGCTCGAGCCCTCAGCTTCTGTCGCAAAGACTGACGTCTCGGGAGTCAGAAGCACGCTGGGAGAAGCACGTCCCTCTGACACTGTGTTGGAGCATGAGATATCCTTCACAGCCCAAAGGCCACAAACAGAAAATGAACTTGTCTCTGTATTACATGAGAGACTTTCAGGGATGCACATCTAAGCACTACGTAGCTGAGTGACTCACCACAAAGTCTTGTGAGGGGAGATTTCAGTTCTTATGTCCATAGAGGTGAGTCAGCCCTGCATAAACACAGCGGAGGAAGAGGATGTGAAACATTGAAAGCCACTAGCCCTGGTCTCAAGGAGCTGTGTTACAGGAGGGAAAATACCTTCAAACAAAAACCTGGTTCTGACTTTTTCTCTGTGCCTTGCTTGGGAGCATTTTCTGTCACAGCTATGCAATACCACAGCACTCTGCTCTTAGTAACCCTGATTGGAAGGGAAACATATCCCTCGTGCCAGGGGCAGATGTTAGTGCTCCTTCGCCAAAAGCACTGCAAATCCGTGCTTTGGGACAGAATGTGTTGGTTGGGGCTAAACGAATGTTCAAAGACGCAAAAAACGGAAGTCCAGGGAGGAATGTGGATATAAATGTCCCACTGGAAGACTAAAAGAGAGGTCCTGGAGTCTGAATGCCATTCAGCCAATCTGTGTTTTCTTTGCTTTCTTCTGAAATAAAAAATTAAGAAAGAGAAGGGAGAAAAAAAAAGGAAAAAAGTGATCCTTGAGGAGGAAACCCTACCAAATGACCAGGACACCTGGGCAGGATCAGGAAAATGTTCTTCTGAGAGCAGAGGGAGGTACATAAACTGGTTGTTTTTTTTTTTTTTGTGATATGAAACTTGACAGTGAAATTTCAACATTGAATTCCCTCCTCATAAGGTTCAGGCTGTTTACTTTCATGTAAGGTTGCCTCTCATGTTATTCCTGTCAGAGGTCAAATCCTGAGCAGTTAAAAGAAGTATGTTATTTTAAAGCCTTTTATATTTCTAGGCAGGCTTGTAAGGCAGGACTGGCTTGCCCACGGAAGAGTCAGAGAAGAGCAAGCTCTTTCACATCTAGGAAATGAGTCGGGTCAGGTAGGAATCAAGCATTGCTAGTGCCTGGCAGCTGATGGCCAGTCCATGTGCAATGACCTCCTTGCTCTGACTGCTCTGTGGGGTGAATTAAAGTTGGCAGTTTCAGTCAGCAGAAGGAACAAAGGGGTCAGGTTGGCTGAGTCGTGCTGTCTGTGACTCTGGATCTCTGACACTTACCTGAGCGATTGGCCCCTGGTCCCAGTGTGTGCTGCTGTTCCCTGGTTCAAAAGACGCAGCACAAGTATCATAAGAGCAGACAGCAGCCACTGCCAGCCAGAATCTCAATCATTTTTGCTTCACTAAACAAGCACAAATCCTTTAACCCCTCTTTGAACATTCTGTGCTTCAGGTCACTGTTCTGGGAGCCACAGGTGGCTTGGGTTTAGCTACCACTTCATAAAATATAAGAATAATTTCTGATAGATGATTGATACTAAAATGCTTAGATTTTGAAGGTAAGCCTCAGCCATAGGAGGCACTTTACAAAGTTATCACATAATTTCACCCCCTGGGCTCAGCTGGAGTATTAGCTGAGAATGGATTGACTTTATACTGAGTCAATCTGCAAATTCTCTGAGCAAACAAAGATTCTGCAGCATTTATATTGTATGTGTGTTTTTCTACAACATATTCAGGGCTTTCAGATACAAGAAGGAAAAACCAGAACCTAATGTTTCTCCTTTAGACTGCGAAGGTCCTTTTGTTCTCAATTCATTTTTTGTGTCAATTAAAGGCAATTTACTTCACCAGCTCACTTGTGAAACCATTTATTTGGGACAAAACCATAACTCAAAGCGCTGAGTAAAAGGCAACTGAAACGCTTGTCACCCTCCCTCCCTACTAGCAAGGATATTGGCTTCTGATCCACATTCCAAACGTGGATACCTTGCAGACAGTACTAACGTTCTGGCTTTTGTGGTGCAGAAGTGATTTTTTAGAAAGACTTTTATTAAATTTCTCTGAGTTTTTCTGTTTTAAAAGCATGATGAATCAGACTACTTCAGAACATTTTTTTAAACATGTTTGTTTAAATCAAGGTTGACTCTTAGATTCCTGTTTGAATGCACAAGTCATGATTTGTTTGACCTTTTTAACCAATATGCTACTTTGTTCATTATTGCCCTCTTTTCCAAAATAACTGCCAAGTCATCCTGTGAACTCGTTTCTTGACCATGTGTTTGTTCATTTAGAGATGAAGGAAGTGGGAAAAGCAAAAACACTCTCACAGTCTTCCCTGCTAACATCCAGTCTCAAATATTTGTTTTGCTACAAAGTAAATCAAGCATGAAAGGACCAAATTGTTTAAAATTAGTAGCAAAACCCTCAAAAGTCTTGAAAAAATATTTTAAACCCAGATACTTTCCACTGGAAACTGCAAAAACAGGAAAGTGTCCAGCAGTGTGTCACAGTCTAGAGCAGTTGTTGCGTCCATGAAACGAAAACAAAGCAAACCCTTCATCATCAGCAAGCCAGACTGCAGAAAAATCCCTCTCCACAGAGTTACTTTAGTCTTTCTTTTGGCACTGTGGATACCCTGAGAGAAATTATCCATTGAATTAATATTTGAGGAAGCAAGAAAAAAGGCGAGAGAGAATAAAACAAGAAAATAACCTGCATGAGCAAACAAAATGCACCTTAATGGGAAAACAAATGTTGTTTGAATGACTGAATTTGGCTTCTGTGTGAGGTGGGAACTCTGGGCTCTTGGTGACTTAATAAATCAAATGTCACCTTGTGTCATGGGAAGCAGATGTTCTGCCTCTGGAACCATCCAGGATCTTGTGACTGTCCCGGAGGTGCACATCCAGCCAACTCACGGTGCAGGGCTTTGACTCTTCACAGAAGAGCTGCTGTTGAGCAAAGTCAAGAAAAAAAATCTCTCAGAAATGAGACCCCAATTTTGACAAATATGATTCCTCTCAAGGTGTTACACCACCTTCTATCTTCTCATTTTGAGCACTTTTTAACGAAGATGTGCCCCCTATTCATGTTAATGGTGCTACTGATCAGAGCCCTTCTAGCACAGGGACCCCTGGCAGCAGAGAAAAGCTTAAGAGATAGGGACTTCAAGAAATAAAAGAAGGACTTTGAATCCTTTTTTCAGGAGTAGCCTGCACTTCCATCTGAGGCAGATATGCTTGCTCCTGATAGCACTTTTCTGACCAGCTTTACCTCATGCTTGTAGAGGAAGGGAAAAACAGATACATAGGGAGCCATCACCTCTTGAAAAAAGTATCACTTCAGGGATAATTAAGTTCCCGAATCAAAGAGACATGTTCTGACTGAGGCCTGTTCAGAGAACATGCTCCAATGCCTTACAAAATCCAAGGAGGAACAGGATTACTAAATCAGAAGTGGTAAAAAATGATAATCATCATAAAAACCTAACACCAAGACCCATTTTCATAGACTCCCAGTGGAAATATTCTGATAGATTTTGATAGAACTGGATTGTTAATATTTATGAAACCAGGGAAGACCTCCAGATGGAAGCTGCTCTATAAGCAGAAAGCTTTGCTATTAATATTTATTAATCTGAAAATGCTTATTTAGTTTTTAGGCAATTTTTCCTCTGTCCTTTTCCTAAGCAAACTAACATTAAATCTGTGGGATCTGTGAGTTCTTAGCTTCCCACTGCTGTCTGTGATGTAAATTGCACTTCAAAGAAAAATGAAAAGAAATACAGAAAAAGTTCAGAAAGTCACAATGTGAAGGCTGGAGAGCTGTTTGCAGAGAGCATTCCCGGCAAGTGCCGAACGTTTGGACACCACATTGAGCAGCATAAACAAAGTTTTCAAACCTGATCCTGTGGCCTCTGTGAAGTACAAAGTCACAGGGAGAGGGTTGCGCCCACAGGAGCTTCCTCACAAGGTCGTGGATATTTTAGGCGTGCTCATGCTGATGGGTGCTCCCAGGTGGTGTTTCAGGGTGGCAAAGATGAACATCGCCTTCCTGTCTGCAGCGATGTGGTGGTGCTGGGACTCAGGGCAGTTATGTGGGGACTGTGACTGTATCTACACTGCCTTTTGGGCAGCCTTTGTCTCTGGCTCCTGGTTCTCTCTGCACCCATGTTGGGATAGCCTTCTAGAGGAATCCAGGGAATTAAACATACGGAATCTTGTCACAGTGAGCAGCTGGGAGATGGCCAAGGGGTGCATCCAGGAGCCAGGACTTCAGAACTGTCATAGCCAGTGGAGCTCAGTTCCCTTATTCAAGGGTCTCAATTGTGGTACTAAGTTAAAAAAGAAAAACTGATAAAAACCTTTTGTGCTCAACAAAAGGAATGAAAAGAACCAAAATCTATGTAGGCAAGTTAAAGTTTCCTAGAAAGAATCAATGAAATGTGCTGCCCATAATCTCACTGATTTGAAAGAAATCACCCTCAAGTGCAACTCAGAGAAGGCTCTTTTTAAAATGAAGTTAAAAGGAAACAGAAACTGTACTCTCATAAAAATACTGTTTTGTAAATGGCCATCCTGTTTTCAGCCAATGGGTTCATATCACTTTTTTATTCTTTTTGGTGAAAAAGAAACACAGAATATTGTTAGTTCTCTTTTGATCTATCAATCATATATCTTTTAATAAAATAAAGGGCCTGGAAAAAAAATTACATGTTTATAGTGAAAAGTAAGCTGATAGTTTTTTTCTCCATTGGCATGAATATGGTTCTTATTATATACCAATATTTTCAATAATTGCCCTTGCTTATTCAAGGACCAAGACTCTGGATTTTTGCTAATGCAATTAAAATCTTATTCTCCCATAAAAACAAAACAAAACAAAACAAAACAAATATTTTTTCCCTTCAATGAAATATATATATTAAAATAAATAATTTTCAAAGCAAAAGAGAACACGGGAAACTCCCCTCATGCACTGAGTCTCCAACTTAGCAAAGTATTATGAGAGACATGAAAAAGCCACTGGCAATTTCCAGCTCTTGACATAACCCTTTGACTCATATAAAATGGCTTGGATTGAAAGAGACCTTAAATTTCATCTAGTTCTAACCCCCCCTGCCATGGGCAGGGACACTTTCCACTGCACCAGGTTGCTCACAGCCTCATCCAGCCTGGCCTTGAGCACTGCTAGGGATGGAGCATCCACAGCTTCTCTGGGCAACCTGTTCCAGTGCCTCATCACCCTCGCAGTAAAGAATAACTTCCTAACGTCTAAACTAAACCTACTGCCTCCAGCACGATGTTATCTGCAGGTCTATTCTTCATTCCATCATCCAGGTTCTTCATAACTTAGGCTGCGAGACTCCTGGGGAGCCTCACACAGTATATTCTTCTCTTTTAACAAAAAAAAATTGGGACTTGCTTTACGGTGTAGTTTTATCACATTTCCATTTATTTCAAAGAATACCTTTTTCTAAAATTTTAGTGTCAATTTATTGAAAGGATTACTAATGTAAAGTCGTATTAGACATGTCACTTCTCTCCTATTTGGCGTAATACTTCTCTTCTGTTTGTCTTGCAGGGACAGCCCAATACATGTATTCTTTTAATGAGTTATTGAACCTAGTCTTACCAGCTGAGTAATTAATGTTGGAGTTCAATAACTCTCTTACTAAACTGCAAATTTTTCTGTTCGTTCAACAATGCGGTGTACTTATTGTCATGCTTAGCAGCTTTTGAAATGATGATAGTCTTGAATGAATAAAATGCTTTTCAAATTATGAATTTCCCAACTTCAGGGAGCTGGAAGAATAATGACTCTTTTCTACTACTTTATCACCTCTGATTCTTAAATCTTTCTGTTCTTACTAGCTGCTTTGTCACCTCCTCAAGGGTTTTCCCTCATGGGTGTGTGTTCTCTTAGGATGAAACAATCCTTAAAATGACTGTCAAGTGCAGGTAAGTTCTAGTTCAAAATGAAAAGACATCTCTCATCTTTATGCTAGGATAGTCTGTGTCCCCCATAGCAAAGCTCCTTACACTTCGGCCCCTGCCTGTCTCTTTAATCTCCACTTGTATCTTCCCCAGGCATGTTCCTTCTAGCCATGATTACCCCCTGAGCAAGTTTCATGCTTCATACTCAATTTTTTATGAGGCATCTCCCAATGCATACGATACTCCAACAGAGAATTTGGGCCTGAGGCATCTCTGTCCCCCTTGCATGTGCCTTGGTCCTTGTTATCTAAGCTTTTCAAGGTGGGAACTGCTCATTCTGATTTCCTGAAAATGTAGTTCATTGTCCTGATAATACTGTTTGGGGAAAAATATTAAATTAACTCAGTGATGATGACATATTTATTCCATTATACTCTTTAGAACTTGGGAATAGAGACCTTGGGATCACTGAAAGCAGATCTTCCATCTCTAATATAATTATGGCTAAGGCTTTAGCTTGTTCTGAAGTAGTTTGGTTTTCTACTTATTTAAAGAAATTCAAGAGAAAAGGCACCTGAGAGAGCAAAGGGACCCCCAAATTGCTTTCAGCTTATGGTCAACTGGTAGAGTCCATCTGGTAGCATAAAATATTTATATTCCGGTAGAAAATCAATGAAAGTCAGAAAACGAATCTTCATTTATTATTCTTCACACATGCCAACACATACATATTTGCTCACTGCAAAAAGCCTTTGCCACATGATTGGATGTTTGGTCTATCATACACATCAGTGGGAAACAACCTTCTACTCATGCTGCTTCTGCAGAGAATGCTTTTTCTTGGGGTGGTCTCCTTTTATAATGGGAAAACAGCTGCTCACTGAAGCTGTGGCCCTGAGAGAATTGGGCAACTCAGGCAGACAGGTGACGTTACTCTTAAGGTTTTGCATTTTTAAATCTATTAATTTTATTTACAATGAGTTGTCTTACTGTGCATTCCATGCACACACGCACACCCTCCCCTTCACCCCGACCCAGTTTCTTTCCTTACTTCCCTCTGCATTTGATTTCAGGGTTTCACGGTTTAGATGTGTTCTTGTGCTGCTCTAATAATTTTGGGAGGTACTGCCTCAATTAAAAAAACTCGAAGCCAGTGGAGGGATTGAAAGGAGCTCTGCAGTTACTGGTGTAGAACACACAGCACTTCCACAGGATTATTCCCACAGATACCACAGGGACAGCTGTGTGAACTTTTGAAATGAGACAGCTGTGTCTCACAGAAAAAGTGGTTCAGGCCCTGACCATAAGGATTTTTTTTCTCCCCCAGAGAGCAAAGGGGTTGTGTCAAACTTTGTCTGAATTATGTGTAAGAAGAGCTGTTTCACAGGGCACATGGCTTTGCTCGTCAATCCTAAGTTACATTTCCCCGTACTCCATTTATTGTGTGATGTGGTGGACATACTTTGACTGCTTCCATTCTCCTCCAACTTATCTCACACCTACTCTGTGTTGCTGCAAATCTCTATTCAGACACAGGCTTAGGCATATCTTAGGGTGAGCCAGCACTGAGGTGAGATCGTGAACACAGAAGTAAAACCTCTGTGTTTTCTTTTTATTCTGTGACTGCTGCCATCTGTCTCATTTGCTTTTACAATGTGTGAATATTGACAGTGTTAAGTAGGGTACTTTCCAGACAGAACTTCCTGAAACTTGTCATAAAGGCATCAACGGGTTAGCACAGGACACCTGGAATTTAAACTGCTTTGCACACAGACAGGAGGCACAGCCTCGTGCATTGTGTGCAGAGCTGGATCAAAGGTTATGTAAGGCGGGCTGTCACCCAAAGCATGACCTGTGCTTGAGAACCGATTTTGTCGTATGGCGGGGATAAATCAGTTTGCTAAGTGTGAATACTCTTTCCAGTACAGATTTCCCCTTCCCATGTGCTCAGGGTATTCACCTCAAGAGTTAAGGTTCAGGTCCCTCATTTAACTGAAGCCTGCTGGGAGCTCCTTCTGCGTCTGAAGGGAAGTGAGGATTGTTATCACCACTACCCACACCCAATCCTGCAACTTATTTGATCATTTGCTTGCCTTGGTCATACTCTGCCATGTGTGCTACATGCATCTCTCTGCAAAGTTCTTGAGAGTTTCATGACCTTATACATGGCTACTCAGTATCACGGACAAGCTTGTTGCTGGCTTTTACTGAAGTTACAGAAGTGAATAAAAATATAACCATTCCAGAAAACAAATGTTCATATCTTAAATATTCTGAAAGGAAACTCTTTCACAGGTATAGACCTATGGACAGAGAGAGAAAGGCACTTCTGTCTACCCTTACATCCATTTATTTTATCCAGAAGCAGAGAAACAGCTCTTTAAAAGAAGCTGGTTTAAATTATTGTAGCTTTTATGAGAATGGATCTTTAACATCTGCTAAGCCAGGTCAGTCCCACAGCACAACATCCTGTTCTGTTTTTTTAAAAAAGGGTCCCCGTGTTCTCAGCAAATATGCAAGGCCTGCATGTGAAAAATTCACAGGCCTGAAGAGGAGATTATTGTGTAGTACGACCTCTGCTCTAACACAGATCATTGAATTGCCTGGGATTAAGTCCTGTTTAGATGAACAACATTTTAGAAAGGTGAGTTACCGCAGATCTGCCCTAGTTATTGATGGGGTATTGCAAGGGTCAGTTACTCTCAGGAAGATCTCAAATTTACCAAATAAAGCACATCGTAGTTCTCAGCCTGTTCCCTTTACTGTTACTAAAATACACATCCCAGTGTCCTGGACTGATATCAGTACCTATGTGACCTTACTTTTGAATTTAGTTATTAGACTGGTTGGCTTTTGAAGGGCTGGAGCACTACTGAAACAAAAGAGTTGTCTCTGATGAAACAGTCCTGGAAATGGTTCTATTTTGAGGTAGCTTTTCAAAGTCTTGCACAGATATCATAACAGGTGCCATTTTATTCTCTTTTTATGCTTCTTTCTAATCTCATGCTTGATGACTCTTAATTTCCTCCAATAATCTTATTAAGGAGTGCTGCAGATGCAAAAAATTCCATGAGTTCAAGACCGAATGAGAGTTTGGAAGAGGTAACCTTTGGGGAAGTCGACATACGCCATGGAGTCAGAAAATCCCAAAATAAAGTAATTGGAGATGGGGAAAGTATTAGGAAGGAAGGATCACATTTTCTTGCCTTTTTTTTCTTCTGTCCTGAGTTCACATGAGTTCAGTGCTGGATTCTGAATAGAGACACCCTGATGCTGAATCAAGAAGACGTTTCTTATATCTTTTCTTATGGTGGGTGCTGATTCCAGGGATGTAGAATCTCTTGATAGGAGTTTTGTTTTTTTTTTTTAATTTGGAGGATGTGCTACTCTCTTCAGTCATTAAGGTGCCCATTTTCTGTTGCATCTAACATATTAAACCTTCTGCATCCATCTGTGTTTCAGCATCTGCCAAACATGACTTTTTAGTAAATTGGTGAGAAAATAGAAGTAGGTGGAACTGGGAAGGTGATGATAGAAATACATTTGCTGAGTTACCTGGACTGAAATCATTTGCCAAAAGAACATTCCACAATTAGGATAGAATTCAGATTTTTACCTAATTCCAGTCAAATAGCTCTGTACAAGCACATTTCTAGCTCCTCATATGATGGCTTCGGTAAGTCACTTAACGGGTGAATGTTTTTACTTCACCAGATTTGCATTAGACACTTAAAAGACTGTCTCCCTCTGACAAAGGTTTCACTTTGTATTAAACAGCCTCTATAGTGTCATCCATGCGAATGATTTCATTTTCATTTCCAACAGGACTGTAGTAGAACTGTCTGCTCATCTTGCATTCTCGTATGATTTGCTACCATTACCTTAAGTGCTGTCTTGTCATACAAAGTTATTAGAACGATGGCGCAGTGTGAGGTGGGTAGTTAAAAGATGCATCGATGCAAAAGCTGATAGAAAATTTGCCTAGCTAGTTGGGTAGATGGAACACAAGTAAAAGTACATGTGATTGTGTGCAGGGTGTAGGTAGGCCACTTATCAGTATATGGCAAAACTGACTATCACAAACAGAAATGCACTGAGAATTGGCCATTTGAAGCTGGTGTCTGTTAGGAAATGAGCTTTGAGTTGAGAAAACAGTGAGCCATGGCAGACCTATGCCTTTGGAGACATAGCCAAGTAGAAATACTGGGAGGATTGCAGGCTTGATTGGAAACTTGAATTTATGCAAATTTTCATTTTTTTATTTTTGATAAACACATACAATGCAGGCGAGCACGGAAACATTTAAATGTAATGCATTAAATACATTTCATGGCATCATCAGATCAAAAGGAAACGTAGACAAACAATTATTTTGCATTCCTATTCTGAAGAAGAGTGGACTGGCAATAACAGCTCTTTAGAATTCATTTCCTGTGGTAAACGACTAAAAATACTTCATAGAGTTACAGAATGGTTTGGGTTGGAAAGAACCTTAAAGGCCATCTAGTTCCAACCACCTTGCCATGGGCAGTTATCTTAAAGCACTTTTTGAAAAATCTTGTATTTTAAGAAGTGCCCATTTCAAAACCAAATGAAGGAACTTCAGGAAAACGGTGAACATATAACTTGCATCATTTCAGTACCAAGAAACACTAAAC
The DNA here is from genome assembly GCA_013398855.1 of Mohoua ochrocephala. Classification (NCBI taxonomy): domain Eukaryota; kingdom Metazoa; phylum Chordata; class Aves; order Passeriformes; family Acanthizidae; genus Mohoua; species Mohoua ochrocephala. Next base: position 266,236 of record VZTA01026168.1, read on the forward strand.
CTATGGAAATGAATTTGTACTGTCTGCTTTATCAAAAACATGGTGAAAAATAGCCCTAGCATCATCTTAAAAAAAAAAAAGTTATTTGCTTGGGAAAATAGGATGGACTTATGACATTCACAACTTCATAACAATGAGATGGGCCTGTTATTTTCAAACAAAGACACGGGTTTCTTAATAAACTCTGACAGATAAGGCAAACTTAAAGTTTGGCTGTATTACACCAGCTATGATGGAAAGTAATTGTGAGTCACCAAAAGTAAAGTGATCACTTGTTCATTTGTCAGGTGCAAATCTTGATGAGAAAAAAGAAGTTTTCTAAATCAGAATGGGGAATCCAGGACTTGGTGTCTTTGTAGTAGATCAGGAATTTTCCATGAAGATCTGAACTCATGCACACCATGTTTTATGTTTTAATTGGTGCTAAGGGAACTGGAATTTTAATGTGAAAGTACATTATGTGATTCAGAAATTATATTTTGCTCCAAATAAGGTTCAGATATTGAAGTTTCTTAGGGAGGAAAATGTCAGTTCAGGGTAAACTAAATTTTTTCAAATCTATTTTTAACTTGATACGACATTTTAAGTATGGTGGGTTTTGGGAGGGGTTTAACTTGGTTTTAATTTTGTTTAGTTTGGTGCTTGTTTTTCTGGAAGAAATTCCTATCAACATGGATACACTCCCACCTAATGTTTTTATGTATCTGGATGAACTAACATTCCTGAAGGAAAACATAATATGCAAGATTTATTTCTTGAATGTTTGTGGTTTTGGAGCTTGTTTTGTTTCTTCCTTCATCTGTAAGAGATGAACTAATGTAGCCTGAGCATGTGTGTTGAATAAAGGGCAGCAAGTAGCTACCCTATCTCAGAGGAAGAAATGGGAAAAAATTAATCTCAGCAAGTCCCTGTACCCGGTTGAGACTGACACCATCTGCTGAAGTTATTTCCAGACATACAGTCCACAGTGTCATGGGATAAGTCAGTCGTTCAATTGATCTCACAAGGTAAATCACATTTATAATCCCCCCCTTTAGAAAAGTGTCCACAAAGCTTTTCTTTACCTCTGGCACAAAAATATCTACCATATAAAGCACTGTATTATTAAACAGTGACATGCTGTTTTCAAAAGATATTTGCCAAACACCCTCGTTGAATTACTCAATTTATCTCTTCAACGTCAATAACCAAGCAGTGGTTGGATGTAATAGTGCTGTGGTGATACAGGAGTAATGGACTTCCATTCATTATTGCTTTCACCGAGACACAAGACGTGTGGCTGACAAAGACATCTTCTGCCACTGAACCCAGCCTGCATTACTGTAGAGAGCAATGTCTTGTAATTCCCTTAAAAAATTATTAGCACCTATCTTAAAACTGTTTACCCACTGATATTCCTGAAAGCCACTTGTGCAATCTTGCTAACCTAGTGAGTGGGTCGGAAAATTCTGCTAATTTACACGTTTAATTTATTCAAGGCAAGCTTCTATCAATGTATTAATGGTCCCAAATTATCATGTAGTTTAAAGAGTTCCTTTGGCCCTTCTTTTCTTTTGGAGATTTATTTTCTCCCCATGATGTGTTTAAAGGGATCAGTTTTGTAATCTCCAAAATTGTCTGACATTATTTCAAAAAGGACAAACTCTTCTCTCCGTGTATGGCGAGATAAGCCCTTCATGCCCCCAGTCAATCTCTTGGTGTTCTCTTCTGTCTCCTGTTGGATCCTGTACTCCTTGAATGCAGGTGGCCAGAACAGTTCCCAAACCTTCCAGACAAACTCCCCCTATCATTCAGTTCAGATTTCTCAGTCCATAACAGAAAAATTTTGCCCAATTGCCAGCCAGGATTGTGTCTGAAGTTTTGATGTAGTTTGAAATGTTGTCCACGACACCCAAAGTCTGTCTTGTTCTCTGTGATTTCCCAAGCCTGATCTCATGGCCTATAGCCTGTTATCCGTCTCCAAGAAAGTGACCTTGTGGTTTATACAATTAACTTTTATCCCAGTTCTAACATTTTCAAGGTCATCCAGCTCTTCCTGTCTACTATTCTGATCATCCTCTATTAATGATGCTTTGCAGTTTAACTAGAGCACTCTCACTTTTGTGTCATGATTCTTAATGAAAATAAGTAATCCTGGAGGAATTCCACTGCTAATGTTTCTAGAACAATAGTTCTCATTTTAGGACAATCTGTTGTATCGCCTTTGGCGAGCTACTTGCTCACATCAACTAACTGAAAAATGTCCAAATTTTCCGTGCAAGGAGTGCTTCCTGACAGAAACATCTTCTAGGAGATAACAATAGAATATGAGGGCAAGAAGTAGAGGGATTCTTTCTTTCAATACGTAATGCTAAGTTTGAAAAATACAAGCCGCAGTCAAAGCACGACACAGAGGAATCTTGCAGTGTTAGGGGATTGGACCCGACGATGAAGCAAATAAAAATCTCTACATTTTGTGGCTACCTAAAGAAAATTAAAAGAATTTGTGATTGTATCAAAAATAAATGTTGGGAGCCTCTGCAATGCGAAACATCGGTTGAAATCAATGTAACTATCAGACAAAATAATATTCTACTGTGTCTTGTTAGCCTGTCAAGCTAATCCATGCAAATAGTCTTTATGCATAACTGTCTTATTCAGATACTTGGATGCAATCCATCAAACACTTCTCATCCATTAAATATAATTATATGCTTTGTTGGAATAACCAGATGTTTAGTGCTAAGCTGAACAGATGTCTGTGCTTCATAACGGAAGGTTATAAACCTATTTACACCACAATAAAATACAAGTATTAAAATGATGGAGGAAGTGGGTAGTTCTCACTTCATTCTGGCTAATTGCCAGCAATTCCCTTTCTTTGGATCAACTTAATAAAGGTACTAAGTTTGCTACAGGGTAAATTTGACATAGGAGTTAGTAAAACTAGGCTGACCTTTTGTAATGTGTGTAATGATGACCACTTTGGGTCCCTTAAAAAGACTTAATTAATCTTGCAGTGAGTTTGTTTTCGAAGATTTGGGGCCAGTTTTTTTATAGGGCCAAGTAAAACACGTTTAGAATGGTCCCCTTTCACTCCACGGATATCTTTGGGGTGGGGAATGCAGTCTATATTCTCAGATCAGTCCTTTAAAATGTAACAGTGGGTTTAAGGGAACAATTCCTATTCTGCAATGCACCTCCTCTTCCTCAAAATTTGAGATCCAGATTCAAAGCTTTTAAGTGATAATCTACGTGTAAACAATTTTCATTCTGAGACAAAAATGAGTGATAGCCCTGAATTTGTTGTCTTTTACACAAATACATGTAACTTACCTTACTTGCCTGTACTTTATTCTATTTTTGATGTTTTATCTGCAAGCAGAGCTCTGCTGAAAACAAAATTTCCAAGTAGAACTCTTCTGGAAACATGAGTATGAGAGTTTTTAAGGTGGTAACTAGAGCTGTAGGCCTAATTTCCACAAGAGTTCATCTGCCATGACATGCCTGCAGACCAGTAAGCCACTTAAATGCTTATGCACATACAAACTTTTACAGAATCCATATTACAGAAGTTTATCAGACACACACCATGAACATTTTTGTTTAAAATAACTTTGATGATCCAGAGAATTATCTTCCTTTTCTATTTGTGGAATTCTTTTAATTTCTAAGCATTTCAGGAGTATGATGTAATCCTAAAATATATATATTTCTTCAACAGAAAAAAGTTAACTGGGACAAGTAAATAATTAGTACATCTGGTTTCTTGAGTCAAAGCAATTCAGGATAAATCGTGTCAGGAAGAATGATTCATAAATGGAGGATCTTAGAGCAGAAAAAAGTCTAGGAGCCCAAAGAGGAAGAGAGATGGCAAGGACATCTTTTTCTGTGGAAGAGTGAGAAGAAATCTTCAAGCAGTAACAATACATAGAGGAGACATGAGGGAGCAATTATCTCTGCTGACTTTCAGAAGAAAATTCTCAGGGATGTAAACTGTGCTAGAATTTTGAACAAGGAATAAATAATTCCTTGTTCTGGGGCAGAAAGGGAAGTTATCCAACAGAAGGAGTTGTGAATAGCAGTGGAAGGAACAGATGCTCACTGACTAGACATCCGTCTGCCCGATTGGGGTTTATCTGTTTTACAAAGTGGGATTCCTCCGGGGTTAGAAAGGACCAAAATTACTCAGAAGCAGATAAAGAAGGAAATATGACATTGGTCCAAACACAGTTATGACCAATAGAATTAGACAGAAATCTGAAGGAAAAGACCATAGTCTTGTGAAAAAGTCTCACCAGGGACTCAGAGGCAGGGAAGATGTAGTTCCTTACAGGGCACAAATAGTGTGGCTCAGGCCTTGGTTCAACAAGAAAGAAGTTTTTAAAACAGTGAAAAAAATTTCGCTTTCCTTTATTGCTTATGGGAAATTGCTTTGAAAAGTCACATGACATTATTTCTGTTTCCTGACCTGATGAGCTTTGCAAGATTTCTGGAATCAATTTTTCCTTAATAGTCTTCCCTGTAAATTTGAAGAAAAAAACCCCCTTTTTCATGCTCATAAAATATTATCAAATGCAGCTATGCACCCTGAAAATGTGGTTACAATAGCACTGGGCAACTTAGCTAAAATTGGGATGCAGGGCCTTTATATCCAATTCTTTTCCGTAGAACACATCCCATCCTCTGACAGAGCCTGAAGAATAAATAGACCCTTTTTAAACGTTATGAAGGAGACAGCTTGTCATTGCATGTTAGCTGACTCATTAAGATTTCTATTCCAATGATCATCTAGGCTGATGGAGGGCCATTGAGCTGTTCAGATAATCTCACTCTAATGTCTGCAAATACAAGTTGTATTTGAGAAGTTTTCACGTGGTTTGCAATTATTGAGTCATATTTTTTACTTCTTCTGAATGCGATGATGAAATGTTATTTCCAAAATGGCAAAACAGTTTGAGATTAAATTATTGAACAGCAGCTATTACCTCTGTATTTGTCTTCAGCTATTGGCAATCCTATTTGAGCAGCTCTGGTCTGTGTCTTTCTTCAGGTGCTGGATTCCCAGCCTCTTTGACATTCTCTTAGTTTCCATTACTCAGCACTGGGTAATTCTGATCTAAAAAGGAGGGCAGTCTTGTGACAATGAAGTTGGGTTTCTTTCTGGTCTGCGACACAGATCATCTGAGAGATACTAGATAAATCACATTAATTTTTTTTTAGTCTTGATTTATTAGAAGAAATAGAGAGACTTTGCTGCTCTATTTTCGTTATTATTTTTTCATTTTATTTACTGCATCACGACATTGGGAAATAAAAGCCCACTGACATAAAAGTTCAGTAATCAGGACTTCACCATTTGTAAACACTATAACTTAATTTCCTGTTTTTCTTTGCTACTGAATGTTTCAGGTTGACATTTTTCAGGCACCCAAATTTATGAGGAATAGAATACATTTTCACCTTTTAATAAAAGTTGAAGTTGTCTGATAAGAATATGGTTTCTGCAAATGAGCTCTAAAAAAATTTGTTGAAGGTTGCAAGTCCCAAGGTAAAAAATCAGGAGAGATGAGAGCTATCGGAGAACCTTGTTTTGTCTTGAACTCGTGCTGTCTAGAAAAAAGAAAATATTTTGCAATGAAAAAACCACATTAATATTAAAATACCAATATATTTTTAATTAATCTGGACCAAATAACACTCCTGATACAAATTAATTGATACATTTCACTGAAATATGTGAAATAATGCTGAGGTTTATTTCTGCATTTTTAATCATACAAGGCAATCAATTAATGATCATGCTTCCCAGGGATTCTCTGCCAGAGGAATGGTATTAACCAAGGGATTCAATTATCACTTCTGTTCAGTTTGATTTCATATGGCATTATGATAAATGGCTCCTACTGCTTGTAATAACAATACTGTGCACACATTTATTTTCTCTTGTTTACTTAATAATTAATATGCCACCCATAGTGACAATATGGGGTCTTGTTTATAAAACCTTCAGTAATCAATAATTGTTTCCCATGTGACACTAAGAAGAAATAATTCCAATCACTGCTATGACAACTCTTTTCTAATGCTCTCACAGTAAAGCCCTGCCTGGCTTTTGGCACTCATCAGCCCAATGTCCTGGAAAATGAAGGCTGAGTAGTTGTGGTGGCTTCTGCTCTGTATTTAGGAGACTTGCTTCAAGATAGCCAAGCTGGCTTGCTTGGAGCAATTCACTAGTGGTAGCACAGAGGGCCATTGGGCGAATCATCTGGGAAATAAGATTTTAGGAGTAGTTTGGGCACCTCAGTACTATTTCATATTGTGTAAGACAGAAGCACCCGACCAGGTTCCCTAGGAGAGGCAGCAAAATTCTTGCCCACTTTTACTAAAACAGATTTACAGTCCTCTGTGAAATGCAGGAAAAGATGGGCAAGAAGTAGCAGTGAAAATGTTTTCCACACACTGCTTAAAACCTACACTGCTTCCGTGATCAGATAGTTAATTCTGTGTTAGGTGGCTTATTTAATCTTCTTGTTGTCTTTTGTAAAGGCTCAAAAGATCAGAGAGCAAAATATTAATTTACTGAACTACTTAAATATTAATATAATCAGTCAAATGGGTCACCTCTCTTGAGGCTGAGTCCTATCTACCACACCATCCCTAACCTGAAATCCTCGATGCTTTCCAGACTGGGAGGGACTGGACTGCTCAGCCAGGTGCATGCATGGTGTGAATCAGCAGCAAACTCAGGACCCCATTCATTGCATTCAAGACCTTTGTGCATTTCTAGGAAACACAGGCTCTTAGCTTGTTGTTCCTCTGATATTCCAGGTGCCATTGCCATTTTAGTGGATTTCATGTAGAAGAAGGGGAAGCAGCAGCATACCTGGCTGAAGATAATGAAATGAAGTTCACCTACTTAGTCAGATCACATACAAAACACAAAGCCTGACCAGAAGACTCATTGTCATCTCTAGGTTTGGTCAAGATAGAAATAGTGAATGATGGAGTGAATTCTTTGGATTCCTAACCTCTGCATTGTTCAACCCAGCCTTGGCCTTTTACAGTTACTCTAGCTTTATTTGTTTGCTCCACACTGTGCATTGCTGCTCTAGACCGGGAGGTAATTCTGAAGAAAAAAGAAAGACAGTTTCTGCTTTTATAACAGAGAGATGTAAAAGTTCAGATCTCCAAGACTCAAAGTTTGTCTTTGAATCTAGATTTCAGGTAGGCTTTTTTCTTCTAAACCCTGCACATATATTCATTGGAAATGCTGTCAAGTACAGCAAAGTCAAGTCTTTGGGCTGTCCTCAACTCTCGATCCAATCCACACTCTGCTAGAAGTGGGGAAAAAAAGCAATGTGATAGCATCCTCCTAAGCACCTATACAGCAGGGACATAAACTCAGCTTTATTAGAGGTCACTTTTGTACCAGAGGTAGACAGAATAAATTTGATTGCACTGTAAAAATACAGATCTTTTTGGCTGCATTTCAAGAAGAGTCTTGTTTCCCAGTCTCCTTTCATGAAATGGTATTTGCTATAAGAACTCCACCAAATAGGCATTGATCAATCCATTCAGGCAGCAGAGATTAAGGCTGGCCAATATCTTAGCTGTAGAACAGGTTATTTCATTCATACAGCTAGTTGCGAAAATAATTTGTTATAACTTTGGACTAATTTGTTCTCTCTGTGTCTCTCTCCCCTCTCCCTCTTCCCTCCAAAGACTGGAAAAAGCTTATGGAGATCTGAAAGCAGATGTTATTTCAAGTTTGTTATGCTTCATCCTGTTTATCTTTTATTTTTCCAGTAACCAAGAAGTTTAGTAAATAGACTAATATCTATTTAATACTTAAATTAAATTCAGAAAAAGACCACTGAAGGTCCACTATGCTGTAGAAAATGACGTAGCAGCTTGGCTGTCTGCATTGGTTCTGCTCATTGTTCTGTGCAGTGTCCAGAGCTGCCATGTCACCAGCTCCCCCTTTCCAGGAAAGGTGACACCAGCCTCGGACCACGAAACCTAAGACTAGGTTATGCTCCCTTCCTTCTGCCTTTGCTAATACTGGTTATAATAGCACATGTCCTGCAAATAACCATCACTCTTCCAGTGGTACCAACCACGTGTTCAGGCACTCGTGAGTACAAGCAAAAAAGACAGTGAAGCAAAAAAGACGCACTGGTCCAGTGGATGGACTCTATGAAAGCTGTGAATATACAGTGCCATAGAACTGTGAATAGCTCCAGAGATGTCTGCGGGGTGTGACATGAAAGCAGCTGCTTATTGATGAGCTTTTGAGTTTCCTTGTCTAGTTGCTGGGTTCTGGAATAGAAATCAGAATTGCAATTGTCCCTCTACAGGTGGAGTGGCAAGGGCTGCTCTAGGAGCAGTTCTGGCTGAGCTCGAGGCAAAATACTGAAAATAAACTGAAGTTTTGTCGCTGTCAAAGGCAGGTGCCCTTCCTGTGACTGGGTCTATCTGCACAATATGACATGGAGAACAGATGAGGAGAACTTCCAGTCTAAACTGGGACGTGACATTCCTGCAGTTCAAACGATACTGGTTTGCAATAGCTCTGCTCGTTGAAAAAGTAGCGAGGAGGGAAACTGGTTTCATCAGCTTAAAAATATTTTTAGAGAGTGATTTTTATCAAAACAAAAAGAGATATGTCATTGTGAGTCTACCAGAAACATATCTATTAAATTGAGATGAGGTTCTGTACCACTTTTTAGCTTATTTCTAGCCTTGTCCTCTTGTTTGTTTCCTTGTCTGGTTTTGCAATTAAAAATTTAGTTTAGGAAGTTGTGAAGGACTTTGAACCTCCCTTTTCCTCCCTTTTAATATCTAGTGTGAGACCAGATCTTTAAATATTTTATCTGAAACTCTGCTTTTCTTCAGTAAAATTTTCTATCTTAAAAAATAAAATAATTGCAAAAGAGAAAAGAAGTTTGCTGTAGTTTTGTAGAAAAGAATTAAATAAAATGAGTGCCATCTACTGGTTGTGAATTCTAACCTGTAGATTCCTTAACCTCCCATGCACTTTGGCATTGCTGTGCTTGCCTTATATTAGAACTCATCTTTATGCAAGAAAGATAATAAAATACTTCATCTTTCCACTGTCTCATGCTTCTGGATGAGCAAGAGACGTTCCGTCGTAGTCTTAAATTATAAGTAAAGACACTTTATAATTAAGAAGGTGCCATTAATCAAATCAGCCAGCAGAAGCTCAGTGTTTTAATTATACACAAATATTGTATTTAGTCTCTTCCTTTTGGTTATTAATCACCTCCATCCACTAGACTGCTGTCTGTTTATTATTTATTAAATCCTACTGAAGACTTGCTATATTTTTTATGAGTATAAAAAGGGTGTCTTCAGAATTAATATCAACATTGCTTTTTTAACCGTAAAGCAGAAAGTCATATTTATATTTATAACTGGATTATGTGTACTGTGCTCTTAGCTGTATACCCATTTGCCTGTAGGAATAATTTCCATTTATTATATATAGTGACTTTTGATAATTCCACTTTTTCTTCCACACTTAGGGTGCACCCACACTAAATGGGATTTTTAATGGATTGTTCGCCTTTCCCTTGGGTAACAAAGTTAACTTTCAGAATAAGGCAACAGACAAAAATAGACTTTAAAATTATCAAGGTGCAACTTTAGTCTTTATGAACTTGCAGTTCTGAATTACATAAGGTTGTCAAATCCATTCAAAATTAGCATGAATCAAGAACTCAATACTGGTTTTAAACAACCAATAATATTGTTTTTCTTGCTAAGAAAGCAAAACAGACATAAAAAATTTCAGGTTTCCAGAAGTTATCAGGTTTCAAACCTATTTTTCATTTCAATTACTGTAAGCCTTTGACCTTTCCAAACAGGTAGTTGTTGGGTAAATAAAATCCCACTTCTCAAATGAAATGATTCCGAGCATCTGGGATGTACAGGATTTACTCCTCACCAAGAAAACTGAGATTCCAACATGAATATGTTCAGATGGCAGCTCCACCATGCAGTTGAACGTGCTGAGGCTGGTCTTGCAGGCTGCACTTTGAAATGAAATTTGTGTTTTGGAAACTACTGAAGTCCGGGCTAATTTCTGTTTTTATTATTTCTTTCCAGTAGGATATTCCAAAACCTTCAGATGTGCCCAGCTATTAAAAAATAATAATCGTGGGGATATTGGGGTCAAATCTGGAGCTACTACCCAGACTATGTGAAAATGAAACCTTGATGTTACGTTTTCTTTCTAATGTCAAACGTCATGAGCTTTTCAGGATGCTCGTAGGAATACTGGACACCTCACTGATCATGGAACAGCAATTTGACAAATATATACAAGCATAAAAAACAGGAAGGCAATTTAGTCAGAAAGCAAAAGGCTGGAGACACCTGCTAGGAAAGAATGAAGCCATTACCTCTTCCCCCCACCCCGCAATGAACCAGAATATACCTGCTTTGTACTCATTGATTATATGTTTCTCCTGTTCTATAATTCCCAGCTCCACTTATTCATTCACTCATTCTAGTTTGGATGAGCCTTAAAAAAAAAAAATCACAAAATAAATATAAACAGAATTAAAAAAGATGAATCTAAGCAGAGAAGAGACAATAAAAATCAGCATTTATTCTCACAGACTATTTGGAGGGCTAGGAACAATTACTGTTTTCTTTTTTATAGCCTTTAAATATCCAGCTTTCTTTCTGGACTCAACCAACCTTCCTCCATATTTAGTAGAAGGGAAGAGAAAAAAGAGAGGAAACTTTTGGAAATCTCTTGTCCCTGAAGGAACTGCTCCTGATAAGGCTTCCCATTCTCTTCTCAGTTGCTGGGTCACAGACAGAGATGTCCAGCAGCACTTTTCACAGCCAGAAAAGACACTTGGCTGGGCACTGTCTCTGGGTTTGTGAAAGGAGAAATGACAGAGTGGGACAGGACAGAATTGGATCTCTTGGGGTCACAGGTGGCCCATGTTCCTGTCCCAAGTCTTTAGTATCCTTTAAGACAACAATTGCTGCCACAACTGACTGGAAAGCAAACAATTTGTTAGCAGCAATTCTCTTGTGACCCCATGGACTGATTGACAGCTTTATTTACAAATTGTGCCATTTGGCCTTGGCCTTTTGACAACTTCTTTCACAAAGGGTAGCTCATGCCTGAAGGAAAGTCATTGAAATACTTCTTTTGATGGCAAGATAATGATTCAGTCATTTTTTTTGTGTGTGCTTGAAGGGTACTGTTGGACAGATCAATGCAAGAGGAGAACTTAAATGCCATAGACATTGTGGGGCAGCACTATCATAAAGCTCAAGTTTTAAAACAGTTGTAATGAACTGGACTTCTGAAATATATCATGAAAATATCTTTTAATTAAGTACCATGCCCTTTTCCTCCTCATTTGATCTCATGCCTATCAATAGTAACCTATACTGTCTTAGGGATGGTTCCTTAGACATGTTGATTTAATTTCAACTAGTTTTAGTCTTCCTAAAAAGAGGCGTTTAATTTAGGATGGCCTTCAGAAGGAATGGATATCCCCCTCCAAAGATGCCTCCCAAACACCTTAGGACAGGATAAATTATTGCTTGTATCCATCTCATTCAGAAGGAGTCAGTGCTACTTGCCCTGTTTCCAACAGCCATCAAGAGTTCTTGGCAGTCACAATCTTCACTATGAAATCTTTTATATTTATCCTGCCAGTGGCAGACTGGACCTGCCCTGGTCTATGCAGACTGTTTCATTTCTTTGCTCTCTTCTTGCTGATGGCAGTAGAAAGACAAAGCTACCTGGAGTAATTTGCAGAGCTATTGCTGAGACTTCAGATTTAATTTGTTTTTCAGAACAACTTCTCCAGAGTCCATCGGTCCCCTATATTTGCAAGATTTATCTGCAGCATAAATACAGAGACACAAGGTTCCATTAAGGGTTCAGTTTTACAAAGTTTTGGGGGGTTGTTTGTTTGCTAGTTTTTTTTGGTTTTTTTAAATTTAAAAACCACTTGCATAACAGTAATCCCATTGTTTATAATCCTTTCAATCTCTAGATCATTTCTTAGCTCCTTATTTATGCTGATAGGTACTCGTGATAGGATGAAGAAAATATGTGTGAAAAACTGACACGAATACCTTGACTTAGGACATACCTGGTCCGAGTTTTTGGGGAAAAAAAGGTAGAAAACACCTCCAGTACACTGTGAAGTGCTTCATGTATACTGTGGCAAATAAACCTTTAAAAATGTGTGGTCACAGCTATTCCAAAGGCCTCATCTTCAATTCAAAGTGAGTTGGTGCACTTTTGAATGAGTGACCTGGAGTGTCTATAGGATGGGAAAACCTTGTGTAATTTAAGGTAGACCCAGAGATCCCACCCTCACCAACCAGCTCAGACCAGACCAGACTCATTAACAGTGTAGGACATGGAAGCCTATGTGGAGTAGTTTACATGACACAGTGGAGTTTGATGAAGAGTGGCCTGAGGTAGCAGACACCCAGCTGGCTCAAGAACTACAGAAAGAATACCTGATTCAGTAGAACAGGCGTTCTGCTGAAGTGGCCTCTCTGCTGTTGGGGCTGGGTGCATGTTTTTCTTCACTTCTAAACCACAGCTTCTGGTCACATGAGTTGGTTGAGTAGGAGTTGGAAAGTGTGCTCCTCTCATTTGTCATCCATCTACTGAAGGGAACATAAATAACTGTACTCTCCTAGAGCTGCTCACACATGTACACAGGCCAGGGCAGTCAGTCCTGAAATTCACTTTCAGTCCCCAAATAAAACTAGCAAATAAATAAACCCCCAAAACCTCTGTAGCAACATGCCTCACAATGCATAATAGCTTGCAGCAGACAGGAGCATGATCAAGTTTCTTTTGGATTCTAGAAACCTTTACTCATTAATCTATTTAATGAAATTTATTCCCCCTTTCTGTCTATCATCCAAAGAGAAATCTAGACTTTCTTAGTGTTGCACATCTAACAGATTGTGTGGACGACTTCCGATCTCAGGATTATATGTGAGACGGAGTCTTTGTTCCTTTCCAACAAAGAGTTAAAGCCAGCTTTGAATTGGAGAAAGTTTTGTGTCTGCTGCTTATGGGGGAGGGAAGGGTAAGCTGTCACTTCTAGATGTCTGTGTGAATACCAAATAGGAAATTTGCCTGCTGTGCATGTTCAGAAGCACGTACATATATTTTATCAGTTTCATGAATGGCTTTTCACCACCTTCTGTAAAGTGATTTATAATGATGACTCATTAAATACTAGTTTCATATTCAAGGGCAATTCTTCTTCCAAAGCAGGGTATAATATGGCTGCTCTTCATACGAGAATTACACTTGATAGTGAAAGCTATATTTAACAGTGACGCTAATTCAAATCTGGAAAGGTTTGCACTCCTGATTTTTATACTTTTCACCTGAGGGATAGATTATGTTATCTTTATTGAGAAAAAGAGGATGTTCATGAATAACTATTGTGAATAGGATACATCTCACCTTAACTCTGTGTGAGACATCCAGACTAAAGGTTCTCTGTTTTGTCGAAGAGGAAAGAGAAGTAAATGTAAAGGGTGATCCGACTGGCTTTTGCGGTATCCAATCTGTCTTTCTCTAGGGTGGTTTAAACACTGTTGTGGTTTAAACCGTACTAAATGATCAACTGAGACAAGGCATTTGGCTTTTCAGCAACAAAAAATGAAAGGTTAATTAAGCTATAACTATGCCTTTGGGGGTGGATAAAATAGTAGAGCAAGTAATAAGTGGAAAAAAAAATTAAACCAAACATATATTTTACCTGTCCTTTTAAGATCTCTGTTTAGTGGTATCCTCAGTCTGTTTTCTACTATTCTATAATTATCTTTTTCATTGAGTCAAAATCTATTATCCTGCTGTGCAACATCTCTCATCCCAAAATCAGCACCTGCCAAGTGTAAACTATTCTCACTTTCTCTGCCTTTAATTTTCATGTCTGAAGATTTCTGAATGTACTGTGGAGTTTTTAAAAGCTAGAACTGAGGCTTGACTGCCAGACTTATATAGTTTAATTATCTCTTTTTCTTAAAAGTGTTTAGGAAATATTTCCTAGTCAGAAACCTGACTTCTTTACTGGATCACAATCATTGATAGAAAGCAGCTGTCAGCATTATGATCTAAGGGTTTAACTCTGAAGCACAAAATTTTCTGCTGGGGAAAGAGTAGAGCAGTGAATAGTAGATTAAATTAACAAGGAAGGGAAAACATCAGGACTCTGACTCATGATCTCAGTAAATCTAGATTGTTGGGTTTGGGGTTTTTTTTTTTGCTTCTGCTTCCATTTTAAAATTCAGCCCTTTTGATGCAATACTTGTTATCTTAAGGTGAGCTTTGTCTACTTGGTGCTAGGCACATGTCTCCTTCTGACTGTGCTGCTTTAAGAGTCTCCAGCATGAAGAATAATGACCCAAAGAATAAACTCCAAAAGAAACAGGACTGAGTGTAAAACATTACTATTTTCTTGATTAAGAGCAAAGATATGGAGGAGATAGTCACATTTTTTTGGTAGCAAAGTCATCTTGACTTAGTTTGGGCATGTGATCAATGAATTCTGTTTGCTGCTGTTGTTGTAGTTTTTGGGTTTTTGTTTATTTGTTTGTTTTCTTTGTTTCTTAGTCTTTTATTCTGTACGGTTCTGTACATTTTGGGGAGTGGTAGGATGTTTGTCCTGTTGATGAATTTAGAAAACTGATACCTCCTCAAGATATGATCATCTACATTGAGACTTTCTTGGAATGGTATTTTGGATGAAAGTATTCTCTGGTAAATGGAAAACATCAACATGCCAAATGGTATCAATGGACAGGCCATGATTGTCTAGAAGAAATGTGACCTCTTTAGAAGCTGTGGCTTTAAATTCAAATGCTCGGTGTAAGCTCTCTCTTTTGCTGTGCTCTTGAATTGCATAAAATCCTCTTAATTAAAATAAAAAAGAAAAAGAAAGATAATCAGTAGGGCTCACCAGCCCTTCTTTTCAAACTTCACTCTCATCAGTATGTCCTACCACCCTTCTCCAAAACATGATATTTAGTTGTCCTTATGGAAATAAATGGAGAATTGCCCATGCCCTCACTCTGAATTTAAAAAGAAGTCAGACCAAGCAAGTCAGACCAGTGTACTGTGGTGAGCTGAGTTGCTGCTAAATAGAACTCCTGTTGGGTTTAGGTTTCATTTCCAGAGGATATTTTCTACAGAACTATGTCAGTACCACACTTCTAGACCCAAAGGTAAATGATGATAAATAAAATGATTATTACTGGTCATGTATTATTTTGTGCAAGCCATTTTTTTCTTCTGAATAGTAGTTCAGTGTGGCTTAAAGAAAAGTCTGAATAAGAATTCATTTATTTTTTACATATATTTATATAACTATAGGTGTGTATATACGTGCACAACTGTAGAAACTTCTTTTTGACTTGGGAACATGTCTACATCAGTGAAGCCTTGTCAGAGCTCAGTGAACTCATTTAAGGACTGGAAGAAGTACAGCTGAATCATTGCAGTGCTGTGCTTGTCCTACTTGTTCCTGCTGAGAACTACCTCCAGTGTACATCACTTAGTCCAAAAATAAGTTATTATCCCTGTATGGTGTAGGACCGTGGTGTGTGGCTGTGCCAGGGTCACTCAGGGCCAGGCTATATTCTTCTCACAGGAATTGTAGTGAGCCAAGGAGATGTATCAGGCAATTATTGGCTGTAAAGTCTTGCCTTCTCAGTGGATGTCAGGGAGAAAGTTCTCCTAAACTGTGCTGCCGCTGTGTTCGTGCCTCAGAAAGCACCTGTTCTCAGTGGATATGAGTAGCCCACGCTGTATCTTACACTGTCACGTCCACTAAAATTATGCCAATGGTGAAGTTTATTTTATGCTCATCTATTAAAAACCAGTTAAGTTGCTATAAAGTGTATGGAGCGTATGGACAAAAA
>VZTA01026169.1:0-35996 GCA_013398855.1 Mohoua ochrocephala
TTGCTTATGATGAAAATGGAAATGAAAATGTGTATCTTGCCCAAATAGAACTTAAATGGTGAAAGAAAATCTTCAAATTTTAAACTGTGCTAATGAGGTGATCTGTCTGTTTTGATTAAAGCTGGATTGTTAAACCCAGGGAAGAGACACATTTTGTGGCATCTTGTATTACTATTGCTATGGAGAGTCATGTTTTCCTTCCACTGTATTGGAATACGTGATAACCTATAGCACTTCCTTTTAAATGTTAATTTTGGAGGAAAAGTGTCTCTTTTTGCCTCTACTTTAGAAAAGACTATTACTAAATTGAACATCAACACAGTTTAAAATGGAAAAGCCAGGAAAGCTTCTTCCTTCTTTGGACTTAATCCCACCCCTATTTATGTTGGTAATCATTTATTGGGGGATTCAATAATAGTACAATTAGACACATCATTTGTTATTTCTGAAGATAATTTAATGGGGGTAATGTACAATTGAAAACAACTGGTGTTGTGGCAGTACCACCGAAAAAAAAAGTGAAATCAAACCTATAGTCTCAAACCTGGCATAAAGCTGGCTTTTACAAGCACATGCAGTACTTCTACAGGTTTGAAAGGATTCATACAAACAGACCTAAGATTAGACTTTGTTGTAAACAAGGAGGAAATTTCTTCTCTTTTAGGAAACTAAGTCTTTATTACAATTTTTTTCATGCATTCTCTGAAAATAAGCAGGATAACTCCAGAGCTTTATGGCAATATGACGTGTTTCAGAAAAAGTCATAATTTTTGCTACCCAATGGTTTAAAATGTCTGCTGTGTCAATGCTGCTCCTTCTTACAGGTGTGAAAATGTTGCTTCGGATTTTAGTTCTGATATGTGACTGTATCAAGTATTCACAACACTTTCTTAAATATAGTATTGCCTTTGAGCAAATAACTAGAATATAGAAAACTCATAGAATAGTCTGTTTTATACTCTTTCTAGTACACTTCCCTAATTCCACAGAATCTGCATTGTGCCGACTAACTAAATGTGATCAACTAAACAGAAAAAAATGTTAGATTTAAAAGTTCTGTGTGACCAAGCTGACTGAAGTGGCAAAGACAGCTGATTGTTGTGTTACAGTAAGCATCCAGAAAGTACATGTGGCCACTTAGCTGGCAACCAAGCAACCAAGGGCCTAAGATACAGGCAGGTACTACAAGGAATCAAACTCTTTTGTGATTTCATTTACTCACTTGGCAAATCTACATATTTAAGTAAATCTAATAAGGATAAGAAACTTAGAATTCATCAAGAGTTTATCTTGCTATTGCCTTTATGTTACTGTACCTTAATGATAATTGCTATTTATCTCTAGAAGCTATTCATTTCCAGTTAGACTGAAACCCAAAATCCATAGTACTGTTTTCTGCTGAATAAATAGTGACAAATTATGAATATATGAATATGTACATGTTTTTATGCTCTTCTGCTAAAGGGAAGTAAACTTCTCCATTAATTGCAAGCAGTAAAAATGCTTTTTGCTATATTATGTTGCTGAGCATTTAAAACCTGGCCCTTCATAATCTAATAGCTGTTTGAAAACAAAACAGAATAAGTTAGTTTTATTTTGTCACTTCTTTGCCTTACATCAAAAGTTAAAAACCTCTGGGTCAAAGACTGTCGCTGCGGGATGTATTTGTGATGTTGCTTTTTTGCATTTTGCTTTCTTTTTGTATCACTAAGAAAAAAGAAGACTCAAAAACATTTAAAAATATAGAAGAAATATATGTAAATGTAAAAGCAGGTTATTTATTGATGACATAGCAGTAGAAAAGTTCTATGCGCAGCAAATTTTGAGAAAAAGAAGACCTGAAAAAGAACTAAGTCTTAGGTATAAGTAGAGCTCAAAACCTGCAGTAGTGTTGAAAGTGGAATGCAGCAATGCAAAATGCTATCTTGAAAGTTGATTTTGTGTGTTTAATTGTAAGTATTCTAAGTACTCCCAGGAAAGTCTACTTGGACTTCTTGAAGCAAGAACATAAAGCTTTACAACAGCAGGGCTCAAAAATCAATATGATATGTACCTAATCATTTTATATTAAGAAAATACTGGCATAAAAATATAAAGTACTTAATTTGTCAAAATCTGAGTCATCTATTTTCTTGACTAAAAATGACTACTTATGGTGTCATGTGTCTCCAGCGGAAGAAAGCCATCGCCTTGATCACTGCGTAGCTGATAAAGAACACATTTTAAAGCTTCTTTTGTTGATTTCTTTCTGGTTAGTTTTCACTACTATTTTAAAAAGTAGGAGGAAACAGCATGTCTGTCATCTTTGTGAAAATAATGACAGCTTCAATATTTTGCAAAAATGGAAGTCAAAGAGCAATGCTTTGCTTTGTCTATGACAAGCTCAGCAAACCATTTGTTTTCTCAGGAAAGGAAGTATGAAAAAATGTCAGAAAAACTAATGATAATCATTAAATATCAACTTTCCATCCTTTAAAATGGAAATCTGAGTATACTTTAATAAAGTAATGGTGGGGTTTGGGGTTTTTTAAATTTTTGTTTAAATCAGCAAGGAAGAGATTATATTTATATATTATAGCAGTTTATGGTGATGGCCTAAAATTGCCACAGATTTTTGCAATTGTTTAAGCATATAGAACTCTGAAAATGCTAAATGGTGAATGATCTTCAGAGGTGCGTGTGTGGGCTGTGTATCTCTAGGGATTAAACACCTCTAATTATTCAGTTCAAACTCTGAAATGCTGCGTATTTCTAAAAGAAAATTAAAGAAAAGTATCAGCAGTGCTATAGTTGAGCTTGAAACCATCTTTCTGGACCAAGGTCAAGTCTCTTTTCTAATCAGATATTAAATATTCATTCATACTCTCTTGCAATCCCTTGTCGCTCAGGGACTGCAAGATAGGTTTAGTGACCCTTAATTATGGTCACAGAGAGAAAAAGTCGTTAATGAGATAGTGCCCCTTGGCTCACATACAGAGCAAAAACAGAAGCAAAAAAAAAACCCCAAATCCACAATAAAATGACAGATAAAAAACCCAAGACCAAAAAAATCCTCAAAACAAACAAACAAACAAACAAACAAAAATGCCTCCAAGCCCCTCCAAGTGCAATTAATTTTAACCCAACATTTACAATATTTGGGAGTACATATATGAGTCTAATAAATCAGTTGTCCCTCCCAAGTTCTGTTTTGTTCTGATTTTGAAGATCAAGGAATGATGTGATTTAAGGCAGCAAGGGAAAACACACATTGTGGTGACCCCAAACAAATGCTGAGAAGTAAGACAACAAGTATACTGAGGCCACAAATTTCTGCTGCATTCTAGCAGAATTTGAGAGATGATTAGATAGACTATGAACTAACAAGGAATAGAATAATTTATAATGTTAAATATTATCCTCAGTGTAAGGGAAAAGGGGATGAAAAATACAACACACATGGAACTGTTGCTATGAAAACTAATTTTTTGAGTTTGTGGCTTACACAGATTGTTCCTGTTTAAAAGTGTTCACAAGGTTTGCATTACAACAGAAGACATCACCGTGTGTCCACGAGTGGCCATTTGTCCTATTTCCAGGGTATTTTGCATTGTCAGTTGATTGTAGAATCATAGAATGCTTTGGGTTGGAAAGGGTCTTAAAGATCATCTGCTTCCAACATGCTGTCATGGACAGAGACATCTTCCACAAGACCACTTGCTCAGACCCCCATCCAGCCTGGTCTTGAACGCTCCCAGGAACGAGGCATGCGTAACTTCTCTGGGCATCCTGTTCCAGTGCCTCACTACCTTCATAGTAAAGCATTTTTTCCTAATATCTTATCTAAACCTACCCTCTTTCAGTTTGAAGATATTCCCCCTTGTCCTGTTTCTACATTCTCTTGTAAATAGACTCTTTTCATCTTTCTTGTAGGCTCCCTTCAGGTACTGGAATGCTGCAACTGGATCACCTCAAAGCCTTGTCTTTTCCAGGCTGAATAAATCCAATTATTTTACATTTCCTTGAGGGAGGGATATTCCATCCCTCTAACCATCTTGGTGGCCTCCTCTGGACTTGCGCCAGATGGTTGATGTCCTTGATGTGTTGGGGACCCCCGAGCTGGATGCAACACTGCAGGTGGGGTCTCACAAGAGTGGAGTAGAGGGTCAGAATCCCCTCCCTCGCCCCGCTGGCCTTGCTGCTTTGGATGCAGCCCAGGACACATTTGGCTTTCTGGGCTTCAAGTACACATCACTCTGGGTCACGTCCAGCCTCTCCTCCACCAGCACCCCCAAGTCCTCCTCAGCAGGGCTGCTCTTGATCTGTCCATCCCTCAGGCTGCGTTGATAACAGCAGTTGTCCTGACTCAGGTGCAGGACCTTGCGCTTGGTCTTTTCAAATCTCATGGTGTTCCCATAGACCCACTTCTCAAGCTTGTCCAGCTCTCTCCTGAGGACATCCCATCTTTCAGTTGTGTCAACTGCATGACTTGGCTTGGTGCCATCTACAAATTTACTGAAGATGCCCTTGACCCCTTTGTCTGTGTCATTAATCAAGATGAAAGGACAGAATTCAGTTTGGACCAGTACGAGTATATTAACTCGATAACTGTCTAATTGCAATGGTAGGAGTGGTTTTAAATCTACTATGCAGAAGAGGCAATTAAGACATGTTAACAAGGGTATACTTTATACCTTTTTTATATATATTTATATAAGCATGCACGTAAAGCACAAGGACACAAGGACACTTGTGTATAAGGACACTGTTTTATTTTAGTAGAGTATTCACCCATCATTTAAAACTTTATCAACTTTGCGGGTTAGTAAATTACTACTACTGGCTATAAAAAGATATTTGTTGAGTAGTAATTCCATGGATTTTTTTTTCAGCTTTTTTTACACTGAATTTTAATTTACATATAAGAACAGTTTGATATATATATTATGCCAGTTATCATCATTTAAAGTATTCTAATATAATGAAAACCTGAAGAAAAAAAGCATCTTGTTTAAACACCCAGCTACTGTTGACCAATGGGCCAATACTGAGAGGATGACACATTGCAGGCAACAACACTCTTGACTCTCTTTGATGGCTTCAGTTCCAACTGTTAAAGCTTGAGTAAGCAGTTTTAACTTCTCTTGATGGTAAGCAGTTGTTTCTCATGGGACAGCATGTTGCCTGGGGCCTTTAAGTGAGGCCACTGATTATTCAAGACAGGCCTTCTTATGGTTAGCGAAAGGGAAAACTAAAATTGCCAAAAAGAAAACAGAGAGTTGTAAAAATCTGAGTCAATGTTTTAATGAGTATATAAGAATAGAAATGGAATTTGAGGAATAAAGCAATTCATAATTTATCAAGAAGATTTTCCTCATCAGTGACAATTTTACTTTTGCCAGGACACGTGTTCAAGCTGTTGTGACGGTTTCAGTCATCTTTGATGAGCAATTCTCAGTTATTCAGTCTCAAGAATGGGAGTTAAACTCCTTGATCCTGCAGGATGCTTCAATTGAATCATGACATAAGTACCCATTGGGGTACACTTTTTTTTTAATGTGCATGCATTTGCTTATACAAACAGGCCATAATGAAGAACTAAATGTTGGCTAGATAACTATGTAAGGACAAAATAAAGCTGGAAAACTACCGAAAGAGACAGTTTCATACCAGATATATTGTTTTTTAAATTTTAAAAACACATGACTCTACAGATCATTCAAGAACTATTGGTTTTCAGTTATTAAAAACTATGTAGTAAATCAATAATAAAAAGAGATACAATCAACTAGATTGAATAAGTTCTAATTCTTTTGCATTGGACAGAATAGTACAGGGACAGAATTTTTTTATATGACGTGGGCATTCGTAACCTGCTGAAATGTATATTTTCATATAACGTACATATGCACTGGATCTGGTTAAGAATTGTCTTGAAGGATTGAAGAAGCTCTGGGAAATCTAGCCTATCAAGAATTAACTGGAATGTGTATCTGACATTGAAGCCAACACATTATTTTGAATTACTATTTTGCTTTTCTCTTATTCTAATAAAGTTTTTCTAAACTGTAATAGGAACTAGGCTTATCTAACCAGCACTAGGGTTTGCTTCTACACTTAATCATTCTATCACTTCATAAACGTTTGTATAAATCAGCTCAGAGAGTAGGAAAAATAGACATCTATAGCAAATGAACTATACAACCTTCTTCTTCTACAACTGATATTTTCATGGTCATGTTCTGAGCCTTAACACTGATGCGCAACAAACCAAAAACTTCTTCTTACATAGTAAAACTGAAAATGCATTTCATAAGAAAGCAGAGAAAAGTATCAAGTATTTTGAATATTACAGAGCTGGCTCATGACTCTTGAATATCAATAAATTGGATTCTGCAAAGCAATCCTGACTGTTTTTCTAATTTTCAGAAGTTGATAGAATAATGCTTCAGTAGTTTTTCTGTTCTTCCTAATTAAACAAACAACGAAAAACACTCCCAAGATTGAAATGCATACAGCGCTCAAGAGAAATTTAATTTAAAAGAACTTTACAGGAGGGACATAAAAGTAGTTTACTGTCTCAGCTTAAATAAAATTGTATACAACGAAGAATATTACCAAGAGTAGGAGAAAAGAAAATTACATCTGCAAGAAACAAACATGGGCCATTCTGTGTTTCTCTTAGAAGCTAAGGGAGTGAATACAGTTGGGGTATGTGAGAAGGATGAGAACAAACTCCCTTCCTAATTTCGACTATCCTCACAATGACATCCAGAAAGTCTCCATGCAAATAGATCTTCATCCTTTCTCTTCTCATGTGCAAATGTAAAATGATCTTTTCATAAAAGATAATCTCAGAAAAGTTTTCCACTTCCTAAAGTATATACTGGGTATGCATGTCAGGGGGATATATCATGGCTGGTTTGGAATAAACACTAGCAGATGGGTCAGGCAAGCACCAGAAAAAGTCAGTGTATTGACTGAGACATAGGTATACCCTTAAGGGTTAAATAAATGAATGAGTTGGGCAACCATGCAAATGTTTCTTCATGTGGTCCTAGTTCTTTTCAGAAAATTAACGAACATGTAATACCAAATTATTTTCCATAAGGCATTTTCCTTTTTGTTAATTACCAATTTAAAAGTTACTACAGGAAAAATCTACAAAATATAGTCTACACTCTTTCGGTGGTAGCATATATTTTTAATATAATATGATCTTGTAAAAAAGGCTGAGATAAAAACTAAAATGGTGTTGAGGAATTTTTTTGTGTGAGTTTTCTGGCAACATAGTGCATCATATCAAAGCCTTTAACTACACAAAATATGCTCAAATTCTGACACAATTTTTCTCTGAAATATTTTCCAGTTCAAAATGAGAT
This sequence comes from Mohoua ochrocephala, assembly GCA_013398855.1. NCBI lineage: Eukaryota > Metazoa > Chordata > Aves > Passeriformes > Acanthizidae > Mohoua > Mohoua ochrocephala. The sequence goes on from VZTA01026169.1 coordinate 7,362, forward strand.
TTTAAATAGAGAGAGGTAGGCAACAAGAGTTAGCCTAATGTGTCACTAATCCAGGGGTGTAAAAGCAACTCACCTGGAACACTGGAGACAGTTTGTCTTTCTGCTCTATATGATTTCAAACAGTCATTGTGAACCTTCATCTTTTATAGTCAAGGTGAGTGCCGTTATCAGTAAACTGGAAAGTTAGTCTCTTTCTCTGACCTAATGAATACTCTTCTATATAAAGAAACAAACAAAGTAGAACAGCCTCAGTCAGAAAGAGAGAGCAGCTTTGGTTATTCGTATGTATTATACTCATTACAGGGGCCAGACATTCAAAATGGAATCTGACATTCACGCATTCTGCCAAAAGGGAATCACAAAAAGCATGCCAATTGCAAATACGCAAACAAGAATGGTAAACGTTGATAAAATTGCGTATTTTAAAGACTGTGAATGTGCGTAAGAATGGTTTGTTTAAGTAATATATTGAGTAGATAGAATTTGTAATCTCCATCAGATGGATTCTTTTGTCGTCCTTATGCCCCCTCCCATGCCTTTCCTGATAATTTAAATGCTGCTTGTGCTGCTACTGACACCTCATTCCAGCTGCAGGATCAGCCTTTAAGAGACCCAGGCAAACTGGAAGCATCTTTTCCAGGATGTATGTTACAGCCAGTCATTAGTCTTAAAACATTTAGGTACAAAAGAAAAATTACAGTCTTTGTAAGTCACACAAAAATAACTTCTTGCGCCTGTCAGGGCATAAATCCCTGATATTTTACAAGCTGCTCTTGCATGTCTCTGTTTCTGTTTTGTATGTCTGAATCTAAATTACTTTTATTACTATTCAGATTGATTTAACCTTTCTTCAAGAGCTATCATATCCATTTTAAAGAGGAAATACTGTGTTCCATACATAGCAGAGTTATGATAAAAAACTGCCAAAATGAAAAACTTAGTGGCATAAGTGAAAGTTTCAATGTCTCATGTTGCTAAATGTCAAAAGATTAAAAAAACCAAAAAAACATACTCCATTTGGATTTGAGTTTCTTACTGAAATGTCTGCTAATTTTTGGAGATAATTTGAAGTAATGAGGAGGGGGAAACCACTTGACTGAAGAATTTTTAATTTATGCTTTCAAAGCATACTTATATACAGATGTCATAACATGAGAAACAAAGAAATATAAAAATATAATGTTCATCCATAGAAAACATATCAAAACGCATAAATTTAGGGTTTGAAAATCAATGCTCAATTATAAAATCCCCTGTATTCTATTACGACTCAAATGAATTTTGCTCCTCTTGTGTCTTAGTTCCCAGCGTTTAGAAGCACAACCTGGCTATTATTGTCCCCAGTTACAATAAAATCAGTGGCTTTCCACTACAATGTCATATTCATATTCACTTGGCCATACTTGTTGCCCCTTATAGTCTAATGGTTCTTATCTATTAAATTTGGATTTTATAATTTAATGTAGCAACATGAAGCCGTTAACGCAGCTCTTCTTTGAGAGTCAACCAAAGGAAGCGCACAAGACAAAAGGACAGGATACAGGACTATAAACTGTTCTATGTTAGTTGTCAGTTTTTAAGATGGAAAACTTGAAAGAAGTGGTCTGTAGTTCTTTGCCCCATAGCAAATGAGTTTTAAGCAGGTCAGATGGGTTCTCAGTGTTAGGGGGTCTGTGTAATGTGGTTTAACTGGCTGTAGGGGAGGCGTGATTCATTGTACTTTCCACATGGCTTCCAAATAGAACTACATTCTTTTCTCTGAGAATCACTGTACAAACAAGTCATTTAAAGAAGATTTAATAATAGTGATATATTTTTCTGTATTGTATTATATCAATTTCTCTATAGTAAAGAATGATAATTATGTTTATTAATGATGTCTTTTTTATAGATTGAATTTGTCATTCATCATTATAAATGCATAAAATGAAATCTCTTATTTAAGACCGTAAAAAATACAGCAAAGGGAATCTTTTCTCAATATCTCTATCAATATTTAGAATTCATGAGTATACAGATGTATGCCTGTGTGTATGAAATAGTCATGAACAAAGAGTAGGACATGTAGGGAAATCAGCAATTGTGTTTACACTTGCCTGAAGAGCAACGTATTTTCTAAGCTAATTGGCAATTTGTGGTGCATTTCAAGAGCAGGAATGAACATTAGGAATAAGATGGGAAGAGACATGGATACTTCAAAATAATAAATTTATTGTGTTAAGAAGATATTTGATATTAAAATTATCCACAATATGAAGGTACTACTGTAATACATAATCTGATTTTTTTTCTGTGTAATTATTGTTATTTCAGTGGTAATATATATTTAACTTGATAACACATTTTTAAAATATTTTTAAAGGGGATTTTTGCAAGGGAGATGAGACAAATCTTTAGGGAATATAAATGACTACCTGCCCAGCTGGGAAGGAGAGGTGGATATCATCTCTGTGGCTAATTTCACACAGAATTAGATAGCTGAAAAAGGAAAGCAATGCCTCTGGGGATAACAATCCATGGGGAATGACTGCATAATTATTGTGTTTGGGTTTTAATCAATTTTTGCCTAATAACTGGTTGTGTCTCAAGTGGCTGTGGGCTTCATGTTGGAAATGTTAACTCAAGAAGGGAGCCCAAAGTTCCCCTGGCCTAAGGCTCTGTCTACAAAAACAATCAATAACCATTGCCTAGGCAGAGGAACATAGAGCAAGCACACTGTGATTCTCCTCTTAAATGTTTCTCCAACCACCTGTCAATCAAATATCAATGGAATTCCTAAGCATTCAGACAGCTGCAGTCTTGCAGGACTTCCTGTACTCTTCAATCCCTTAACAATGTTTTATCACAAGTCACAGCGATTTTGTAGTTTATAAATGTGCTATAAGTTTTTTGCTTAAGTTAAGCTTGATAGAATGGTTCTTCTATGCTGGAGACAATGTTTATGACTTACAGGCTCAAGGTTATTGCATGTAGACTTACTACATGGCTCTTGCCTTACTGTAAAGAGAAGCAACTTCTTTGTAATCAATGCTAGGAATTTAAAGACTTTCTATATTTTCATTTAGATTTAATCTCACTCACTACCAAAATCATTATGCATGTGAAAGTTTGAAATGTGTAACTAAACTGTCCTTCTGAATAATATTAATTTTTTAATTATTTACAGAAAAGTTTTGGGATATCAAACCATTCAGTAAATCTAAATAAATGTTTGAGCTGTAGGTGAATAACAAGGTGATTTCTAGGCTCTGGGCTGAGTTAAACTGCAACTGAACAGGATATAGGAAATGAAAGGAGAGGAGAGGAGAGGAGAGGAGAGGAGAGGAGAGGACAGGACAGGACAGGACAGGACAGGACAGGATGCAGGACCAGTGCTGACCAATGGTGTCAGGGCTGCACAGAGTTACAGACAGTGCCATGAGGAATGTCTGCATTGCACAACTGGTGAAGGAAAAGTCCTGCAAGAAATTAATGAAATCTGTAACTGAAAAGGATGTGAGTGCTCCTTTTTTGAGTGCAGGGCCTTGCAGAACCAGAAGGGACTAGTTATAAAATAAAAAAATAAAATAAAACCCAATAAAATAATAAAATAAAAACCAATAAAAACCACATAATGACGAGATTGCCTTGGTAAGGGTGTCAGGCTTAACAACGCTGGGTATGGGTGCAACAAAACTAAGACCAAAGTGGTAAAAATAATTGTTGGCAGGTTGTTTATTTGGGAGAAAATTAAGGCAGAGAAAGAGAATTAGAAAAGTGGCAAAATGAAGGGTCAAGAAATGAGGATAATAAGTAATGCAAATCAAGTAATGACTAAAATCCTGGGGTACCCACTGGGAAAATCCTGCTCTTGATCCATCCAATCGAAATCATGGCCATGAACTCAACCTGTTCCTGTGACCATACTACACTTGTTTTCACTCAGGAACACATATTTTCAGACAGGAGGACAAAATGGGAAAGAGTGCTTTCTCTAAATGGGAAAGGACCACCTGGTGTAACAAGCGTTGGTTGTTGTACTCAGCCTGGTGGCGGTGTCTTCTCAATCTCTTTTGAAGAATGACTCCGGGGAGTTTTCTACAATGCACAAGCCAATATTTGCTGGTGGGTCTCAGCTTTTTATCAGTAACATTTATGCAAACTGATGAATTTCCAGAAAATAAAAAAAAGTTCTGTTCAGCCAAAGCATCTCAGCAGAAATCTGTCTTTTCATTATTTAAAATTGTATTGAGATTCACTTCAGTGTTTTTGAAACTCCCACTCTTTTCAGAGATCTTTTTTGTTTAGGTTTTTCACACTGCAGAAAAGACATAATGAAATAAGAGGAGTCTGAACATCTTGAGTTGGATTCCCATTGTTTTCATCGTCATTTACAAATGGTCACTGGACTTCAGTTGAACTTTGTCAATTCACATTATTTAAGTACATTGCACAACTTCAGAAAGGCAATGGCCAATTCACATCATTAGATATGATACTAAACACAAAGTGAAGGTTTTCACATGAGATGAGACAGGACAGTGGAGAAAGATGATGAGGAGGAAAGTTGATTTAAGTTATAAAGTGCAAGTCAGTGAAGTTAGGAAGGTGTTTTCTGGAGCTTCATGGTAGATTATAAATATTAACACTGTACTAGGTTCTTGAGTAGTTTTCATTAATAAAAATCTCCTTTGAACTCAATTCTTATCCTAATGTACCATCCACCATGTCAAGTACTTTTTGTGAAAGATTTTTGGTGGTTTTATTACTTGTTAAAAATAATACAACCAGTTACAGTGAGAAGGTTTTAAGAATATTTACATATCTTGTCTCAAAAAGTGCGTTGCAGAATACAACTCATCTGTATGCAAAAAGTCATTAGCCAACTGTACACTGTTTTGGTTTGGCTTCCTTTTCACATTTTATATTATTTTATTTTATTTGGAGGTCTCTGTTTTTTTTTATTTTTGCTTTTTCTTTGCAATACAGTGTATATTTGAATTATAGTGTATGCTAGCTGAGAAGTAATTTAACTGCCAATTAATTTCTCATTTAATATTGTAATGTTGCAATGAATATTTAATTTCAGGACTTCATACAAGGATTTAAAAAAAAAAAAAAAGTTATTTTGAAAAAGCTTTTATAGCTGAGGGGAGAACTGTTGTTTCCCAGCCTTGAAAAACCAAAGTTGACTCTGAGAAAAATTGGAGAAATATCCTGAGGTTCCTTATAGGCTTACACCCAACCCATGATTTCCTATGATCTTACCTTAAAAGCTATTACAGATTTTCAAGGTAAAGTAAGTGAGAAGTGGCAGAGTTGTTACTGCAGGTTCTACATAAAACTAGACAGGTATTTACTATTCTTAGGTAGGTTCCCTAAGACACCCTCTTTCAAGAATCATACTTAACAGCAAAATAAAAATATGGTTGGGATTTCCTGCAATGTTAATGATAAGAATCACACTGATGAATAACCAAAGTGATACAGCAACAATGACAACAATGAAAATGATGATAAGGACGGTCATGTTGATGATGATGTTGGTAATACTAATGTAATAACAAAGTGTTTCTGAAACAAATCTCCACACCCTATATACCTCCATTCCTCTGGAAATTGCCACAGAATTACTGTACGTACATTGTTTTCCCTTGCCTCTAGAGAGTAAAGGAAAGGTCTGGAACTAGGTATCTTTTCCAGTAAGGTGCCAAAAGGAAGCGCCATGCTGGATGAGAACCATCAGTGTGGAACTGGAGGAGGTGGCTGGAAGGAGACCAGGCGAGATGCTCATCTGGACATCTGAAGGATGTCCTGTCTTAGAGCAGTACTCTCCCAAAATACAGTCATAATTCTTAATTTTCATACTATGCAGCAGCTTTTACTGGAGAGGAAAATCTCTAGTAATATAAAATCACTTGAAGAGTAGGAAATTAAAGAGGTGTACATCCTTCACCCACAATTTTTAAGGCCTTGCTGATTGCCTGTTCAAAGGTTTAGTGATAATGCTTACCGAGATCAGAGGAGGACTTTTTTTTTTTGTCTTAGGACTGTGAAAGGTTCAAATGTCATCACCTACTGCAGAGCCTGTGTCTCAGAAAGAGTCTGGTTGCAACCTAACTTCAGAGATGCTTTGTGATCACAGTTCGCTTCCCGGAGGAGAGCATATTTATCACGGAAAGACTTGTCCCTCTAACACAGTACATTCAAAACAAAACTCAGACTGGAGTCAATCTGTTAACTACAGCAAAATCAGAACATTACAGAAGGAAGAAATTAATCAGGTAAAGACCTCTCAAAGTGATCCTGAAATTATATTTTATAACCAATAGTGGTAATAGATCAAAAAGGATAAGTAGTGCCTGGGTCATTTTGACACGACATTTGTAAATAGATACCTGCACATTTTACAAAGGTGACTAACCAACCTTCAGATCTTTCTGAGTGTTATTTAGCATCAAGTAGGAAAAAAATGGAACAGAAGCTAGACAGCAATTTTCTCTTTCTAAATTTCTTTTAAAAGAATAAAAACCGTTATCTTGGGTGTCAGTCCTCAGACACTCCTTTAAAAGCATTAGTTATGAGACCTGAACAACAGTTTGCAGTCGTGGAGATGTCCATCTGCAGCCTGTGTAAGCTAAAGCCCACAGTGTTTTTATCACCCTTAAATCTGAAAAAATTCAAAACATTAAAGGAATTGGATGCATTTTTTCGGCCATTTATGTGCTTCCTTTCATTAAACACCAGTTTACTCACTGCTTTTGTGGACAGAAACACACAATATGAAGAAAAGTAGCTTTTACCCTACATATGACTTCATCAACTACTACTACTTGTAGGGTTTTTTACATTTTCAGCTTAGAATTTATCTCTCTTGTCCTGTCACACCATTTCCTGCAGTGCTTTCATGCTGGATCCCTTCTGGAAGGACATCACTCCAACTAAAACAGAGAAACAGAGCAATTGTTCCTGCAGGCAATAAGAACCAGATGATGTCAAATTTCAGTCCTTCTACCTAACTCAGTCTTCAGGCTTTCTTCTAGTATTTCTTGTGCCCTAACATATGTTATGTATTGTGTGCTAGGAGCGTAGTGTAAGTAGCCACAAAGACCTGCAGTCGTTTAACCAGCTAGAAATTCTTCCAAGTACTTTGCAGCGTGGGCACAAGTCAATGCCCAGGAAATTTCACACACCATAGATTTTTCTCAAAAGGAGGTTGAACCCTAACCCCCTGCTCTGTGAGGAAAGAAACCTTAGCCATATGGATTGTTTATATACTTGTATTTATGATGCAGAGATAGTATTAGCGACAATTTTGAAAGGATAATGATAATCAAATAATTTTCTTTTAACATATTTTGTCATTATTGTCATTATTTACATTCTGATCTGTCAACAAATAAAAAATGAAAAAGGATACAGTGAAAGAGTAAAACCATTTCGACGGCTGTAGATAATGCAGGAAATAATGATGTAGACTTGGAAATAGAGCACTTCTTAAGTAAAGGGGAGGGTAAATATCCTGCAGAAATGTCATTCTCCTCTGCTACTCATCTTCACCTACCATCTTTTCAAAGGTATCATGAGCAGAAAGATGACATCTAAACTCTTTCCACAATGAGATTAAGTTTTATTTGTTAGTCACTGGAACACACAGGAGCAGGTTGCTCCTGGATAGGAGCAGGTCATGCACTGCTTTCAAGTTATGCTGTTTAATGCAAGATCAGGGGGCTAATTATTTTAGTATTATCTTCCATTTTTCAGGCATGGCTAAGGCTCTGAACTTGGTACATAGATATTGCTAAGGGATAATACAAGGCAATTATGGCTGTAGCTTTCTCTCTCATAAACATAGCACAAGATCATATTCAAGAGCATGTTAATTATGCAGAATTAAAGGCCATAATCACAGCAACACGACTATCTAGAGTGTATGCTTTCAGACTCAAAGGACCTTGTATGACCCTACATACTCCACAGGCAACTTGGAAGCCCTTTAAGAGTGGATTCTGCAAGTAATCCACCCTCAATGACTACCTAGGCCTTCAAAGTTCATGGGAAGAGAGCTGGAGATGATGCCTGTTGTTTTAACACCTATACACAGATATCTTCTCACCCATGATCTTAGCAGGAGCTGTGACTTTCATCTGTATTTGAAGGTATCTTCTTGTCCTGGGGGGGGAAAAAAAAAAAGAAAGAGGAAAAGGATTTAAGTATATTTTACACTTGTATGCAAGATGTGGTTAAACACACTTTTTGTACATCAGAGCTACTCTGCAAAGTTTCTCAGCCAGGATTTTCCTCACGACCTGCTGGTGCCAATGTCTGTGCAAGCATTCTTCTATGCCAATTCCAATGACTCTTCTCACTCAGCATTGAATCACGGTATTGTTGCTGATACTGCTCTGTGTTTTTAATACATATTATGGTAGAACCTGTGTCTCAGCAACGGTAGGTTAAATGAGAGCTCAATGGCTCGTCCTTGTAATGCAATCCAAAGCACATGAAAATCATAGACCTCTAAAGTGTGGGAATTCCTGCTAATTTAGAAGTTCACAGTCACACAGTGGGATGCACAGTGACAGAGAATGTGTATGTTCATTACATACTCATATGAATGAGTAGAGATAAGTCTTCATGTTTGCCAAGTGACCTCAAAAGCTTCATGGATGCCACAGGGATACTGAGAAGTTGAAGCTGTCTGGGGAGGTCAGAACTATTTCTGGGCCTGCGTTGCACTGCACAATGTTTGAGAGTCCTGACAAAAGTCTTTTGCTTACAGCTGTGCAAAAATATTCATACATATATTATTTTTAATGCAAATTACCTACCGCAAATGATGGAGTTTAGATCAACACTTAAAAAAAACAAGCCAAACCAAACCAAACCAAACCAAAACTAAACTAAGCTAAACTAAACAACAGCAGCAACAACAACAACAACAACAACAACAACAAAACTCAACCAGAAAAAAAACAACCAAAACCCACAAAAAAACCAGAAAAACATCTTGGACAGATTTCAGTGCAGATGCAATACTACAACTCAAGTTGTTTAAATAACTTGGTTTTTCTATTGACAGAATGAAAGAAACTACCTTGGAATTGCTTCACTTTTAACAAAATATATTACTTTATGCAGAGAGGGGTTTAATTAATTCTTGAAATTGTATGGCTTTGTTAGTTTTCCTTAAGTCCTAAGTTTCAGAATGTTATTTATTCCATTATGTTTGAACAAAAGTAGCATGTCTCATCTTTTATTTTTACTTTCTCATATTTCCTTTCCCTCCAGGCTTTTTCATTAGATTCACGTATAATTCAGGAAGTCATAATTTGGTTAATGTAATGCTTACCCTACTTGATGAATAAACCCCAGACCGTAAATTTCATCTATCTGTAGTCATAACCTAAGGAACAATAAAAACCTAGAGTGGTCAGGTTCTGATACAGGATACAGGGGAGTGTGGTACACAGACTCCAGCGATTCACAGAAAATAGATTATTTGTACCTGGATACAAAATTACAAAATTCTTACTGTACTGGGCTACAGTAACTTTCTACAGCAACATGATTGGATGTAGTACTATCCACAAGGATACTTTTATCCACTTCTAGGAAACTGCATCTGTGAGAATTTTGGCTCTTTAAGCTGTAATTATTTTTTTCATTCCCATCACCTCCATTTTTTGATGTTATCTATGGAATTCTAGCAGGTCAGTAACAGACTGGTTTCTTTTCCTAAATCTCAAATAACACAAGAGAGCAGTGCTAAAGGAAATTCTTCGTCTGTACGATGCTACATTGCAACTTGGAACTATCCATGAAAGAAAAAGGTAAAGAATAACTGTCAGCTCCGGGCAGTTCTTGTTTTCCTACACCTAGCCACTCTTTTTACTGGGCTATTCTCATTAACGAAAAAAACACAGAAAAAAGAAACAAAAAGTAAGTCATATCCGTATGGTAGATAAAAATTGTAAAGCCGTAGATAAAAGAAGAGAACTGGAAAGATGCCGATTCTCTGGCATTACCGTGATCGGGCATTGAATGGCTTTTATTCTGACTGTCCCTCTAACATTTTGGTTTTTAAAATACAAAATTATAATTTCCTTTTCCCTCCTAAATTGCCTGTATTGTGAACTAGCTATTTTGCTTATTCTATTTAAAAACTGAGCCTTTTGACTTTTTTGATGATTCAGTTTTTTAATGCTGGGTATAGATGTTAAATAAAGTTCCCTAGAAGAAAGGAAACTAGGGAGTTGGTATTTTATCTTGGAATATTTACAGGCAGTCATGTTTGTCTTTAAAAATAACCCTTTTACTTGTCATTTTATATTCATCATACAAGGATCAATTAATATGCAAAGTTATTTGTTGTATACGATGGGGGAAAGCTTGTAAAGAATATGTGCTTTGTTTTTTAGACACAAAAAAGACATGAACAATAAATCCTAAGTCTTTTATTATCATATAATTTAAGTGCTTCTGACACAGATGTTTGTATTTATAATTGAAAATTTAATTTGGGTTCAGATTTCCCAAGAGAATGTACACAATATTCGAACACTTGAAAAAAGACAAGTTATGTTTTAAAGTGATTATAAAAGAGAAGCACAAGCAATTAAAATATCCACAACTTTGTTAAATTGTTTATGATTGTTTTAGACCTCTAATTGATTGCTGGCTCTCATTTAATGGTGCAACTAACTTATTAAGCAGAGGATTCCTTCTTTCATGTTGAATAAAGATTCTAAAATGATATAGCAAATATAATTTGACTGCGATAGATTCAATTGCTCATATTGTGCTTTTACTTTATTCAATTTAACATCTTAATCCTGTTAGTTCTAATCCTGAGAGTTCTAATCAATATTGTTTCCTTTTGTATGACATAAGCTTCTTTCACTTTATGATGAGGCCAGTAAAATCAATATTAAGCCCTTCTGAATTGGAAGCTACCTTGTCTAACTCCCATTGATATTCTTTCCATAAATACCTGGTCTTTCGTTCTTAAATGTGACCACAACATAGAAGCAGCGAGGCCAGAAGGTTGAGGAAGGTGTTTCTACTTTCATAAGACCCCACCTGGAGTATTGCATCCAACTCCGGGCTCCTCAGCACAGGAAAGAAGGGAGAGAGAGTTTACAAGAAAGCCACGAAAAATATTAGAGAGCTGGAGCGCCTCTCCTCTGAGAAAAGGCTGAGCTGGGGTTGTTCAGCCTGGAGAAGAGAAGGCTCTGTGGAGACCATGCTGCAGGCTTTCGATATATGTAGGGGATTGAAAAAAAATGGAAGCAGATTTTTTTTACAGGGACAAAGGTTTTAAACAGAAAGAGGGTAGGGTTTTATGGTATAAAGAAGATTTTATTTTATGATTAGGATGGTGAGACATTGAACTAAGTTGCCTAGAGAAATGGTGCACACCCCATCCCTCAAAGTGTTCAAGGCCGTGTTGGGTGCGTCTTTGAGAAACATGGTTTAGGGAAAGATATCTCTGCTCTTATAAGGGGAGTTGGACTAGATGATCTTTGAAGTCCCTTTCCAACCCAAACCATTCTATGATTTGATGATTCAGTTCATTACTTCCTTGGGGTTGTGCATGAAATGGCACACAAACTCTTTTCACCTTCGCCTAATTAGTGAATTATAAACTACTATAAAGCTGATGTCCTCTTCCACTTCTGTCCTGGAGCCTTGCAGCAATCCTCAAAATGTTGTGTGTGCTGCAATTCTTATTAAATAACTATCTCTGTGGCATACTGCATTGTATGCCAATACTGAACAGCTGCAAAATGCCAAAGGACAATTACATACTTAAGTATAAAATTCACAAAAGCTGCAGGTTACAAAGGCAAACTCTTACAGAAAATTCTGTCATAAGTTTTCAGTTAAAGGCAGAGGAAGAGTTTAGTTCTATTCATAATTCTCAACAATTTTGTCCAACTGCTGGACCAGGCATGTTAATATCTTTACCTCTATTTGGCCTTCACATAGACCATTAAGGTACCTATATAATTCATAGTTCTTTTTCTAATCTTTTAATAATTGTTATGCTAACACCACAGAGAGGAAAAATAAAAGGTGTTCTTTTGTTGCTTTGTTGCTCTTGATTTTCATAATTCGCAATCCTTTTACAGTTTAAGAACTTATGAACTCCAGTTCTTTTTGGGTATTATTCACTCAATTTGCTTCATTTTTTTTTTCCATTTCATGTATTTTTAAGCAGTTGTTAATAAAACATGGACACAGCCCTGATGAAATGTAATCAGCACCACCACTTAGGACTGAAGATCTACTTAACTTACCATACAGAAAAGCATATTTTCCATTATAGTCTGAAGGTATTCTGTTTCAATCTTTTCTTTCGAAGGAAGGATTTGATAGCAAGACACTTTGAATATTTTCTTGCGCTCAGATTCTCCTTGAATTTTGGTCTGAACCCCATTACCACAGTGTCTCTTGGCAATATGGCCCATGGGCTGGAGATCTGAGAAATAGTCTCATGTATAATTAGTGCTGAAGCTAGTCAAGGGTTTTGAATATTAATATCAAGATAATTAAGTATCACTACAATCAAGTAAATCATCAGGAACTGAACAAAGCATTGTTTTGAAATGTTCCCACAAGCTGTTTTTGTTTAATTACTGGTTGTTACGTGCAGTAATCCAAAGACTTTGCACTGTTTATTCAAATGATAAACTAAAGATATGTATTTCAATACAGAGTGAAATAAGTTGTAATCATTTTGAAGGAGGGGGCTGGCAAGTGGTTAACCAGTGGATTACTTCCAATCAAAACTGGTAAATTATCTAGGATAATCCAAGAGAGCAAAGGAAATCTTTGTCATTTTATTATTATGCCATTCTAAAGAACATCACTGTCCCAGAGCCTTTTATTAAACTGACAATCAGAGGAAGTAAGATATTTGAAGAAAATGCTCTTTGATTGCTGATAGTCGATGTGTAATTATGAAGACTTTTATCTCAAAGATTCCTTCAGTTCTTTCAAAGGTGTTTTCTTTCAAAGATTTTTCAGTTTAAGCTGTGAAAGATGGGGGCTTTAAAAGTTCATAGGTCATACACTGAACGAAATAAATTACAGCATAGAGGTTCTATTTTAATTACTTCCAAAACATTATAATGTACAAAATAATAATAAAAACCCCCAACAAGATACATATGTATATATACACATATACAGACTGAGAAAATAGAGGTACTAACACCTAAGGAGGTTTTTGCAGGTCAAAAAGTGAGCCTGCTTTTCTAGGTACATCTGGTGGTCTGTTAATTGCCCCCCTCAAGTTTTGAATTGCTAATTAATCTTTTGAATTACAGGCAATAAGAGTTAACTGTCTAGATAAGCTCATGAAGACTGGATGAAGTGATGTTTTCCTGAGAAAATTCACATAAGGACATTCAGGAAGATCCTGAAGAAATGAATAGAGTTTTAGCAGACAAGAGTTGAGGAAAAAAGTGTAAGAGTGGTGATATTTTTCAGCATATAGAAAATAACTGTGTCACACACTTGCTGAAGACAAGCAAGTCTTAAACATTTAAATCAAAACATATCTATAGTGCCCTCCCTTTCTGTGATAAATTTGAGATATTGCATTTTTTCATTCATAATGAAACTGACAACCTTCCTCATTTTCTTGTGACAAACCCATGACTGGATAGATATATCTGCCAGGGAAAGAAATCTCAGGTGACACAAATATTTCAGTAAATTTTATTTTACAGACTTCAGTCTTTTTATGATGGGGCTAATGAGTCAAACAACATTTCTTTTAGTTGCCTGTGATGTCTGGACTATGGCTTTCTGAGAGGAAAAAATGTAATTTTTAGTTTGATATCACTTCAAATAAGGTTGGACCGGAAATGGAGAACAACTCCCACCTTCTGCTTGCCCAGGGCCGAATTTTAGCAATCTAGATGGCTGCTAACAGTCATGCAGCTGATTGGGAAAAAAATGACAGTCTAAGCACACATTTGACTGCATGCTGAACTTTTTTTCTGACAGGACATTCATCTCAGGAACAAGGTGGCAAATGTACTACTGATGCCAATCTCCTAAATACATTTATATCTAATCTGTATCAAGGATACATTTCTGATTATGTCTTTAGTCCATCAAGCACAGTTGTACATTTTGGTGCTTGTCCACCTTAATTAAATTAAGATTCTTTTAAATTTGATAAAATATCTTCCAATCTAACCACATACAGTTCCAGCCTGAGAGTAGTACTAGACACGGTTCTTGAGTGTGTGCACAGCAATACATAATTGTGCATTCCCTAAAATATCTGTGCATGTATACATGGTGTATTGATAATTAAACTTTTTTTTAGGGAAGGGAAAGATTTTTGGTGGAAAATTTTTCCTTGCTAGAATCCAAAAAGACAAATTTGATGCTAATATTGAGCATAATAACAAATTAATAAATGTCAGCATCCATAAAGTTAGATGCTTTTGGAGCCATAAACCCTCTGCTAAAATTCATAACCCTTCTGAGAATCTCTCCCTATTTTGCACCTTCAGAGTGCCCAATAACAACTGTCATTAGTTAGATATGCCCTAAACGAAGCAGTGCCTTTGTTTCTTTAAAAAATCTAAAATCTGCCTGATAATTTATTTCTTCTACTTAATGTATTTTATAACTAGAAAATGAGCATTTCCTGTAAATTTTTTACACACATTGTTTTAGAAATTTCAACAACTCCCCATTTCCGAGAAGCCAAAGCCTAGTCATGTCTTTTATCCCTCTGTAAGACTATCAGTTCTACCCTACATCCTCCTGGGACACAGAAATCCTACCTCAAAGCATGCATACATGGTGGATGTCACTTGGCATGTCTATATTTTGTTCTTGTTCTCTATTCCAACCTTATAGGATTTTTTCCTTCTCCATCTCTCCCTCCCTACCCCTCTACCCTTCACCACCACCCCCTCCATTGCTGAGCATGCAGCTGTTGTAGTCAGTGCTCTGTATTGGCCTCTGAACCTTTTTCCCAAGCAATAAAAGCTGATTTACAGTCTGTCATGGCGCATAAATAGTCAGAGGTGCATTATTTTGTACTTAGCTAACTAACACTTAATTTTACATACTAATCATCTTTAGATATGGCAATCCTAAACAAGGGTGTGACATTTGCTCTGTTGTTTCATTTTCATTCTTCTTTTCCATGTAAGGTAGGGCTTATTATGTATTATGAACTGTCTGAGTTCCAGGTTGTCGTGCTTCTACATTGACCAAATGCCAGTCACCCACGAAAGTCACTCACTCACCCTCCCCTGCCACAGCTGGGCAGAGGAGAGAGAGAAATTTAATGAAGGCCTCATAAGTTGAGATAAGGACTGGGAGAAAACACTCCAAGGGCAAAACAGGCTTGACTTAGATGTGCAAAGTGAATTCATTACTAACAGAATCAGAGGAGGATAATGAGAAGAAAAATAAGCCCTTAAAAACACCTTTTCTCCCCCGAGGCCCCCACTCCTTCCCACCGACATCCCAGGGAGACAGGGCATGAGGGGTGTGGTCAGTTCATCACCCAAGATCTTCTTCCACTGCTCAGGGAGAGGAGTCCTTCTCCTGCTATGCTGTGGGGTCTCTCCCACGGGAGATGGTTCTCTGTGAACTTCTCCAACATGGCTCCGATCTCACAAGCAGCAGTCCTGCCACATCTGCTGCAACGTGAGTCCCTCCCATGGGCAAACAGTTCTCCCAAAACTGCTGCTTTGTGGCTCTCTCTTTCCACGGGGTGCAGTCCTCCAAGGACAGGCTGCTCCAGCCTGGAAGCAAGGGCCCTTGCTCAGCAGGCCTGAGCTCCAGTTGCTGGAGTAGGACCATGAAACAGTCTTGCCTTGAAGATCCAGGTACTAGCAACTGGAAGAGAGAGGTGCTGGGGACTAGGTGCTAGATGGACTGTGTATCAAAGACCAGCTCCTGTAGAAACATGTGTGTGTCTTAGAGTGGACTTTATTCCTGACCATCTGGAGAAGACAAGCAAGACTATAGCATCCATCTATCCTGCCTCTGTTTATGTAGATGCCTGTAAAGTGCTGTTCTCTGCCTCTGTCAGCTTTGTAGTCAGCTGTGTTATTGCTCTGTGTGTGTGTGTGTGTGTGTTAGTCTGGGGCTCACCATTGCTGCTCCATGGACTTGGGGACACGGAACTGCAGCAGTTACAACATTTGGCCAAGGACCAGTGAATCCCCCTTTGCCCTCAGCCCCACAACATTTTGCAACCTCTAAGATTTTCAACAGTGTTGTGTTAATTATTATTATACACACGCTGTAAGACTTCACTAAAAAAAGTAAATTAAACCATAAATTGCTGTTTTTCAAGGCTAAACTCTTGCACAGTGTTATTTTATATGTTAATATTTATATGTTAATTAAAGAAGAGGAAGAAATACTAAAAATCAAAAATATTTTCTATTTACTGTGCTATTTCAGTACTATTTTGGTGAAACGGCAAAAATAAAGGTAACAGGTTGCACTAACAGTGTGGTTACTTGTGGAGATTGGAGGAATATATGAAGGAGATAACAAAGTGAGAGTTAGACAAGGAAATGCAAAACAGTAGGGGAGAGAAAACAAAAAGAGAGATATGTAAAATGCAAGAGAGTCTACACAATTAACTATGATAGTGAAAAACACTATAGCATACATATTGAAGAAGCCGTAGCAGAGTATGTCAGCCAAAAAAGCCCATGGAACTCTGGGTTACAAATGAGGAGTCACACAACAGCTGAAGCACCACAAAGAAAAGAGGGTTCCTCTCTACTGAGCAAAACATCCAATGTACAGGAATGGCCAGCTCCACATACAAGACACTCCCAAGAAATTAAATTAAATTCAGAGGGTAGAAACAAGAAATCTACAATATTAACCACATATGATCTTTCTGCTATCACTTATTCAGAACAGAATTGTTTCCATAACTGTATTGTCAAATATCTTTTTCCCATATAGTTTGTTATTCCCTAGACAGTGTTTTCATCACACATGGGGAAAGAAAGGGATTATTAAAAAGTTAAATAATTTTGACTGCAAAATGTATGGTCTTATTTATAGGTCACTCTAGACATAAAAAGGTAGTTTTTCCTGTCTCATCATATTTCTAAACTACTCTGGTAAAAATACACCACATGTATTTTCTGCTATTATGATTGCCATATTCTTCTACGTGTGCAAGGATTTTACAGTACATATAAGGGATAAAAATGATAGGAAGTATCATAAGAAATTCCCTTAGATAATGTGTAGAGGATGTGGATGACCCATCCCTGGGAGTGTTCAATGCCAGGTTGGATAGGGCTCTGGGTACTCTGGTCTAGTGGAAGGTGTCCCTGCCCATGGCAGGAGGGTTTGAACTAGATGATCTTTAAACTCCCTTCAAACCCAAGCCATTCTATGATTCTATGACAAGAAAGAGGAAACAATAACATGGGGATTTGTGATGTCTGAAGGGAGTGTCTGTGGTACTATGCAAAACTTAGGAGGGAGCATGTGGCGGAAGGGGATAGGGAGGAACAAAGGGATACGGGGCAGACAGGGCTGTGTGTAAGAGGGTCTGCCCGTGGGCAGACTGTGACCAGCCAGCAGGCTTGTCTGACCCAGCCCTGAGCCTCATGTCCCCAGGCTGCTCTGTCTTCTCCTTCAGTCCTGTGGTACCTCTCTGTGCTTCTCCTCACTCAGTGTCCCTTGCAAGTGCCGCAGGGACGAGAGGCCAGCTGCTGGGCAGAGTGTGAGTGGATTTGAGGTCAGAGACCAGCGTCAGTTGAGGGTGCAGGTACCCCGGGCAAGGGGTGGCAAGAGCCTGCAGTGAGCGTGGGGAGTGAGGGTCTCCACAGTGGCAGCTGGAGCAGGGCAGCAGACACAGCCAGAGACACTTCCTGGTGCTGGCCGTGCTGTGGTGGGGGGGTCTGTATCATCTCAAAAACAGTTGTGGGGGGGTCTATATGTGTAAATTGCAGCAAAGTCCACGCTAGATCTGCTGATGAGCAGGAGGTGCCCGATCTGGGCACGAGCACCAGGCAGGCAGAGAATGAGCTGCTTACAGAATCCCTCAGAAGAAAACGTGATGGTAGATGTTTCTTTATTATTAGTTGTATCTATTTTTAGTACCTTTGAAAATTATCGTTTGAAGGAGCAGGAGTAAAAAACTTAGTCTATGTAAGACATTGATTCTAGCACTTTAGGGGAATTCATTCATCCCTTTGTTTTTTTAAGTTATCTATTATATGATTTATTAGGTTATATTCCAAATATTTTTAACACTAGTTGATTTCAAAAGCTCAAATGCATTACTAATTTTAGTTTTTCATTTCCTCAGGTAATTTTAGATATTTCAAAATCAGTAACCATCTTAATTTATTCCCCAAGTACCGTCAGCTAGAATATTTTTCTAATATTATTTTACTCAAATACTAGCCTTTTGCAGAGGAATTAATTTAAATTTCTAGCCATAAAAAAAAAGGGCAATAAAATCAAAGCAGGAGCACAAAGAGCATTCAAGTTTATTCTAGGACAACCTGGAGAAATTTGCCCCATTTGCCAAGTGTTTTGGAAGCACTTACATCTTAATCTTGCATTGTTTGAGTAAATCACTTGAATTCTCTGACTGAGCCTTTGCTCACATGAATCTGTTCAATACCTGAGGTACTGACAATTATAGTTTAGTAGATTGCTAGAAACATCCCCATTTCAAGTAAAAATAAATTAAACTTTTGTCTGATGAATTATTTCTCTCTGAAATTTTCACATTTCAGCAAAGAAACATGTTCAAAGCCATATCTGTTTTCAGCCTGGCACAGATTTCAAAACCAGAACTCCACAGACGTAATTCCTTCTTATATTTCCTATTCTGACATTTGCTTCTACAAAGAACCATAACAGGAAACTAGAATATATATGTATTCCTGCATGAACTATTTTTGCTACTAGATCAAACAGATCTGAATGGGTTTTGTCCAGCTCTTATTTCTCTTCAGTCTATTCTTTCTGCAAAGGTTCACAGATGTCTTGATTCCCACAACATGCACACATGTAAATAACTGTAATTATATTAGTATAAATAAAGATCTTGTGCTTACTTATGATTTTCTTTGTCGATGTGCTTACTGTTTTGGGGAAAAAAATGGAAGGCTTAGAATGCAAGATTCTGATCCAGAAGAGCATGAGATCTGAGATGCAGGCAAAATTGCTATTGAATATTTTTGACTGAAGTAGGTTTCTGTCTTGTAGCTGGATTAAAAATCCAACCATTTATCTGTGCTTTCTGAATTTACCTTAGAAATGAATCAAGATGAATACATAGATATCTCGAATCTGGAATAGGAGAGATGAACAAACTTGTTTAAAAGGCTTATGTCTATGTCAATAAAATTGTTAAATGCATCTGAAATAGCTTTGTAATGAAGATCTATGAGAACCAGGTTATTTATTTGCTGTCATTAGATTTCCTAAAAAATAGAGTCACCTTAGACTTCAAGCCAACATCACAAACCAAAAAATTAGCAAAGGAAAAATTCTCCAAGATGATATGCACATATTTTATGATGAGAATAGGTTCCTGAAAGTGGTAATTTCTTTCTACCAAATATTAAGGCAGCCTACAATGATTAACACATATACAGAATGTTTAGCCTCCCAGGTTAAGATTACATTTTCAAAGGAAATTATGGGCATTTTAATCTTTAGTATATTGTCCTAAACTATTCTGTATTCTCTAGTGTTCACATTCTTTACTGACACGAAATCTATTTTTTTAATGTTTTTCTTATTCAAAAACCTTAAATTTAGTAGCCAGAGCACGCATTTTTTATTGTTTGAAAAAACGCTTTGTATAAAATGTATATAAAATGTTATATTTAGCAGACTTTCCTTTAGAAGACTTCTTTAAATAACATCTGTTCATCCACCATCTCAAGGAATAAATTGCTCCTCTCCTTTTCATTCTCAAAAATAACTTCCATAAAACCTCTTCATTTCTTGCGGACCTGGAGGTATGTAAAGCTCATCATATATTTACATTTCATTCCATTCATGTAATTAAAATGTTAATAAAATCTCACTCAAAACAATCTATCAGAGAAAGAAACACTGATTTAGTTTGCGTGGAGCACTCTGTAAGCTGCTAATCTTCCATTCTAACAATAAAATAAAGAATATGCATTAGAAGGCTGAAATGTTGGTAGATTTATCCACCCACAAGAAAATCAAGCACCTCCTGATTTTAATAAGATTTTCTATATGGCCTTTTGTTCTCCTTCCTTATGATAATGATATCACATTTTTTGAGGTACAACCAAATACGCTACTTAGTAACAATGCTATTGATAACAAAAATACATAAATAAAACAAATATTGAGCTTGAGGCATTGTGATTTGATCTGTTTTCTTTAACAAAAAAATAGGGTGAAGAATTTACCATTCTGCTCTTGTTTTTCCTGGTTGGTTGGTTGGTTTCGGAGTGGGGGATTTTGGATTGGTTTTAGTTCTGGGCCTTTTTTTTCTCTCCTGGGTTCAAAATCGTTCAACTGAAGTTGTTGATCTCCAGATGTGGGATTTTCATCTCCCAGAGGCTTTAAAGATGACCACATGGCTAATTAAAAAAGGACAGGAAGTTAAAAAAGAAACAGGGTTTGCTTTTAACAAGAAGCATAAACTAAACAGGCTAAACAGAGGACAATGACATGGAAAAGAAAGATGTAAGAGAGACAAGGTCATCAGACACAGACAGTGACTTTATAACTCTCACAGCAGATTCCAGTCTTAAAGTGAGGAAAATGTCAGCTTAACACTTCAGCTTCATGAAAAATAAACAATTCACTAAAGAAAAAAAAGTAAAATTCTTAAACAAAGTAAGACTATTTTTTTCTACGCAGTTTTATACTTCTTGGGTTTGGTCTGTATCTAGTCATATCAAGAGTAAAGAATATTTTGATTTGGCTCCAAGTCTCAGGATTGACATCTTCCAGTTTGTTATTTGAATAAACTCTCTTACAACTGCAGGAGGAATGTTGTAATCAGAAATACTTTAATGTGGGAAGTTATCATCATGTTTGGGCTGAAGACCTCACAATAGTTTGTGTCTAGAAGTAGTACCAAATAAAGACTCTAGATGTAGTAGCTGTTCAGAATCCATATTGGGATTTTGTTTTGCTTAGCTTTTTCAGTCAGCATTTAGGATCAAGAAGCTTAAACCAAGAAAAGTAACTCACAATGCATCCAGCAAAAGGCTGTGACAAATAGGGAATTCTTTATTGTTCGCAAAAAAGGAAAATTCAGGTTGCAATCTAACTGCCTTATCTTCCAAGGAAAAGTAATATCCTTATCTGTGTGTGGCATATATGACATTTTTCTTTTGTGGGTGAAATATTTTGGCTTCCTGGGTTCAGAGATGGGAATATCATCAGTGTTAGGATTATCTTTCAATGTTTTCAGGTGGGTTTATTCCTTATAAGCAAAAAAAACCCAGCACAAATTGGAGGATACTTAAGACAGAAGTACCACTTTTAAAAAATGCATTTTTTAACCAAATTTCTGAAAGCAAGTCAGATTTCTGTCTGCTGATTCTGGTGCTTGAATAGTTAATCTCTGCAGCAATAAATAATATTTCAGACTATTTGTAAAAAAATGGTCATTTGACCCTGTCCTATGCTTTTTAGTTGAACTTTATGATTCAGTGCCTACTCATTTTCCATTGTAAAATTTGGGTACATAGAAGAAAACAAATACTGTCTTTGTAAGCACAATTAATTCTTTCTATGTAAATGTTATACAGTGTTCCTGCTATTCTTAGCTTATTTCTTCAGGGAATTGTGGTAAGAACCAACAAATTGTGGACTGCTCTAAGACTGTGGACATGAAGACCTTTGCATTTCTGACTCTCTAGGTATACCCTTAGAAAAAAAATAGTTGATTTTTCTTTTAATTTTTCTATGTAGACATTGTTTTCGTGCATATATTCTTGCATTCTACAATTTTTTCTTCACCTTGAGAGTGGCAAAATAAAAAAAAAAAAAGGCTTTTTCACCAATGATTATCATCATAAATTTCCAAAAAAATTCTAAGTGAGAATTTGTTCCATAGGCATACCAACTAAATTTGTAAGTTAGTCCTGTACAATATTTGTATTTTCTGTAAGTTTAGAAAGCAAAACAAACTACATATATTTTAGAGCTTCTTGCAATTTGCATGCTGGGTCCAGCATCTCTATTTTTATTTTTTCTTAAGGTCTGCAAGGGTTCTTGCCACACCCTAAACAAATTATCCTTAAAGGCATGACCAAGGGTTGATTACTTGCTTTTCTACTTTTCCCTTTAAACCTTTTTACAAGAATTCTCTGTCACCTGCCATCCCTATTCATAGCTCATTTATTACCTCTTCCTGTACAATAAAATATTTAGCCCCCAGCCAGTCGAATATGGAAATGGGAAACCCCACTTTCCCATGAAAGAAAAGGGGGTTGGCAAAACCTTTCACATTGTATTTTCTTTACTAGTGACTGAAGACTGAAATTCCTTGGGCAGGAACGACTGAACTCCGTTTCACAGAATCATGCAGGTTGGAAGCAGCCAGTCACCAAGCACTGCCCTTGACTGCCAGCCTTTAAAGATGACAACTTTGCAGTACCATTATCCAGACCACTCAGCACTCCGAGTGGTCCACTGCAGCTCCCATGAGCTTTTACATGGCTCGTGTCTTGTGATGTACGACTCATAAATGCTTAAGTACTCCTTATCTGGCAATAAATTAAGCCAATTTCCCTAAGGCAAACCTGTTTTGCCAGTGACAGTAACTGCTGAGTGATTTCCCCCTGTTCTTTTCACGACATGCCGGTCATTTGTTAGTTTCTCTTCCCTGTCCAGTTGAGGAGGGGAGGGATAGAGTGGCTTTGGTGGACACCTAGTGTCCAGCTAGGGTCAACCCATCACGGATCACATGTCGTTCAGCTTTAGCTTCTCTATATTTGTCCCCAGGAGGCCTTCTGGAGTTATGTGTTTCTTTCTTCATCTTTTTACATCACCTGTCAGCTACCCTTAACTTTTGTTCATTTAAGATATGGTTTCTCTACAGAAAAGTGGTGAATTCCCTGAAAAACTAGCCACAGAGCTATTTCTCTATAAAAACACAGTGTAAAAGGTGGGAGGTTTTATTCTTGTGTTTTGAGGGGTGGGAAGAGTTGAGTGGGACTGTTTGTTTGATTGTTTCCTCTCAGAACGAAACCCATTCTGGATTTTTAGTTGATTTTTAAATAATATTCTTTCACCATGTCTTCAAAACTGGTAATGTCTCAAGTTGAAGATTTTTTTAAAAACTAGCCTAAGAGATGAACCTTGAATATGTTAATCTTAAACCATTTAAATTTCTCTGGAATCTATTTGTGCTTATGATACCTTTTTTCCCTCTTGTCCTTGATATTACTCACAGATTTATTTAACTGGGCTTTGAAATAATTTGCCTAGAAAGATGTCATTTTACTTTTCCTTTATGTGGTTTACCATACACATGATTTATACTTCACTTGCTCTGATGATAGAAAGAAAGCCTTCACATTACAGAAGTGATTGTACAATATTACGTTATTTTTCTTGGAAAAAGGGATGTCATGACTGCTTATCAGCACACCCCCAGGAAACAGACTAACTTTTATGCTTCTCTTAAGGTTAGCAACACTGTGGATTTGCAAGTATTATTAATAAATTTACAATTGGCTTTAAGTCTACAAAGTGCTTTATATATCATAGCTCACCATCACTGTACCCACGGGAACAGGTTGATGAGCTGGAGAAAATGGCTACCCATCTCAAAAAATAATAATTGGTGAAAAAAAGGGAAAGCCTTCCAGCCAAAATTCACAAAGACACAGTGTTCTGAAACGAATTTATTTTGTCTACTTCACATTTCTAAAACCTGTTCTTATTTAAAATCTAAAAAGAATAAGCAAAACTTTGGATGATAACAGTTTTCAGATAGTATTAATGTATTATTCACTCTTGCAGCAATCAGGTTGCTTTGGGTAAGTTGGACTGAAGCTGGGTGATATTTCATATACACTGATTGCAGGCTGGGAAATCCCTGTCTGGAAAGAACTTGCATTCAAGAGGCATTTTTATTTAGTAAAACACTGGGACTCATGCTTGAGAATTTATGCTGTACTGAACTGAAATGGCCTAAGAATTTGCCCAGTGGTTACCCTAATCTATGTTCCAGTAAATTCCACTCTCCAAGGGCTAATAAACTGCAGCCTCCTGGTATTACTTATTATATTAATTTAAAGTCTCAAGGTGTCTTGGTGTGAAGGACTCTGTATCAAAATATCATTAGTCTGCTTACATTCAGATGAAGTAGTATTGGTGTGCAACTCTCTTGACTAATAACTCAGTATGTCTTCTGTGACAAAGGCTAAATATTGTACGCAAGAAAGAAAAAAGAAAAAAAAAGAAAAACAGGCCACCTTCAAAAAAATTAAGATTGACAAACATTGCTGCCATCAACTTCTTGACTCCTATAAGCAAATTTTGTGGGTATTTTTCCTAAATTATGTCTGTAAAAACAACAAAACTTGTGAATTATGAGCGTCAATAATTGTATCCTGAAAAACCTGTTTTTTGAATATCCATATGTTGCTCTTCCTTTATGATTTCAAAACAGGACAGATTCAGACTTGAAATACAGTGAAGATTTTAAAAAATGATAGCTATTAACCGAGGCAGGTATACATTGTCACTGGTGCCTTGTCAGATCGCGTGCTGCAACCCCTATCAATGGTGAACTTAATATCATGAATGATTTTTTTTTTCTGACATATTCTCACTGAAGGAAAATTTAATTTAGAAAATTATTTTTGTCTCTTATATAGATCAGATAATGACAGTAAACACAGGTAAATCACATAACAGATAGGAAAATGACTGTAGTATCTCAGAACACAGTACATATTCCATTGTTAGAGTCAATGAAAGACTTGTTTCAAAATTTATGTAGTAAATAGATACTTTTAAAAAAATATTTAGTTTGCAATTATCACACTGATTGAGTCAAAAGATATGTGAAAAAAAAAGAAAAAAACCCTAATTATTTGTGAAAATAAGTTCCCTATCTCCAAACTCTTATAAAAACATCTATGTGTTATGTGTAGTGGAGATGGCTTTAAATAAAAGAAAAACAGTGATAAAAATGGGGTCAGTGCACCCCATCAAAGTGGTAATCTTCACATAATGACTACAGCAACACATCATTATAATTTTAGGCATAGAGCATTCAGAGTTCCCCATAGTCATTAGAAATTATAGTGTAATTGACTATTCCATATCTTTAGAAAGATATTAGTCTGACTCTTTAATAAAATCTGCATAAATTATATTGCAAGAATATCCTAAGCCACATGTTGTGATTTTAAAAATTTAATCATAATTTATATAATAAAACACATGACCATCAATTATTCTTGTAAGAAATTATCAGTACAGCAAAATGGTGTATTGCTCAAACTAGAAAAGAAGTAATTCTGTATCTGGAAAAGCCGTGTTATTCAGGTGCTTGCTTTTCTTTTTTTAAACATAAGCAATCAATGGGATTTGCCTTTTTTCAGAACCCCTTAAAAAGTCATTTTATAAATGGCATTTGATAGAGGATAACATAAAAAGCTATTATTTGCTACAGTTCACTTGCAGATATTCTTCTACCAAGCCATCATTTAAGAGTACAAAAAGAAATTGTATGGAAGATTTGTGTAAGACACTAGTGGTACTACCCAGCTCCACTTGTGCATTTGAAAAGCTTCTTGCTATCCATTTTCCACTTAAGTCATTGACGCATTTATATTTTTACTGTTTCTGATACTAAGCATAAAATTTAATGTGGGATGGACGCGTGCATTAATGGCCCTAATCCCACAGCCTCACATCAGTGGCCAATATAAGGACACGTTGCACTTGTCTGGGGCTGATTCAGAACGAGAGGGAGGTTTCAGTTCTGACTGCAGCTCAGAAACGTCACCGAGCAGTTGTTTTTCTGAGGTCTTTTTACGTGTTGGGCTCAACAGTTTTACGACTACTCCTCATGAATTTCAGGCCTGTATAATTACCTACAAGATCTGGCTTATGAGATAGTATAACTGAAAGGGAAATTGGACTTTGCAAATTATGAACATATATCATAAAACCTGGGTTTGTTCCAAAGCCTAATGTAACTGGTGGAAGATTTTCTGTTTATTACAATCAGCTTTGGATGAGGCCTTCTCCCGTACTAATCGTTCAGCTAAAGAAAGCAGTGGAATTCAGAAACTTCAAAATTTCTTCTAAATTAAAATACTTTTTGGAAACATGGTCTGACATCTGTTGTCACAGACTAATCTCATTCTTCTTCTTTTCTGTTGCCTGAGAAGATTTCTGCCTCCTTTTTATCTACAAAATATCAGCTTTGTTCTCTAAGAATTTGGTTGTATTTCCAGCATTTCTGTTTTCTTGCCTTACACGATAAGTGGGTGCCCCTCTGCCCACTATATACAGTACTAGTTACGATTCAAAATAAAGGAGTCACCTCTACCTTGGTGAGACCATGTGTGGTGGATTGACACTGGCTGGATGTCAGGTGGTCACCAAAGCCACTGTGTCACTCCCCTCCTCAGCTGGGCAGGGGAGAGAAAATATAGTGAAAGGCTCACGGGTAAAGATAAGGACAGGAAGTCATCGCTCACATGTTACTGTCATAGGCAAAACAGACTCAGCTTGGGGAAATTAGTTTAATTTAGTGCCAATCAAATCAGAGTAGGGGAATGAAAAATAAACCCAAATCTTAAAATCACCTTCCCCCGACGCTTCCACTCTTCTCGGGCTTAACTTTACTGATGAATTCTCTACTTTGTCCCCACCAGCAGTGCAGGGGGGGCAGGAAATGGGGTTGCAGTCTGTTCCTCACAAGTTGTCTTTGATGTTCCTTCCTCTTCAGGGGAAATACTCCTCACAATCTTTCCCTGCTCTGCTGTGGGGTCCCTCCCACATAAGGCATTAATCTATTAATTTCTCCAGTGTCAGTTCTTCCCAGGGGCTGCATTTTTTCCACAAACTGCCTCAGCTTGTATCCCTTCCACAGGTTCACAAGTCCTTCCAGCAAACCTACTCTGGCTCCTCTCTCCATAGGTTCACCAGTCCTGCCAGGAGTCTGTTCCAGGGCAGAGTTGCATATGTAAATAAAATCAAATAAATCTATAGTGTGGCATGGCATGGCATGGCACTGTGCTATTTGTACAAATCCTGACTGGCAGTATTATCCTAAACTACCAGGAGGTTTTGATAGCTCAGCTATGCAAACAGTTGTGCACAAGTCCAAATACTTGTCCACTGATCTAAAATCATTACTGCAGACTGCTAAAAGATATCTGCCTGCTTCTTGAAGAAAACTTCTAAAAATCTGAGTTAATCTTTTGGGGAACCCATTGCCAAATATCATTCTGTGAGGAATAACTTTAAAGTTATCCAGAAAAAAGGTCTTTAAAGTAACAAGAGCAACAGAAACCATGTGATATTCAGAAACATATTCCTTGTGGTTAGCAGAATAAATCTGTGACACATCTGACTTTTCCAACAGAAACTGTGAAGGCATATTTTAGAATAGTATGTAGAAAATTATGGTGGTTTGAAAATAAGTTAAGTGTCTGGAGTGTCTTCAACTAGTGAGTATCCACTGTTTTTTCCAGGAAAGAAATTATGCAAAGTAACTGTTATGCTGTTTTTCTTCCCTCTTGTGCTATATAATTCCCAAGGAACATTCTGTTTATGTCAGAGAAAGTAAGGAGTACTGGGGACACTGGATAATGACCTCATTTAGGTGACCAACAGGAGGACATCAGTGTTTCTAAGTAGTCTATGGTAGTCAGGATCATGAACAATTTACTGCCTAGAATTGGTAAGGGCACAGTTTAATTAATGTATTGAATGAATATCTCATCTGTTTACTTCTTCTGCAATGGCAGCAGGGATGAGTTGCTTCCCCTTCAAGGTAATTTCTTCTCCTTATGGTGAAGACTCTTCAGTCTCTGCTGTAACATAGTCTCTTTACAAGCAGGCAATGGGCACTCGGTTGCTCTGTAGCCAGGGCATCACTATCAGCTACTTATCCTCACTGGAGTCTGAAATCAACCAATGGAAGACAAATAATGAGAACATTTTAATCCAAAGAAGGAGAAAGCAGTGATTGATTCTAGTAGTACGACAAGCCTTGAAATCTGTTGTTAATGACTACACTGCAGTACTTTTTGAGGAATACTGTTAATCAAAGAGAGCTTGTGAAGTTCTTTGCTTTTGGTGCAGGATAAAAAAAATCCCTTTTCACTAGTGCTATTTTACTTTTTACTGTTTAATGCCTAGTAATTCAATTCTTAGTAATTTCCATGCTGAACTATTGAAAGTATTTATACTTTATTTATGGATACAAAGTTACTTAAAAGCCTCTATTGATTAGTGGTCCTGATTTCCTCACAGTGTTGCATTTTAAAAAATTGAAAAATAAACTGCAATATGTTAGTTAAAACAGTGTTAATCCTAGGTGATAGTATCATTAGACCATAATCTAAATTACGCTTATTTATTCTGTAGCAAAAGAAGCTCAAAACAGAAATACAGACTGAAGAAAAAAAAAAAAAA
>VZTA01026169.1:36018-84210 GCA_013398855.1 Mohoua ochrocephala
AAAATGGATCTCACTAAATTTTTGGCATGTAGGGATAAATACAGTTCACTTGTTCAGCCACATTTTAATGTTCCTTTTCATAAGATACTCAAATATGATAGTTATGTTCACTTGAATAGAACTCACGTAGACAGATCTGAACTTTTCTTGAAGAGGAAATGATTGATGATGTCTGCCACTACATGAAGGATGAGTAAGCCGCTGTGAATGTTGTTTTATTGACAGTGCTTGAACCTTGACTGATCTCAGAGGAAAAACAATGGATATATTATGTCACTTCATCACAAAAGGAGCTTTCAAGACACTTCATAAATGATTTGTAACAATGTTTTATCACATGAATTTCAGATATTACTTTACTATTATTTATTTCTTATATTCAAATTCAGATAACTTTAATTGAGCATTGATCAACCATTCATGTTTATTGCTTAGAAAACTAAAGCCTTTTGAGAAAAAACACCTTATATTATTTTTTTACACTGAACTTTTGATGTGTGCTTTGCAACAGTGACCGCTACCAGGACTCAATTGCTTTTTACATTAAAATCCTTTGATACAATTCTGTCAACATAAAAAATAGATTAAAGTGAAAATTACTTCAGCTTCTTTTTAGATGAATATATCGCTGCACCAGTGGTACAAATGTTGCTGCAATCAAAAAAAAAAGGACAATTGTTTTATTAAGGTAACCATGCTGATTTTTGCAGTATTAATTTAGCTTCCAATCTGGACCAAAAAAGAACTGATTAGAAAGTTCCAGGAGTCCTTTTTAGCTAAGATCTTGTCTGCACAAAGTTAATTAGCATATCTTGTGACTTCTGACAAAGTCATACCTTAAGTTTATGCCCTCCACCCATGTTAAGCATCATTTGAATCAAATGCTAAGCTGTACAAATTTCTTTTATAACAGTTCCAAGGTCAGTGTGATTTCTCTTTGATCCATGCAGTGGACTCCAGCTGTCAGAAGCTTATCTATGACCAAGCCAGTTGACTGTGACCCAGAACATGGCGCAGATAACTGACTGGTAGAGGAAGAAACCTTCTCAATGTTCTTGAGCTATATCATCTCAGTCTCCATTCAGACTCTCAGCTGTGTGTACAAACAGTGGATGTACAATGCCAGCTCATGCTCCATATCCCAAAACAATATCTTTCACTTCTGAACCAATAAAATTTTATTCTTTAGTCACTGCACTTAAAAATTCATCCAAAGAGCAAAAAATTTGTTTAGCCATGTTATTTTTAAAAAATTTAATGCTTAGGATTTTTACTTTAGTCCGTCAGAGCTGATTTTGATGAGGAAGTGCTTAGCATTTTGTCAAAAGGTATTTTTTTATTGCCTTGCTTTGTAATTCTTTGCATCAATGGACATTGATCTCCATTTGTTTCAGGTATCTAGTAGACTTTTTTATTGAATAAGAATTTTGTCTTCAATTTTAAATGATGTTTTCATACGATTTTAATCTTTTGATGCCACTAAAATTTAATTTGCAGACAAAAATGCTTCAACTTACTTTAATTGACATTTGTGAAAGCTACAGATCTAGATCCCCGCCTCACCCCTCCCCATCTAATCTCTGGCATAGTTTTGGCTCATGACAATGAGCTCTGTTCCAGAGGGTACCTGGAAGAGATATCGTTATAGACTAAATACTGTTCTTAATAGGTAGCATGAATGACACCAAATTTCTTCCTCATTAAGAAGAATGGTGAGAGGCAGAATGAAGTGCATTTTATGAAAACAGGTTACTGGAGCATTTCTAGTAATGTAGATGTAACCCATAGGAGAAATTAGGACATTTAACATTGGTGAATTTAGATAAAATATTGTTAAACTGATTTTGACAGTGAAACAAGATACTGACAGGTTTTACAGTGTATAAGAATGATTTAGGGTTTTTTGGTTTGTTTTATCTTTGTTTTTTCTTGGGTTTTTCCTCCTTGTCAGACCTATGAATTCAAACTGAGGTTAGAAAATTGGTCTATTTTGTCTCCTTTTTCCTGGACTCCCATCTGTAATAAGGATTTTTGAATCACAATCAAATATAATATCAACAAAAATAACACCTACATGAAAGGGAATGGAATCCGATGTCTTCTATAGCTGAATTAGTACTTAACTGTTAGCTGTGGTAAAAGCATACTTTAGACATAAAAGTAGTCATGATTTACCCAAGGAATATCTGGTATGTTAAATAACAAGCTCCACACTGACAGCCACTTTTCGGACTATAACCACAGTTTTAGCAGTCCCTTCCAACCCTTCTTCTGACAGAAAATTCACCTAGCAGATTGAATTTAATATGGCAAGAACATTCATCTTTTTCTGAAAATATCACTTGCAGTGCCACCTGCATTCATATTAAAGTGGTAACAGAATTCTGCCTCTGATACCTTTTCATTGTATTTCATAGTACATAAAATATCTCAGAGGCAGCAAAGATCTATCAGATACTCAGACATCAGCATAGGTCACCAAAAAATCAACACATTTACTAATACCCTTATGCAAAAGACTCAGTTTTTACCTTCGCACTTTCCTATCCCAGCCAAAGTCCCGGGACAGTGCTCGTACTTGAGACTGAAGCAGGTAAGCAGCTACCCTCGGTGACCCAGAGAGGATGATGAGCAAGACATCAGGTGGCTAACTAACTTACAGAACTTTTAGTTTATGATGCCTTTCTGGTTTATTATGTGACAGGGATAGCACCTGGCACAGACTATTTTCCCTAATAGAAATGATGCTACAGTGACACAGTTTTGGCATCCTTAATATACTAACCCAGATTCAGAGCAGAGAGAAGGGAAGAAGTGTAGGACCATACATAATTCGGGGCAGGGCACATGGTGGTTGAGACAGTTGGATTGTTCAACAGACAATTCCTGTGCCTGAGCAACAGTTTCTCCACTGTGCCCTACATTTGGTGAAACCTTTTTCTTCAGCTTGAATATGCACTGAGGGTTAGAAGAGTGCTGTTTAAAATTCATCGTATACTAAGAAGTTTTCCATGCTCTCAGCTTTCTAAAACACTGCAGGTTACAAAGAAAATAATTCAGCCTTACAAGTGGTTTTCTGCCTCATTTTATGCACACAGGGTGTTGTTAGAAGGTTCACCTGAAAAACAGGTGCTTTTTTAAAGTGGCTTGCTGTGTGAGTACTGGTACATAACACTGAAGGGCTGCATTTTTTGGAATGTCAATCCCAAATTAGATAGAAGTTTATAATGCTGATCTTAACTGAACACCTTTCAAGTCATGATTCATAAATTTGTCCTTTCTTATCCCAAGCACAAAAAAGATTTTTAAATCCAAGCTTTGCATTTAGGATTTATTAGCATGATTCAAAAATGTAGAGTCAAAAATGCATTTTACTGAATTATGGAGCTGGATTTTAACTAGAGATTAAATTGAAAAAAAAAAAAAAAGTCTAAATCAAATTCTTCTGTGGATTTTAGCATAAAGTTTTTATAAAACCTAGGGAAAATATATTACTCAGACTTTTAGAAGTGTCTGTCTTGAGTACACAAACAAAAAAATCAACAGGAAAACATTGCACACATCTGTGATATCCATTTCCCTCTTTATCTGGCCAGTTTCTGGGAATATTTGTCTTTACCTTTTAAAATATTCTACATGAGAGTGACTTAGCATTGCAAACACTGGCCAAGTTCTGAATCAGGGTATTTAAGGGCAATCTTTTAAGAATTATATTTTAAAGACATTCACATGATAATGAGTTGTGCTGCTCAGCAACCTAAGAAATTAAAATAACCCAAAAAGGATTAAAAATTCAAATTCTGTTTCAAAATGGCATGCCTTTCTATCCTAATTAAATAATCAAGTTAATAAAGTAGTAAGAAGCTGCTATCTTAATCACAGCTTTCATTTTATCTTAATTCAGGAATACAAGGATGTTACACTTCTGTTATTCTATCTGATACCTTGACAAACTCTGATGAAACTATGTATTTCTAAGCAGCTTATACAGCAACTCAAATAACACATTAGGAATTCACATTTTCTAAATGCATGTAGACAAACTCCCACATATAAAGAAAAGCAGCATAAAGCCATGTCCTACTTAAATCTCCCTCTACTTTAATATATTTGCATAGGACTATATAATTATGTAGTTGTTAAATCTCAGGAGTACCAGAATGAATTTCTGAAATATATATTTTCTCATTGTTGTAGTCAATGATGTAACTATTCCCAGATAAATCAGTTGTCCTTCTCTATCCTATCTGAATACCAACATTTTAAGAGGTTTTTTCCCTGACCGTAGGACTATATCTAGGATATAGTAAAACCTGCAACAGTAGCAAAAGAGGCCTTTAAATGCTTCAGGATTTATTTGTTCTCATGATTTCCTACCTATCTTGTCCTTTGTCTCTCTACAAAGTTTCCTGAATTCCTATGAGTAGAAGGTTAGCACCTACATGTTTCAAATACTAAGTCACAATGTCTTCGATTCCTAGACTGGTTTACATAGGAAGGGACCTTCAAAAATAATCAAATCCAAACTCCATGCCATGGAAAAGGAACATCTTTCAATAGATCACATTGCTTAAGGTCTTGTCCAACATGATTTTGGACACTTCCAGAGATGAGGCATCCAAATCTTCTCTGGGCAACCTGTTTCAGTGTCTCACAACAGACATTTTAAAAAATTTCTTCCTTCCATACAATATAAATCTTTTTTCCATTTTAACCAATAACTCTTGTTCTGTCCCTACAGGCCCTGGTAAAAATGCTCTCTCTGTATTACGTATAACTTCTGTTTAAGTATAGAAAGGCTGCAATAAGGTCTCCCTTCTCTTTTCCTGGATGAACAACACCAGGTCTCTGAGCCTGTCCATAGGAGAGGTGTTCCAGCCCTCTGATGATTTTTGTGTCCTGCCTCTGGACTTGCTCTAACAGGTTCACGTCTTTCCTGTGCCGAGGATCCCAGAGCTGGACACAGTGCTGCAGGCAGAGTCTCATGAAAGCAGCACAGAGAAGGAGAATCATCTCCCTTGGCCTGCTGGCTACACTTTTTTTATGCAGCCCAGCCTGTGATTTCTGGGCTGCAAGCACACATTGCTGGATCACATTTAATTTTTTCATCCGCCAGGATGGTGGACATCAAGTCCTTCTCCTCTGGGCTGCTCTCAATCCATTCCTCCTCCAGTCTGTACTGATGTTAGATATTGACACGACACAGGTGCAGGACCTTGCATTGATCTTGTTGAAATTCATGAGATTCATACAGTCTCATTCCTCAAGCCTATCAAGGTCCATCTGGATGGTGTCCCTTCCCTCTAGTGTAACAACTGTACCATTCATCTGGGTGTTATCCAAAAACCTGATGAGGGTGCACTCAATCCCATTGGTCTGTGTCATTAACGGAGATGTAAAATAGCTTTGGTATCCACACGGACTCTTGAGGACGCCACTGGTTACTGGTTTCCACTCGGGCATTGAGTCATTGACTGTAACTCTTTGAATGTGACCATCCAGTCAGTTCCTTGTCCATCTAACAGCATATCCATCAAACTCATTATCTCTCCAATTAAGCATCAAGAATGTGATGGGAGACCATACCAAAGGCCTTAAAAAGTTGCCAGGTAGATAACATCAGTTGCTCTTTCCTTCTCTACTGATGCAGTCTCATCGCCATGAGAAGGCCACCAGATTAGCCCAGCAGCACAGCTCCAGATTTGCTTTTGATGAAGCCATGTTGCTATCTCTACTCACCTCTCTGTCTTCCATGTGCTTCAACATGACTTCCATGAGGATCTGTATCAGGAGGGCAAGTTGCTATTTGTGAGATTCTAGAGTTAGAGAAGCCTTGGTTGGGAAGGAGACAAAGAAAGTAATGGTAATTTGTTCTTAAGGTATATAGTGATTGTAGACAACTCTGGCCATTTAACTAGTGTGTTGGTTTAAAATCCAGCTAGAAAATTAAACCCACTCAAGCTGCTCCCTTTTCTCCTCCTCTCCCCTTCCAATGATAGAGGGACAATAGGAGAGATTATAAATTGGAATCACAATTTACTGAAAAATCACAATAACCACAACAATGTTAATAAAAGAGTGTATAAAAGAGAGAGTTTTACCCACAAGAGGGTATTCACCGCCAAACAAACAAAAACACTTCCCAAAGACAGTATCCAGCGTGGTTTCCCAGACAAAGGCAAAACGGCCACTGTCCTTGTTCTACAGCCACATGATATTCAGGAAAATTAAAACAATACATTGGGGAGGCTCTTGTGGCTTAACTTTCTGCTCCCCCAGCCTGAAAACAACAGAAAGCAGGGACAAAACAGAACCAGGCCAAAGGAGGAACTATGCAGCCAAAATGGTGATTCTGCCTCTCTGCAGGGGCTCTCTCCCCCGCAGCAGCAGCAGTGGGGCAACAGCAATGGTAGTCCCAATCCCAGCCCCTCTCCAGAGCAAGCCCAGCAAAACAAAAAAAACCAAAAAAAACCCAAAAAAACCCAAAACAAAACAAAAAAAAGTCAGACTTGTGGTTTCTGGCCTTGGGTTTTTAACCACAACCCCAGTGGTGTTGTAGGTGGTATTGAATAGACAGTGCTGAAAGCTCCACCCCCTTGTATCTGTACCCAGGGCAATGAGTAAAGAATATTGAATTTAATTTACTCATGTAATAGTAGCCAGGGAGACAATTAATACAGAATTGCAGTCCAGTATGCACGTATAGCATCCCTGACTATCGAGAGCAGACAATGTGTGGCCAGGTTTATGTCATAGAGAAAGGGTGGCTGCAATAGTGAGCCAAGAAAATTTCTTTAGACTTCCTTTAGTTCCAACAGGAATACTGGAATGGTTACCAATTGATTTGTAGGAATAGCAATAAAACCACTGAAAGCCAGCATGGATTTGTTAGGAACTCTAACAAATCTTTTGAATAAAGGAAAAACAGTAAGTCTAGAATTCATCTGACAAAGCCCAGATGATTCTAGGCTGCTTACTCAGTCAACAAAGAGAGCTAAGAATTTGGAGGGCAAAGTGTCCAGTTCTTCATGTCAAACTTCACAAAAGATAAAGATTGTGCTGATTTGTTGTCAAGAGTACAGCAGGGAGAATGATCACAGGTTTATAANCACAGGTTTATAAAATACAGCCTAATTAAAGACTTATGTCTCTTTAGTTTTCTTTAGTTTACAGATGGACACAGAAGGAAAACTACACTACGTAAACATGTAAAAGGCTACTGTCATAAGCAAACATAATGAGAACAAAGATCAAGAGGTTTAATTTAAAGTCATGGAGATTTATGTAATTTGAGAAAATCTTTCCAGTAAGAGGAGTAGTGGATTATTAAAGTGGATTGCCTGAGGAAAGGTTCTCATCATTTATGAAGAGGCTGCATAAACTTCCGTCATGTAACACATAGATATGCAAGTGATAAAATGATAAATTAAATTAGGTATATTCCAATACATATTGAATTAGTCATGTATATCTATAGAATGCTTTCAGTAGTGACACAGTGAGCTATTTATATTAAGCAATGCAAGCTAAGACCTGTGTCAAACTGTACTGAATCTCCTCTATCCAACATTAATCTGATTTAGAAGTCTATTGTCTGCATTTTTGTCTCTCTCATCTCTTTTTATGAATTAAGCCTTCAGTGTAAGAAAACTTTCCTGATTAAATTTCTGTGAGAGAAGTTTTGATTTAGACTGATACCTACATCCTTTCTAAAAAATCTTGCCTTGGAAGGTTCCCAGCCATTTCTGTCTACAGGTTAATATAATCATCAGCTTCTGCTGTTCGAGTTTTGTAAGAATATTTTTGTTGTGCAATTTTCTGAAGGAAAAATTGCATAGAAGAGGAAAGAAAAATACCCTGCTTATAACAAAGGTCTATAAAATATTGTTCATCTTTAAAGATCTCTGAATTATTTAATAGATGTGGCTCTATTCTTGAAATTATTAAGGTATTTCTTATGCCATGTACTTTGTGTTCAATAAGGCTAATCGCACCTATAATGTTAAAACTATGTAAAGTTTCATAGAAATGAGATTTTTCTGAACAGTTTTATCTCTAGAGGTGAAACACTGAAAGTTACTTAATATTCCTTACTTACATGCCACAATTTCAGTGGAGAGCTTGAATTTCTTACCATCGTGCCTCCCAGACTTCTTTAAGTCTATTTGGACAACAAAAGGTAGACTCACTTGTAGACCACAAATAGACATCCCACTTTTTTTTTTTGGCAGCATTTTCTTCCCTTTTATGAAATTTCTCACATAATTTTACAGATGGAGTAACAATATTTAAGATCATAGTATGATTATGACACTGCAAAGGTTTAAAAGGCAAACAGTCTTGAAAATGGTCGAAGAAAAAAATATAATTGAGCAGTCTGCATGAGGTAAGACATTTCTGTGGTCAAGTGCAATAAGTGTCAGACTTCTGCCCTGAATTATCTGTAAAAAAGATGATTTTCATATAGCTTTCATATCTGTTAGTTAAAAAGAAAAAAAGCATCAACATCTTTAAATACGAAAAATCTATTTTTCAATGTCTGCTAATTAACAAAAATTATTTCTAATTTGTGAAAATAAACAAAAATTAACAGTGTTTTGGATTAAAACTTGTTATAATTTTATAGGCAAATTCTTGAATTTGCAGTCACCACAAGAGTGTAAGTTAAATGATAGCCACAATATTATTTTACTTTGAAAACTGCTTACTTTTTCTGCTCTGATTCTTTCACATGTATTCTACCACTTCCAAATTAGAGTGATTAGCTCCTCTTTCCCTGGGGATGTTTTTAGTATATTTTCAGTTTCCCTTTACAATCCATATCTACTTGGAAGGTGATAAGAACCTATTATTTTCGTCCAAACCAAATGCTTCTACTTAAGTTGCACTGTTAGGAGAAAAAGCCACACCTTACACCTACCACTTAGTTCTTTGATATTGGAATGACAAAGTGTAGCACCACAAGGGCTTGTCAAATTTTAAGTTGCCTGGAAACCTTTACCTTTTCAGTAACAACCTATGAAAAGTTTTCTGACTTTGTTTTAAGTCAAAAGATATTATTAAACTTTCAGAAAATAAATAGCATCACTTTCATTTTCCCTGTACAAAATACGTTTAGCCATTAATAAGACTTTCCTGAAAAGAAAAGATCTTCAGAATGGTGAATTCTTTAGATTTTAACTAATATAAGTTTCCCTTGAGGAGACAAAAAAAAAGGTAGGGTTTTTTTAATGATTAAAAATCTTATTGATCAGTAGCAGTCTCCAGGTAAGATAATAGCAATTTATATTTACAACTGTAATAATTTAATATGTAAATTAATTTATGTCTTCATAAAGCAGGACAGTTCAGAAACTGGTATTGCATTTACATCTGATTATTTTCAAGATTATATATTATTTTAGGAAACTCAAGGTAACAATCATAAATAGTCTAACAACATACTTAGAACTAATTTTGTTTTCTTTTTCAACTGTTGCAATAATTGACTTGAACTTCAAAAAAAACCCCCAAACAGATATATCTACTATTCATCATAATTTCTTAACAGGCGTTCTGATTTTACCACCAAGACAGGTAACATTAGTCAGAGTTTTCACCTTGTAATTTCAGAAATCTTTGTTACTGTCATGCAAAATGAATTTTGACCATCATAGGCTTCTCAGAGGGAGTGGGGGGGAGTGAGGAGAAAGAAGTTAAATAGCTTTATATTCAGCTGACAACATAAATTCATCAAGTGTTTATTCCAAACATTGCAAAAGTCATCAAGCACCTACTCATAAACACAGCAGGCCCATGGTGGAAGCAAGCCAGTAAATATCATTTTCCCCAATCAAAGATATCACAGTGTTATTACATTCAGAAACTCATTAAGTAAAAGCCAATCTCAAAATACCCACTGAAAAGAAGTGTACCATTTAGTGCACCAAAAGAGATGTGGCCAGGCTTTTCACCAACCAAGTCTGCTCCCTGATCCACCTTTCTGAAACAGAGAAGTCTTTCTAATAACCCCACTTTGAACTTTAAGAAACATGGGCAGAGAAAGTTCAAAGGGCTTGTTCCAAATTATTTCAGAATTCTCCATTTTATACAGCAAATAAATCAGAACTTGCCATGGAGGTACACTTCCAATAGTGCAAATCCAGTGTTTTATTTTTGTTCCTAAGAAGGACAGATATTCCTTCCTCATCTTATTGTTAGAGTCTATGAATGCCTCAACTTTTTCACAGAATAAATTTTTTTGTTATATTTTAATACCTATTTTTTGTGTGTTTCATTAGCTATCATTTTATTTTACATCCAGGAGGTACATCATTAGGTCTGCCATGACCCTAAAGGCCATTTAGTCTTTAGGAGTCAGACGTGGCACTGTCTCACTCTCACCTCTTGCTGGTGAATATTTTAACTATCGCTGAATTTTGTTTCTTCTGTTCCAGAAGAAAAGTAGCGTAGCCTTACTAAGCCTCCTTGAAATAATGTGAACACATTATTCAAAGCTTTGTTTTTCTACAGATACTAAGTGCTTCATTTTGGAAATTACCTAGCTGCACAATAAAAATACTTAATTTTAATGGCTACCTATCTGTAGGTATCATAAAGTCTATGGTAAAACAGGTCTAAACTATCAGTAATTGCTACAAATGAATAGGCTCTATTTTAGGGGTTAGGAATTTTATTAAATAGGGCTTAGCTAAGCCTCAGCAAATTATTTATTGGGCAATAATCCTCAAAACGAATTTACTTTTGCTGCTGGTTGACCAGTTATAGCTGTTTAACAAACCATTCATAATAAAATAAGTACAAGCATAAATGCTGCATAAACGCTGCATAAACATCAACCAAGCCATTTTAAATTAACGTAATCATCTGTTTAGAATACTTACTTTGATTCAGCAGCATCTGACTGCTATTCAGATTATAGCAGCCCTTTACAAGAAAAGGAAGCCAGCTAGTGTTACTTTGTTTGGTTTTATTTTATATATGTACTCGTAGGTTTGTGGGAAAAAATACTGAGATAATAATAAGGTCATGCAATGAACTTTCAAGTCAGAGATTTTAATGGGTATGTATTTTTACCTAAAATAAGTATATGTTAAACCTGTTATAGGTTAAACTTCTGAAAAATGTCTTGAAAGGAGGACCTTTTCCTGGCTTCCAAGAGTTAGCTTTTCTCAACTTTCACATCATCACTGCAGACAGTGAATCCTCAGCAGCTTAATTTACCTGATACACAGCAGAGTACTATTTATTAAGTATTTTTAGTTCCAGTCAATTAGAAGACCCACTGAATTTACATGACATGTTAGAAAATGTCAGATGATGAAATAACATTTTTTAACACTTTTTGAAATCCTGAATTTCAACCATTTTGATGGATATTTTCCACAGATAAACTTGTTTCAAGTTTAAATTTTCTTTTGGAATGTTCTGCTAAAAATAATTACTTTGTGGATCTGCTGCTGATGTTAACAGCTTTCTCTAAATTGCCCTTGAATTTTGGAACAGGGATTTGGATTTTTCTGTGGATTTTTCTCCTCAGAAATGCGTGATGTGTTGTCTCTTGGTGTCTATCACCACAAAATTCTCTAAAACTTTGTGCTTGATCACATAATTATCTTTTGTCTTAAGAAAAGACTAAATGAAGAAACTGACTTCCAGAAGAGAGCAAGGTAGAAGGGATGAATAGATATAAGAAAGGTCGATCTTGACTAAAAGATGGAATAAAATTTCAGGATTTAACTTCTCCATCGTTTCATAGTTCTTTGGTTTTTTTTCAGTCATTGCTGTGAGAAGTCTGATTAGGGAAAACAGGAAGCGATCATTCACCAATTTTTACAAACAGGACAACTAAGAAATTGCAGAAGTGCATTTGATTTTAAAAACAAGCAAGCAAACAACAAGAACCCCCAAAACAAAACCAACAAATACACAGACTTCTAATGCAACACATTCTGAATGAAACCGAAATTACATGTTCTTTTCCTGAAAGATTAGCTTATGGTTTTTCAGGGACAAGGTGCTCTGAAATACAGCAAAGACTTTTTAAGAACCACACCAATTGCATCAGACAGGGTCATTCAGTCTTCTACAGTATATAGAAGATATTAATTTTGTAATGATAAGATTCCAAAAATATGTGAGCATATGTTTTCTCTGGTGCTTTAGTTTTCCTTCAGACTTTCCACTAGATGTTTAATAAAGTTATTGGTCTATAGATGTTGGAGGAACAGGTGTTGGTGTAAGGAAGGAGTTAAACAGAAAGCAACAGCAGCAGCAGCATTCCTGGTCAGCGTGTACCTGAGACAGAACTGAACGAATGAGTTTCTGCATCAACATAGAACAGCACACCATCTCCACTATTCCATGAAGAAACTTGGAAAAGTACATAGTTTGCACTCTGCTAGCCGTGGCCTTGAAGAGAACAATAGAAGATGTCAAGAGGACTGATTTATTGTGGAACTGTGATTAAGCTTTTGTGTTGCAACCAAGGGGGGCTTTTTGGAGTAAAGATATCTATACTGATGCTTCCGAATAAATTCACTCGCACCTTTGCTGATGGGTCCCGTCCCTTCACGTATCACAGATACTGAATAGAATTTAATGCATAAGATTGTAATGCAGAGAGGAGACAAAATGACAGTTTAAAGACTTATGTCTTTCAAACCGAATAAAAACAAACGGTAAAAAACTCTTCATACATTTAGGTAAAAAGAAGAATAAGCATGGCATTATGAAATGAGAAAGATAATCTAGGTAAAATTCCAAAATAAAATTGAACAGGGTTTTCACAGGATACGAGCACTGTGGCTAACTAGAAGGGGGAAAAAAAAGACTGATGATTACAGGTGAAGTAGAAGGAAAAGAATGCCATGTGCTCAAAATATATCAGACAATGTCCTGTCAAGATTTTGAAAGAGATGGTACTTGAATACTCAGGTTTCTGAGCTTGATAATAAGAGTGACTTTAGAATATTTTCTTGCAGAAAGAATTATATATGTAAATGCACACAGGCAAACGGTTTACCCATCCAGGTGTTTTAAGAATGGTAAATTATATTTCTGTAATATGGTATATTTCTTCAAAATTGACTGCTTTTTGAGATAAGTCAGCACAGAGACATTGATCCTGTACCTAGACTTGAGGACAATTGATTTGGAAGTACACAAAATGTACTAGTTCATCTCGAAACTTATTATTCATGTATTCGTTGTTTAGAGGAGAAGCTTCAAATAGGTTTTGTGACTTTGTGTGGTAAAGAGGTTCCTCAAGGATCACTTTAGAGTTGGTCATGTTTAATTCTTTTGCCTAACAAAATAGCTAGGAGCATGTTGGTGGCATTAGCTAATGTCACACAGTTGCAAGGAATCAAAAAGTAATACGATGTGGGTAACTGTGAGGAAAGAAGAAATCTGCCTTGTGAGAGTGAACAAATTTGGCTTCTGTAGCTTAATAAATGGAGGCTGAAAGGGAATATCTGATTTTCTGTGATGATTGTGAATCAGAAAACTTTGATGGAGGAAGGCATGAGTTCAGATGGAGACAGGTCGGAGCTCTCCCTCGTTTTTGTTGATTTATAAGGATGTTGGAAAGCTGAGACCAAAAATAGGCAATTATCAAAGATATTAGCAGAGATTTTCCTTTCTGCTGAAATTATGTTACAATCCTCCTCTGAGGTGGAATAACTGAAGTTCTTGTTAATGTATCCCTTGGGGTGGATTAGAGTGAAATAACAGCAAATGACCGGTATTGAGATATACAGATACATAGATATATAGACTGATAGATCACATATACTTATACATGCATGTTTATTTTAGAACAACTTGGTTGCCATGGAAAGGAGGTATATAGCCATTTTGGTTATTATGTACAGAAATATAGCAATATAAAAGCATAAAAATGTCACTTAAGAAAGAAAAAGAAAGGGCAAGAGTAGACACTGGAAAGATATCACCATCCATGATATCTCATCAGTGATGAGACTCAATTGTTGCAGTTTCAGTGTCCATTGGTTGAAGTGATGGGAGCTGTCTTGATCCATTAGGAGGAAGCCCGTGAAACACAAAGTGCAATGGGTTAATATATGTTCAGGTTCAAGTGGGAATGCCCAGATATCTCCCATGCCGGAGAGTTTTACACTGCCTGATGCAATACTGTGGATCATGCACAGTCCTCTGGTGGAAGGCCCCAGAAATGAGCTTGGGGGTGTTTTGAGGGTCTTTGATGGTTTATGACTCCTTCTAAGACTTGATGGCTGTATGCTCTGCTTAGTAGAGCCAGTTATGTGTTATAAGAAGGGATGATATCTTCAGGCTTATGTGATACCTCCTTGGGGACATGATAAAAAGCATTATCCTACCTCACAGGATCTGCTTCTTATCAGCCTTTCCCCTTATCTGGCTCAAAAGACAGCTTGTTGCTAAACAAAGGTCGATTTGTTGTGGTTATACTCTGGTGGTGGGTGCATATCCCCTGTCTTATGCTGATCAGAGGTTTCATCACCACACACCCAAAAACCCNTGGAAGGCCCCAGAAATGAGCTTGGGGGTGTTTTGAGGGTCTTTGATGGTTTATGACTCCTTCTAAGACTTGATGGCTGTATGCTCTGCTTAGTAGAGCCAGTTATGTGTTATAAGAAGGGATGATATCTTCAGGCTTATGTGATACCTCCTTGGGGACATGATAAAAAGCATTATCCTACTTCACAGGATCTGCTTCTTATCAGCCTTTCCCCTTATCTGGCTCAAAAGACAGCTTGTTGCTAAACAAAGGTCGATTTGTTGTGGTTATACTCTGGTGGTGGGTGCATATCCCCTGTCTTATGCTGATCAGAGGTTTCATCACCACACACCCAAAAACCCTCCTCCTCCTCCTAGGTTGTGGGGTGCAAAACTCACCTCAGCAAAGTACCTCCTGCTTTTGCAAATAGCTGATTACGTGAGTCATTAACTGTTAACATTTCAGTCACTCACACACTACCACCCCCAATACTCATGTCCTTGCCTGTTGTATTTAATATTGCATAGCCCTGCCATTGTTCTTATGATTCATGATATTGAAATTCAAAAGAGCTTAAAAATACCTTCAGTTCTGTATCAAATCATAGGTCATCATAGAATCACAGAATCTTTTAGGTTGGAAAAGACCTTTAAGATCATCTAGTCCAACCATTAACGCAGCACACCCAAGTCCAGCACTAAACCCTGTCCCTAAGTGTCACATCTATAGATATTTTAAATTCCTCCAGGATGGTGATTCAACCAGTTCTCTGGGAAGCCTGCTCCAATGTTTGATAACTTGTTCCATGAAGAAAATTTCCTGACATCTGATCTAAACCTCATTGGGTGCAGTTTGAGACCATTTCCTCTCATCCTGTCACTTGAGGCATGTCAGACTAGGCTGACTCTCACCTTGCTACGACCNTATTAGGTCAGCCCCCAACCTGTACTTGTATTTAGAGTTATTCCTCCCCCACTGCAGTATGTTTTTCAGTGTTCTGTTTGAGTGCATTTATTTTTTTAAAAAGTAATTATATCTTTACATAAGTACAGTCTGTGAACTATACTATTAAGAAAATCCCTGCAAAGCTGTAGAATTACATGTCTAAATCCTAT
Source organism: Mohoua ochrocephala (assembly GCA_013398855.1). NCBI lineage: Eukaryota > Metazoa > Chordata > Aves > Passeriformes > Acanthizidae > Mohoua > Mohoua ochrocephala. Next base: position 51,634 of record VZTA01026169.1, read on the forward strand.
GGTTAATTAATAATTAATTTATTTATATGAATTAGCTGAGGTTTCAGTAAGTCTCCTGAACTGTGAATCTTATCTGTAAACCTGCAATACTTTTCAAAGTGAAAAAAATTCCCAAAGCGAGGAAGAGAGGACCCTGCCCTTAGAACCAAAAAAGATTTTTGTAACAAGCAAATCTGTCTCCCATTTATTTAATTCCACCATGAGTTTAGAATCATCCATAAGGAGGTCAACAGAGTTTTGCTAACATAAGTTAGAGCACAAATGATAGTAGTTGGCTTTCCCAGCTGTTAGCAGTGTATGCAGAGTGCAGAGTACTGAATAGTGCCTTGGTTTAGTCAGATAGATTGTCCATGAAGCACTCAGGAATCCAGGAGCAGAGCATGATCTCTAGCAGCACTATCTCTGGCACAAAAAGTGAGAAAACTCCCACTCATTTTTTTTTTTTTACCCCATTCTCTTATTCTTAACAAGCTAAACTTCTTGGTAGAGCATCTTCCCTCCTTCTGACTTGTTTTTAGGCTCAAGGAAAGAAAACCTTAGTTTATTATCTTTATAATAACCTTTCAAGTTAAAAAGGGAACTGTTGCAGTAATGCAAAACTGCAATATATTTTCCTAATTTAAAACAATAATAAGAAAAAAGATATCGTTAATTTGTTTTAATGTTCACTTACTGTAATACCTAAATATATTTTATTAATATGTTTACATTGATACTTATATATAACATTATTTTTCTTAGTTTTTTTAAACTATAGGTGATGGTGTGAAAATATGTATTAAAAGAAAAAAATTAAAACTTTAATTCCTAAATTAGTAATATAGTTCTTCTCTTACTAATGGATATACAAGGTTTTATTCAGTTATTTACATGGAAATCTTTTAGTCTGCCTGTCCAGCTGGTGCAAAGTTGGCAAAAATCTCTTGCTCCTTCTTGATGTGCAAGATGGGAAGATGGTGCAGACATCTGAGCTGGCCCTGCCTTTCATCTGGAAGCAGAATAGCCACATTCCTATAATGCTTGACGTGATCTATTAAGGCTACGTCAAGAGACCATGAAGAGGTTTATAATAATTAATTGGATTAATGGGTATATTGGGTTAGGGCAGTAAAAGCTCATGGACATTCATAAGCATGATCCAAAGTGTCACCAAGTCCATATATATTTGTCTAAGTGTATAGCCAATCCTAAGCAAAGAGGCATCAGGTCAGCAAAGTAATACTGGAAGTAAATTCAGTTAATAAAGTTCTAAGATAAATCCTGCTGTCAGTAGAAGAAATTATTGTTTTTCATTGAATCAAGTAAAATCACGATTAGAAATTTTGTACAAAAATTGCACGGGCATTAACTTCCTACTCAACATCAAGAAACCATCAAATTTCAGTGTGTAGGGGAAATCCAGTAGGAAAACAGCACAAGGCTAAAGTTCTTGTGGTGAGGAACTGGGTAAATGAAAATTATTTAGAAGAAAAACTGACATTTCAATAGGATAAAAAAAATGTAGAAGAGATCCTAAGATATTATAAATGTAAATAATTTATAATAGCTGTATTCTGGAAATGTTTCAAAGACTAATCGAAGATTGAGGGTGTATAGATATAACAGAAGTCTTCCTTGACTGAGTTTTGGTTGCAATTCCCTATTTCATCAAATACGGAATATTTGATGAAATTCTCAAATAGTCACATAATTTGAGTTTTGTGATGTTGTATTAAATATGTATAATTCAGAATCCTTGTGTTAGCATGCAACATTAACAATGGCAACTAGACAAAAAAAAAAAAAAGAAAACAAGGAGTTCTGCTAGATCTGTCTTTGCAGAAAACTGCAGTTGACAATTACTATGATGCAGATTTCTTGAAAGTTCCTCACAGCAGGGAGTTAGTTTCTGAAAGAATAACAAAGCGGATAATGGAATCAAGACTATGGAGAAAGAACTGCATGATATTGTTTTACAGTTATCCCTTTTAATTTGGGGTTTTTTTCTTTTTCCCCCAGCACCTAACTAACTAAACATAGACAGATTTAGCTTGTGACAAACTTCCCCACAGTGGTTTTTTTTGTTGATTGCAATACACCATTTTCTTTCCTGGGAAAAAGTTTCTCATCCATTTGAAGCAAGAACTTTAACACGAAATTAATCCTGCCATAGAAGTTTCCTTTATATATTTCTGTTTGACTGCTAATACTGTACATGTCTGTGAAATCTATCCATGCTTTACCATGGTTAGTGTACCTCTCTTCTGTCCACTAAAAGTTTTCCCTTTTAGTGATCATCTCAGCTTGTGATCATTTGCGTGATGATGAATGGATGCATTCCGGAGTCCTGAGAGAATTAGCTGATGTAGTCGCCAAGACACTCTCCATGATATTTGAAATCATGGCAGTCAGATGAAGTCCCAGCTGACTTTCAGAAGGGGAAAATGGAACCCCATTTTAAAAAGGGTAGAAAGAAGAATCCTGGGAACTACCAACCTACCAGCGTCAGCTCTGTGCCTGGGAAGATCATGGGACTGGAAGCTATGATAAAGGCACATGGAGTACAGGGAGGTGCTTTGCGACAGCCATCGTGGTTTCACAAAGGGAAAGGCCTGCCTATCAGCCTAGTGGCCACACAATGAAGTGACGTCAGTGGACAAGGGAAGAGCTACAGGTGTCATTTTTCTGGACTTCTGTAAAGCCTTTGACACAGTCCCCCAGAACATCCGCTCTCTAAATTGGAAAAATATGGATTCGATAGATGGACTGATAGATGGATGAGAAGGTGGTTGGGAGAGGGAGAAATGGCTTTGAACTGAGAGTAGGTTCAGTTTAGACATTAGAAAAAAAATCTTTACTGGAAGGGTCATGAAGAAATGGAACAGGTTGTCCAAAGAAGTTATGAATGCCTTATTCCTGGAAATGTTCAAGGCCAGGTTGGACAGGGCTTTGAGCAATCTGGACTAGTGGAAGGTGTCCCTGTCCTTGGCAGGGGATTGGAACTAGGCGATCTTTAAGGTCCTTTCCAACCTCATCCATTCTATGATTCTATGATAGGCGTCCCTTTCTGATGTTTTCAAAGAATAATTAACTGTCCACATCCAAAGGAAAAATCCCACTAAATTGATGTCTTCACTATAAATTGTCCACATGCAGCCAAAAAAGCAGGAATACACTGTGGAAATTCAGGGGGAATGAGTGGAGGAGTTGGAGGGAAGAGCCCTCCCATTTAGCTATGATTTGCAGTAAAATATATTCTATTTACCGTATCTCAGGAAGTTAGAAGGGCTTAGGAATATTTTTTGTATGCTTTCCTATATAAACCATCATTCTATGCTGCACAATGTACTAAAGAAAAGTGTTAAAAACTGTTTGTCTCCTTCATAGTGTTTCTTCAAATTCTTTCAAAAAGTCTAGGATGGTTTTGCTTTTCCTACCAGTGCTATCCATGTACCCCTTAAAATTGGCAGGGTTGCTGGATTTTGCCCTTCTTTATTGTTGTTGAGGTTTTTCTGAAGAGCATGTTTTCAATGAGATTAACTATCAGGAGCCTCTACAGACAGCTTTTGAAAACTAGTTTTGAGGAAAGAGTTCTGTTCACTAGTGATCCATTATTGTGTCACTCACATTTTGCTTTTCTAGCTTATGCTCCTCAGCAAGGTGATTGTAGATTGTGAACAGGAGTTGTCTTCCTTGTCCCCACATCGTATAGCAATTTTGGCATGCATATATCTGTGCATAAAAAAACCCAAATAAAATTAATATGCTATGTTTTCTTTCTATATACATATAAGAAGAGTTAAGATAGAGGGTTATGCACTTGTATGACACTGTTGTCTATAATTGCTTATCTTGGTTCTCTGCCATGGTTTAACTGTCTTATTGGTTTAACATCCCAAAAGAGAATATTCCCTAGCAGCTTGATACCAAATTTGTGTTTGCATAATGTTTTAATTTAAGTTGCTGCTTACATACATGGGCTCTGCATGTTGTAATATAAAAAAATACAACGTGCCTGTTCTGAATACTTTACATAAGAAAGGAATGTGTGTACTCTGAGTTAATTTCCACAAGGTATGTAGAGTATGAAACCTCCTAATATGACCCTTTTGGTCAGTTCGAAAAAAGCTACTGTTTTCTTGAAAGTGCAATAACCTCAAGTATATCTCTAAACCTTTTAAAGGTCTCTTGAAGAATGTAGGCATCAAGAAATTGCATTTATATTGCATGTTTAAAGTTGTGTGCTACAGAGACAATTGCAAATGGTTAAGTTGTTTTGCTTCTAAATTGTAAGAGTAATTTTAGCGCCTTTTATGTATTGAAGCAACTGGAGATGATAACAAAGAAAAATAGCCGTGGCTAACATCCACAGATTTGCACTACACAGCAAGCACTACCTGATCAGAAGAGAAATTGTGATAGCTGTGAGGTCTCCTCTTTGCAAAAAATTGGAGTTAGGAGCTTTTGGTAAACCAGGTGAAGAAGATGTGCTACAGAATTGCCTACATACAGAACATTCAGTGGAGATAAACTCAAAAGCATGAACAAAGGAAGTGCCCACTTTTGATAATTGTTTATCTAGGGAAACGAAGTTCATGAGTATGTTTTTTTGTATGAGGCACTTTATCAGTTTCCCCTATTAGATCAGCCCTGCTAGATGCCAAATATTGCTAATCATTGTGAACAAAGGAGCAGTCAGGTGCGGAGGGTAAGTTAAAATGGACGTTGACAGTGGATGTCTTCTGTGCTCACTATGCCGTGCTAGTAGTGACATTGGACTGCTACAGTAGCAACTGTGAGATTTGTACTGTAATCTGCCATCAGCCAGAGATTGGTTTCCTTATCCTTCTATGCATACACCTTCTAGAGGAATAGCATCCTTAGGAGCCCTAGGAAGTAGTTCCGTGAAAAAAATAAATGTTGTCAATCTGTAGCTGACTTGAATGTTTGTTCATGAGCCTGATCCAGATACAGCTCCTAAGGATGCTCTTCCTCTAAATACCACCAGCTTCTCCTTCATCCATGTGAATAAGGAATCCAAGGTTCTTCTTGTATTTTCACCCTTTGATACGGGTAACAGTTTGATCTTCTCAAATATTGTCTTTCTCTGCTTCATGTACTATTTCAGAGAGAAAGGATAGTATTTAAAGTGCTGTATTTTAGAATAAGTTTGTTGGCAAGCAGGCAGACTTGAAGCCTCCTGGGTATGCTTGGGTGCATTGTTGGAGTGTTGCATCCATGTTCTCTTTTTGGGAGCCTTTAAAACTGGGATTGCTGACACAACACAAGATATTCATTCGAAGAAAATCATCTTTATGTGTGGTTCATCAAGAATAAAATATATGGCATTAATAATAAACTTCTGTAGAAATCCTGTTTCTGGGATTGTGAATCTGGTTATTGCCAGCAAAAATTAGGGGAAAATAAATTTTGACTTTTTTAAAGCACAGTTTTCATCTGAGGCTTAGGTCAGATAAACCATCTGATTTTTACTGAAGAAAATCTAGTACTAATTATTTACTCTTTCTTTGAGAATTTTATATGATTTAATACAGCTCATAGGATAAAAGAAAACATGCATGCTGTATCACAGAGTGGCAAGCTCTTTGAGCGAAGCTTGGTAACTAACCAAATCCTTTATAATAAGTTATAAACCTCATCCCAAAATAGTTATAGAGAAAGAATTATCAACTGTCTGCTTATCTCACTTTTCAGTGAAAAAGAAGAAAAAAAATTGTGGGTCATTGCAGAAGGCTGAATGTGTGTGGCATTATTATCAAGTATTCTACTAGCTCCACATTACAGAAACATAAAAAGCTGCAGAATTTTCAGCTTTTGGGGAGGGGGTGGGGAGAAAGATGAAGCTGTAGAGAAAATACCTGCAAAAAGCATGAAGACTGGAAATGAGGTTTCAGAATAGGAGAGAACTTTCAGAAGATGACTTGTATGCAGACTTCCCTTTGGTAGGATTTACAGATGAGCACTGAATAGGAAGGCAAAATCAATCTGATTCCCAAAGAAAGCCCTACATTAAAATTATCATTTGTTCCAAAAAGAAAAGGGAGAGTTTGCAGGGGAGGGGTGAGGAGGGAAGCACTGTGCTATTCCTACCAATATCTCAAAAATAGGCTTTTATTCTTGATTGTACCTCATGTTGGTGCGAATAAAGAAAGCAAAAATCATCAAGGCAAAGATTAAAAGAAACAATCTACATCATTCAGCCTTCCTGTGACTAGGAACATGGGCAGAATATTAAGAACAAAAATGCTGTCATTAATAAGCTACAAAGAAGTGCATGCATACAGAGTACTTCTACATTCACTCTCTGAACAGGTGGGTGTAAAGGCTTAAGTTGCAATAATAAGGACCAAAGGATCTGTCCGTAGATGTTGCACAGGAAGCCCGGCACTGAGTGGAGGAGGAGGAGAAGGGCAGGGGAGGAGCGGTAGGGGTGATAGCGTCAGTTTTCGAAGTTGTTACAGATAAGTCACTGGCTCAGCACTTTTAAAACACGCCTGCTAATAACAGAGTGAAATGCTCAGGTGGATCCGTGGGGTCCCTAAGCTAATTGTTATGAAAAATTATATGCATTTTGAGCCCGGAAGAATGAAGAAGTAGTGAAATGGCATAAATCACGCCACAGCAAGCCACCAAAATCATCTGCTGTGAGCACACTGGGAGTTTATTAACTTGAACACCAGTTTCATTTGGTTCCTGCGTCTGACTCTAGACACTAAGGAAAAATAGTCTTAAGAAGGTAAAAACAAAAGAACTTTTAGGCATAGTTTGTTTGGAAGTACTTGGTTTGACAGCCTTAGGACCAGGAGACAACTAAGGAGCTATTTTGTAGCCATATAAACACCACAGCAAAGCCTACAGTAGCATGCCTTGAGAGGAAGAAGATGGAGTTGCCTTCTTTTTCTTCCTGATTATTTTTCCTATTTTGCTATATCTGACTAAAAAAAATAAATTAAAAAAGGTTTCATGTACCAAGGCAAATCATCACAGTTTTAACAACATAGTCATCTGGAGAAAGATTTTGAAGACATTTTTGAGATGAGCTCTCAGAAATCTGTTCTTTTTTACTTTCTGAAGAAGTAAAAGTATCGTTAAGCAACCTGGGCACTTTAGATTTTGAACAAAAATTATGCGACCTTAAATGTTCCCTCTCTGTATCCCCAGGGGAAACTCTTTTCATTTGCATGCTATTACTCTTACACTTGTTTATGTTGCATACTTTAAATGTTCACTGTGAAATCTGTATCAGCAAGGAATCAGTCTGGATTCACTGAACAGACACTAGTAATCCCACACTGCTTGGAATATTGCCATATCTGGCCAAAAATATTACAAGTGGCATGATCAATGAATATCATTTAAGCCAGGCATAACTTAAGACTTTTTAAAGTAATAAATTGCTATTGTATCTTCTGGCAGAGAAGATCGGGTCTATTGTTAAAGGAAAATCTGATGCATTTTTTAGCCTTCAATAGAAGCATTGATCTATGTTTAAGAGTTTGTAAGCACTATATTTTGCTCTGTTGTGGTATGTCACTTTATTTTCTTTGCACTCTTTTTCCTCAGTTCTCATAAGAGACAATTCTCTTAAGAAGAGCTGTCTTGGTACGGCTCTCTGCTGATATTGATACTTTAACAGCCTAAAAGGTGCTTTGCCTGCATTAGCACAGCTAATGAGAGGCCAGGAACTTGCCTTGCTTTTTGCTTCTTTCAACAGAAGTCTAAGACTTTCTCCAAACTGTCTCTTCTGTCCTCTTGTATTTCTTACATTCTAGTAAAATGTGATTTAATTAATTAATTTGTTTATCTGTTTAAATATCTACTAAAGAACCTCCTCTACATTCAGGACAAGTCTAGTACTTTGGTGTTTGTATTAGTGAGTGCAGAAGGAGGCAAAAGAAGCATTTGTTGCGGAAAGAAAAAAGTTTGGCCATTGAAGAAGATCTGTCTGTTTCACACTTCTTTCATGAGCCCTGCTCGAATGAAGAGAAATAGATCCAAAAAGCCATTAATAATCATTCTGTGGGCTTTACTGCATCCCAGCCAAGATGCCAAGGAAAGACATGCAGTGTAAGTAACTCAGAGTTGTTATTTAGATGTATTTGTTGAGCATTCATATGTAAGAGAAATGAAAAGAGATACTGTGGTAGGGGCTTAATGTTATTTTATGTAGTTGTTGGTGAATAAAACTCTCATGGGAAATATTTTATTCTCTCTTCCTAATGGAAAAAAAAAATCAGATTTAGTGGCTGCTAAAAAGGAAGCTTAGATAGACATTTTGTACTGAAAGGAGGCAGAAAGTGTATGCATGAAACAGTGTTTTGTACGGACATATTTTTAAGCTTCAATTTTTCAGCTTAAGGAAGAACAGGAAGGAAAAACAGTGTGGCCAGTAATATTTATGTCATTCATTTAACACATTTAGGGAACAACCTTTACTTGAGACCAAGGAAGAAGTAGCATATGGCAAAAATATATTGATATCCTGTGGCCCTACTATACTGATATCCTATGTGTCTGTTTAAATAGCCTCCTACATATGTACCTATTGTACCTATTACATATGTTGTAAACAAATTCAATAATGAAATTTTTGTGATCAGTGTTTAGCACACCTTATGATGAAATAAAGTGGGCTTTAATGCATATTAATCTTATACTTCACATAATGAGTTTCAAACATATGAAGACATTAACATGGTAGGAGGACTTCAATGAGATTTACCTGTCAGTTAGAGTTTTCTGAATTTGCCTTATCATGGCATGGACTGGCTCTAGAAACAGTATAGAAAATCCTGCCTAGATAACATTGGGTTGTTTCTGGATTTTCTTTTCTATTAAGAGTCTGTGAATAAGAAATATGACTCTATAGTAAAACAAAGTACTTTGAGAATGTCAGAGCATCCATTGCCACTACAGACTCTTAATTTTAGGGTCTATCACTGAGTCGTAGGAAAACTTTGGACTCAAACAGTATTTTCGTAATAAAAATATACTTCTCCTGATCTTTTCCATCATCTCAGGACTATGAAATGAACTAGCAGAGGCTCTTTAAAGTCTCAGCTTTGTATCCGTTTAGATGAGGAACCTTATGGTCTCAGCTGGGAGACTGAGGTAGTTCATTTTACTAACTGTAGGCTATGCAGAAAGACAAAGTGCTGCAAACCTAGAAGGAATTAGGAAAGAAAAAAGAATGCATATCAGAGATAGCTTCTGCTGTTTATATTTGGAAAATATCTTCATGGACATAACTGAAGTTTATACTATAATTTGTCTCTTTGCTGCTGATAATAGCAGTGACGTGATATTAAAAAGAAGGGGACATCAAAACTTTTTTCTTCATTTTTATTTCAAAGACTCATTATACAGTCCTTGGTAAGGTATAACAGGAAGGACTATCTTCTTTCTTAATGCTACCAGTAGCAAATAAAAATAGTGTGCTATATTTGTCATTATCCTTTTAGAATGAAAAACAAATTAAACTATTGAGCATGTAAAAGTAACATCTGAAAGATAAATATAATTTTATCACAAATTGTTTGATAGGAGGAAGAATGACTGGTGAATGGCTTCATCCAGAAAGCCTGTCACTTAGGCTAAAACAAATAAAAAAGAAACCCCTGCTTCCCAAAACAACCAAACACAAATGGACACATCTTTTATTTTGCTATGCCTGAAATTGCTGTCCAGAAGGCAGTGTGGCGACCTCTGCTCTTAGCCGTGATCATGGCATCAAAAAGTGTCATTGTGAGAAATTGGAAAAGCACACAAATTCCATCAATGACTGAGTGGACACACACGATACAGAATGTGCTTGTTACAGAAAAAAAAGTTTGACACTTTATTTGTAAGATAAATGCAACCACAAGCCTGCCACCTGGTACCCTGCTTTTTAGTTTTATTTTTTTTTTCCTTTTTGTCATCTCTTCAGATGCTGTATAGCTTCTAGTCATCTAAATTTGAACAGCTCTAAACACTGAAAAGGATATGTGTGTCTGCAAATATACGTGTAAATATAGACATGTATAAGCTAACACACATGAAGAAGCGAGCTACGAGTGTGCTGCTAAGACAATGGCTTGTGGGATTAACTAGGGCTGTCCAGCACTCTTGTTCATTTTTTATTGGAGAGTGTGCTGTAACAACAACTCCATTTCCAAAGAACAACATATCAGGGACAGCTAGTGGTGGTACTGATAGCGGTGGCCAGAGATTTCATTTACAACATTAAGCCACCGTATAAATTTTTCGTGAATTCCAGGAAAATGGGTTGAACATATTCTTGTTTAGAACCACCTAAGAAAACCCAAGGGTTTTGAAAAGGCATTCTTAAGTACACATTATGCTAATATTTGTCTTTTATTTGGGCTGTATTAGAACATTTTTAGGTGTTACCTGATATCCTGTTCCTTTCATCATTCATGTATTGAACCTTCACTCTCAAAATGATAAACATGTTTGCAGCCCTGGACTTTTATGATAATTACCTAAGACAGATGCTAATTTTTTTAGACTGGATTGTAAAATATGCTTTTCTGAAGATTGAAAGTGTAACAAAATGCTTGAAGCAGTCAAATCCCTAACAGAAATAGTTTGCACTGCATCTCTGCATCTTATGGTCTGACACTATTTTGTTCTGTAACCTTGACAGAAGTATAAGCTGACTATCTTTTTTACTATTAGTGCATCTGAGGTGTATCAGTACATTAAAAACATGTACATCTCAGAAAAAGGCTAGATGAACGCACTTGTCACTCACTCACTGGTGAAAATTTTTCTGTAGATTAAAGCAGGGCTTAAGTAGCATTGCTGCAACCCTCTAATCACATATAATACTGGAGATGGAAATACTGAGGTCTACTTTCTCTGCTGCTGTTGCTCTAGTTACTAAGTGATTGAAAACAAAGTGATTATAGCATGCTCAAAGTGTTCAAAACATTTTTTCAGTTTACAAAAATACATGAAAATATGTTTTCCAGTGCATGGGAAGTCCTCAAAGAAAGAACTAGTGTATTGTTAGCATGAATAATCTTTATCTGCCTTATTGTACAGAATTGTATTGCATGGGAATTGTAGAGGAGAATAACACAGCACATAAACGAGACAGGTTTGGGCCTTCAGTCATATTTTCAGGACATCATGTGTGGTATGGAAAAGACTCTGATTAACACAACGTTGTCACTATAGTCACTGTGCTCAGCTTCTAGATGGAAAATGAACTGGACAGAGTTTGATATTATTTGATATGTTTAGTAGAATGAGATGAATAGGAGTACAAGGGAAGCACTATCCGCTAAGTGTATTGTATCAAATCCTAAACATTTTGATTCTGGTTATCCTGTCTGTAACAACTTCAAATATTTTCTTCGTGGTCCTATTCAATTTATTCCTGCTTTCTACTGTTCTACACACTTGGGAGGGTCATGAAATTCTCTTGATGGACAAGACACAGCTTAACTTGTTAGATTTCTGATGGGACAGAAGGGTGCCCTTGGAGGGGCTTCTCCAAGGAATTCTCCTATCTTGCTAACACTGATCTTGCAGAAACATTATTCTATCTAAAGGAAAGGTTCTGACTTACTTGGCTGATATTTTATTTCCAAATTGACCCATTCAAGAGAATATGATTACTAAAGATTACTTTCAGAGTCAAATACCACTCATTGTAGATTACAGCAAGGGAATTTGGCCTATGTCCTTAATATTTCTCCCTTTTGATGGGACAGAGGAAAAGGCCATAAAAATGGCAAACCTGATCACATCAAGAGTGATATTTCTCATGGGAAATACTTTCAACTGATAATAATATCTAAATGGTGAAACTAAGAATTTCACTGTTTCCTACCCAAATGTTAGGCATTTGACTGGGATATGATGATGTTTGTCCTATTTTGGTGTATAATGTGACTTACTATTCCCTTAAATAGATACATAGTTTGCCTTCAGGGCTATATTTCACTCAACTCAGGTGTTATGTCAGGTGATTCCAAAAGCAATGAAACAAAAACTACTAGAAAAAAAGCAGAAACCTAATCTGTTGCTCTGATTTTTATTTTTTAATAATAGTCACGCACTAATCTTTTTTTTGTAGTCAGATGTATAAATAAGAGAGCTATTTCTCCCACAGAAAAGCAGTGGAAGCTGGAACACAGTGTGGGAGAAGTGAGTGCTAGCCATCACTCTTATCACTCAGTTGCTCTGTGACCTGAGGAACCCCCGTTCTGTACCTTTAATCTGCTGAATGAAAACCCTTTAACAGTGGATGACAGCTGTTGTGCGCTTCATGCTTGCACTTAAACAGCGAGAAATGCCACACTTCCACTGCGGTTGTGTGATCTGGTTATGGGCTTATTAAACAAAACACAACCAAGCAAAACAAAACAAAAAATGTTTTAAAAGCCTCGGAGTAAACTGGCAGGGACTGATTATATTATAAAACAGAAGTTTTCGTGCAAACCAAATTTAACAGTATTGGGAACTTCCATCAGAAGATTAAGTGATCCCTGAAAAGATAAAACTGGAATTAATCTGGGGTGAGCTAGTCAGATGGTTAGGCAGTAGCTTATTACAGTTGTCAAATGACCAGAGATCAACATGTAGTGATGTCACCCTGGGAAACAGAGCAGAACATGCAGCTTTGGAAGTAACAGCTTATTCCTAAATTTGTTGATATTTGTCCTTAAATAACTGGTTTTGAAATGGCATAATAATTTCAGGACAGATGTAACTTATCATTCCCCCCATGTTTCAAATGCATAAATACAACCCTGCATGTCAGCCCAAATGGAAGTTCATTTTTTAGTGATACTGACTTATTCAAAACACAAGTTTCTGGAGAGACATACATTGAAACTCTGCAAAATTTGGGATATTCTCATTAGTAAGCAAAGAGACTCAGATATTGAAGTTTCTGGACTCTCGATGTTGACACTTGCTTGTATTTCTGGTGTAAAAAATTTCCAGGCATTATCTTCAGGTGTGTCAAATATCTGTCTAATAGATCTTAGTAGATCTAAACAGGAAAGCACAGGCACCTGGGATAGGATAGGTCACCATCATCCTTATAAGTGTGCAACTGCCATTCTCAACCTTTTAATCTATGATTAGTCATCTAATTGTGCGTCCAAATTTAGTTGGTGCACTTTGCATGCATAATTAATTGATTTCCTGAAGATCTCTCCTAATTTTTAATTACTGCTGAAGCTAGCGTTAAATATGGAATGAGCCAGTCTGCACACCAATTTCCTTAGAAACTGGATGCAGACAGCTTGTGACAGGCGTGGGTATTCGTGGAATACAGAAACTGGCTGCTGTCTAGGCTGGGATATGTGAACTTGACCACGGGTTCAGGTTAATTCACTTACTGGCTGACTGAAGCAAAGTCATTCAGTCTTAATTGGTAACTGAGGCATTGCTGAAATACTGGCACAGAAGAAAACTTATTACATTTAAAGGAACTCTTCTGAAGCTCTTGCCATTTACACCTGTAATTATATGAAAACCTAAAAGCATAATACTGAGTGATAGAAACTCTTATCCAACCTGATTTTTGGTGCTGAAATCAGAAGCTGTATGACAGTCTATCTGCCTTACTGCGGTGTATGTTTCCATACCTCGTTAATCAGATTAAAATCTCTGCGTGCAACAATTATCAGAGTAGCAATACCACTGAGACAAACAGGAGCTTTGCCCAAGTAAAGACTTGAGGATTTGGCCAACATCTTTTCTCTAATCCGTGCTTCTTTGCGAATGTGAAGAATTTTCCCTTTAGGTGCATATTCTAAACCTCCACAGTTCAGTCAACATACACTGAAAACAGTACTAATGCTAAATTAATGCTCTTGGTGAAAGAACATTTCATTTTGCTAACAAAAAGGTCACAAATTTGTTGAATATGTCCCTATTAGCAACACCATATTTCATTCCCCTTTCTTCATCATCTAACAACAAATGGCTTTAGTAATAGCTTTGCTGCTGTGTTCCAATTTTCATCTTAAGTCTCTGCTCTGCTTCTATAGAGCAAATCTTTCCAAACCAAAAACGGAGGTCCCAGTTTTATTTTCCTTTTGTTCTTTCTTGCCTCATTAAGTTAAACTCTTAGTGTGTCAAATAACTTGAATACGCTCCACTAGCCTTTTCCAAAGCAAAGGGTCATGTTGGTCAAACAAGAAAACACAGGAGATATATTTCGCTTGTATTTACTTATATATTTACTATTTCTGTAACATCCCAAAGCACTTCAAAAAGTTGAACTGCATTAAACCTTGTGCATTGTAAAGGATTCATTCCTTGTTCAAATTCCAAGGAAGTAAAAATATGGAGAAAGAACAACTAGTCCCATCATCTCCAGGAGAGCTGCAGCTAAAGTTTAACACATGTGATTACCAAGTGATTTACGTATATTCTATATTCCCAAGACTGCACTGAGACTTTTCTGTCAGGCATTTTCTCACTATAATCAAACACCCACTTTATTTTATTGCCACTGTGGTGACAGATGTTATCAGTAGGGTCATAAAGGGGCTAGAAAAATTTGTGTGCAACAGATCAATAAATGGACATGGAAAGGGCTAGCCTGCAGTGACCTATCTAGATTGTCTAACACAACAGATAGAGATACTGGCTAAGTACAAAGCCAATGAAACACAGCAAGTGACCAAGGTCATATGTTTAACTAGGCTCTCCTCTTGCTACTTCCAGACACAAATATTTGGCCACAGAGACTGTTGGGATGACCCAGTAAGGCATTTCTTAGTTTTACATATAGCTTCTTCCTGTTAATATGCCCAACATCAATTCTTCTGTTTTAAGTAAGACAATCTGATCTAGGTATTACGTAAGGTATTAAAGGAATTGTCTTTAATTCTCCTTTCGTGAATGCGCTACATAAGCTTGTCACTTAAACTCCTCTAATATTCATACTTTGATTTTTTTAAAAGAAACTGTGAAAATTGTTCAAACAAAAAGTTCAGTAAAGACTGCAGGTTTTGTTTTGGAGTAGTTTTGGTTTTTATACTACACCAGGTCTTCGTAGAAAAAAATCGGCAGCTTTAAACTGAAAAAGGGTTCTGTTTTTAAGACGAATGCACCATCTTGATGCAAAATTATTTTCTCTTCATAGAGATGTAGCTAGTAAATGTTTCCTTCCACCCATCTCTTGTGCTGATATATATTCTTTTCACTCAACACCTCATTCTACACTCTTCTGTCTTTAAAGAAAATTATATCTGTTCACATTTAATTATATTCTTGTAATGGAAGCCAAACTTTATAAGAAATTGAAAGTTCCTTTGAGGCAGTTTTAACTTCTTCAAACTATAAAATCTCCTTTGTCCTCCCATGGAGCTACAAAACTGCATCAACAAATATTAATATACTCTTCAGTAATTCAGCCCTTACTCAGGTGCACATTATTACACCTTCCTTTTTGATCTGTGTTTTGCTGATTATTTACCGTATTCAGCTACTATATTTATGCATTCATTTATAATTTAGGAGAAAACACATGTAGGGTATTATGTGTCCTCATAACTCTATTGATGAAATACTTACCACATAAAAAAAGCAGTATCTTGTACTGACAATCATCAGTCTTCCATTACAGCCAAGAATATTTACTATGTTATTAAGACCTGCAGTGCAATTCTGACATAAGACTAAGACTGTTAATATATCTAGAGGATATCAAAATAGTAACTTCATCTGCAGAGTGTGAAAGCTTTTCCACATGTGTAATAGATGCAGCTATACCAATTTCATCATTGGCTTTGGATATTTGACTTTAACTGTGTAAGAATAGGGGCTTGTCCAGGTGTTTTATGCAGCTGTGGGGTTTTGTGCTAGAGACAATAAAGTTTATCTTGCTGTCTTGTCTAACCTGCTCTCTTAAATTCCAGACAAATTCTAGTGTCATTTTTCACATGAAATATATTTTACACCCAGCAGCATGTGGAATTTAAGTTGATGGGTCTATTTAGGCTTCCACTCAGTGCATTTATGAGATTTGAGATGTCTCTATGATGACCAAAAAAGAGATACTGCACCATACTTGTTCGTAACTATCATTGCTACAATTTTCATGTACTTAACCCTTGTTCCGAGTTTGCAGAGAATCCTTCCAGACTGAGATCAAGTCTGACTGATTCTTCACCATGCAGTATGAAAGTAGGGAAATGTGATCTCTTTTAAGAGGCTTTAGACATTTAGCAATATTTTTTAGTTAAAGTTTTCCTTGTGGTGTCTTCTAATTTCTGTTTCTAGCATATAAATTCATTAGTGTAACATCATGAAATTGTTACTGAAGGAAAGTTTCAGAAACTAATTGCAAGATTTTCTTAACAGCTGCTGCTGGTTACACAACTCTGATTATGCTAAATTAGGAGAAGATTATATGTCCTGCTAGTAATGCATCTCCAACCAGCTCTTTCCACATAGATTGGACCACCAGTCGCATGCTCTGGTTGTGACAGGGTAAGGCATGAGGAGAAATTCAGTTGGGTACATTGCATGTCTTACAGCATTTCACAATGTATTTCAAAGGTTTCTGAAGTCCTACTCTGAAATCCTTCTAAAACTTTCTGAAACCAATTTAATTCTCCCCCTCGTTTAAACATATCCATGAACAGAGGTTTCACGTCCTTAAGAAAATATGCTGTATTGTATGACTGGGATGACAAGTTTTTTAATCCCTGAAATTCCCTACTAGGTATAAAATATAATTTCAGAATGAAGACTAATAGACATCATGTAGCAAATTAGTATTCAAAATAAAAATAAAACTAAAACTGAAAGAAAAATACTGCCCTTGCTGTAGTTACTCTTTGTGATCAATGGCAAATATATACCCACTCTTTGGGGTGAAATTATTATAACTCTTAGACTCTTGCTCTTTTCAGCCAATAAACCTTAATTGGTTTTTTTTGCCTGGTTGATTTTCTGTATCCATTTCTTACCCTTACTGAGTAATCAAATTCATTGACACAGACACAACTCTAAGATTCAGAACAGTTAGATTATCTTACATTCAAAAATTGAAACAAAATTGGGTGCAGTTCTGAGTTTGTTTATATGCCCACACATACTCTTGCATATCTATAATATGTATATAATTGCTTTTAAATATATGACAATATCTCAAAAAAACCCCTTCAAAATATTATTTTCCTTTGAATTTCCTACCTTAATATAACTAGAATATTAGATCTTTTCTTCATATGGGAAAGAGGGACCATGAGTGTCCATCATATTACTGATACATAAAACATATAAACAAGTCTATGTGTATATGTGTATATGCATGCATATTTGTCCATACTTTTGCTTGTTAAACTCAGTAATAGAGAGAACATCTTTAGGGGAAGAATCTGCTTGTTTTTATGATAGCATCCTAAGGACCTCATTGGTCTGGGAGCTCCTTGCCATGATGTAACAAAACTAGGTTCAGTTTTGTTCCAAATAATGTTTGCCTTTACTTTTCACACTATTCTATTCATTATTTTGAGGGCTGGGCAATATCAAGCCAGCCTGTGCTGAACAAATGTGACCAAGAGAGAATCCTTTGCTCTAAAGAGCTAGCTTATAATGCAATGACTCACAAACTTAGTATTTATTTCAGGGGCATGACCTTAAAGAAGTCATTTGACTTCACAAAGATGTTTCTGTGTACTTACAATGATGTGTCATGGTGGAGGATTCACACTGACTCAAGGCTGCTAGCAAATTTAAGTTGATATTTCTGAACTGGGAATCAGAAACATGCTATGAATTCTCTAGTCCATTTGGCTAATTGAAAAGTCAGCATTTTATCTTCTGATACAGCTGTAAAACAGAGAGAATGGAAACTGTCTTGTGTTTGCTTTTAATTTCTGCACATTCTAAACATTAGCACTGTCCTATACACTCTGTGTAATTGGGAAGTATTGCAGTAAATGAGATTCTTTCATCAGTGAAAAACATCTTTATTTGTCAAACAACTTTTGAAAGCTTCTAAGTGTTATGAATAGAAATGCAAATATTTCAGAGGATTTTTTTTCAAATATAGTGTAAATATTTCTTCACACGCACTTAGTTGTATACCTATATGATGATGCTGAATGATCATCCACAAAGAGTGCAACATTTTAACTTTGTAAAAAAATACAGTATATCCCTCTGATAATGAGGAAGCGACAAAAAAGGAATTTTATTTTTTCTCAGTGTTTTAGTGACATACACTTTGCTTTCATCTGAAATGCTGGGGTACTACACAGATTGAAATTCTCAATATCTACTCATCTAAAAAGGTCATTCATATTTGCTTCAAGACTAAGATTCAATGATGAAATATATTTATTGGTTAATCTGAACTCCAGGAGCATTTAGAGAAGGACATCACAAAATTTCCCATGGGTATATCTTGGCAATGAAAGCCTGCAGTATTGCAATTGTATGTTGAATATGGTAACAGTAATGAACCTTTCTCTATAACTTCCTTAATTTTAAGTATGACGGCCATTTAGCAGACACCCATCACCAAAATTAAAGAAAGGAAAAAAAGAACCACCATAGTATGTTGCTACAGAAGAAGTCAGCGAAAAACAGTACTTCATAATTTTAGTTATTCAATTTGTGACAATAATTAGCCACAGAAGGATCTACTGAATGGATCGGACCAATCTTCTTTTTGTTTTCCTTTGTCAGTACTCTATCTCAGCTTTTGGAAACTTCTGAGACAGGAAGAGAGTACAGCTTAAAATTACAAGACTAAACTTGCTTTGCCTGAGCAATGGTTATTCAATTACCTTAGACTGATCAGGTGAAATGAATGACCTATTGATCTGGGTACATATTTAGTTTCAGTATCACCAAATCCCTATCATAAATATCTGTTGATCATCATCACTTTTAATTTTTATAAAATGAGTGATTCCCATATTAAAAGTTTTTTTCAAAGGGTTTGAAATATGCTGGCGGAAAATAATTTATTATATCCAGAATGAATGATAGCGTATCACAGACACTAATTTGTATATTCTTGTCTCTTATTTTTTTTTGAGTGCAAAGAACTATTATATTTTTGACAGTCATAACAAAAGAACAAGTGACAATATCTGAAGTGCTATAATTATTCATGACTTAGGAGCAAGAAAGCCTTCTTTCTCAGTCCATGTTCACAGGCCCGCCAAAGCATGCACTGTTAAATGATCAAACATTCCAGTCATACTTAGGGAACAATTTAATGTGTGCTAAAGTCAAAGAGAATCTTCCCACTACTCTTTGCATTAGCTTGTTGGATCATAGAGTTTTTAGGATAGGGATTGTCTTTTCATTAGGTATAGACCATGCAAAGCAAATATGACCTCAATCTTGGCTACTTAGTACAGATACTTCTGTCATAGAAAATAGCAGCAGGTTTTCAATCCAATGCGTGGCCTATGTGAGAAAAAGAAAATAAATAGCAATCCCTTAAAATATTTCCACTTTTTCTTCCTCTTTTCAGTGCTAGGTGAAACCCCAATCTGTTTTTCATTAACTTGCCCTTGATACTGACTTTAACAGTACCAATATCAGTTTAACAGATAATCCTACATGATTTTATCTGATGCTATAACATTCTTGCTTCTTTGCTAATTGATCCCCATTGGTTATTTTCTAACAAAGGTTTGAATGAAACACAGTAGAATGAATGTTAAGTACTGAAAGGCAGTTCAAATAAAAATATTTTGCAATACTTCAGACTTGTAATTAATCCATAGGATTCATATAGATTGGAGTTTGTTTACTGGCTAGCACCAAATATTTACTGTAAGGTGTATTAGTTTTCTTTTTTCTTTTTTTTTTTTCCATACTCAGAAGTAGTATAACCTATCAAAAGAATATGCCTTTTGTCTGGAAGTCTGAATATTTTTAGGTCAATTGATTCACATCTATTGCTTACTGTGTGTTATTAGGTTAGTCAGCTACTGACAAATGTAGCACAGATTCTAAATAAGATTATTTTTATATCACTATTTACAAATCTGAGTTCTCAGCTGGGATTAGAGTGATTAGAAAGCACAAACCATTAAAAAAAAATCATGAAGATGTGTTAGCTTGTGGCAAACCAGCAAATCTGTTATCATCTTCAGTTATTTTGTCTGTGTTTAGAACAGAAAAGTTGCCCATGGCTGAAATTACTCAGTAGAGGCAAACAGTAGACACACATGGCACGTCCATACCAAGCACAATGTTCAACGTACAAATTAGATTTTGAGTGCTGGCTGGATCTGGCTGGCCTCTGGCATACCCTTCGGGTTTATGTCATCTGCACTGACAGACACAAATGCCCAAGGAGCTGCTCTGCCAGAAAGGAACACTCAGTGCCCACTGCTCAAGCCCCTTCCACCTCTGACATATCCTTACAATGTCCGGCGTTGGCAAAAAGTCAATGATTGCTTGCTTTGAGATACTCCTGCCTGAAGATATCATTCAATTCCCTTACACTGCCAGAGTGAAGAAGGCTGTATTTGTGAGGGACAGCGCCTGGAATGATTCAAAACGTTTCTGTGATAAGAATGTGATGCTCCTGCAGCAAATTGAGCCAGGTCCAAAGGGATCCATAAATGGGAGTTTTTGCCTTATTCATTCACAGCCCAATGTATACAGGTAAACTGCTGTAAATTGTTGTTAAAAAAAAAGTTGCCACTTATAACAAAGAATGCTAGCCTTGGTTAACAGAAAAACAGTAAACTGAAAACTGAGGAGCAGATGTGTTACCCATTCTGTTGACCTTGCTATGATATGGCAACGTCTTACAGAGTGGCAGGACGTGTAACAATCTCCTGAATAATCAGATCTTTTAAGACAGAGCACTTAGAAATGACCTTCTGAATAGACCTTAAGAGCTGCTGGGATTGTTCAAATGTATTAGCTTCCATCTGAAAACCTGATTCCTCCAAATCAAACTTGCAAGTGAAAACTTCTAAAAAATTTTTTTCTGTGACCTTATCAAGTCACATGTCACTTCATGCAACCTTGGGTCTTCCACTTGATTGTTTCATTTTTTTTTTATTACTCCTATAGATGCCTAAAACCCCAGCTATGCTGACTTCACTCTGCACATTAAGTAGGACTAACAAAGTAGTCCACTGAGAGCTAAGTCATATCTCTCTCTGTAGTTCTCTCGAATTATTAGATGATAATACCAATTTCTAACATAGAGTATCTATACAGAATTGCCATAGTCACTGTGATCTCCCAAACTGCAAAGGACAACCCATGTGGAAGAAACAGCAGTAACAGTGTCAATGCTAGATGTTGTTTTACATTTCAAGGAATCCAAGTTTAAGAAATTATTTATGTAATTTATCATCTCTCTCTCTCTCTATATATATATATATATCACTATCCCTAATAGCAGGAGAAAAGCTTTTTTAAAGTATTGAACCAACAATTATTCCAAATGTGTAGGAAAATTCATGCACACTCTGTTAGCATTTGCCACAATGCAGCATTTCTTTCCTACCTTGCTAGCTTAACTGACTTAGTTGAAGTGAAGATGAAAACTTCAATTTTTCCATGTTTGGTCCTGGTGAAGGAACTTGTAAAGGTGCAAAATGTTTTATGAGTTATGAAAAAAAGTGATAAAAATCCACCTCCATCTTCGTGCTCTCTTGATTTCACTGAGTGATCAAGGGCTGCCAAGAGACAGCTGCTTTGTACCTCCAACAGTTATTGGGGTGGTTGAGGAGCAGAGCTTGTGAACATGAGGCTCTCCTATCTGTCTATAGAGGGCTGCTCCTACTCAGTCTTCCTGGCCAGGCAGCCTGTGGCAGACTCCCACTATAATGCCACCTGTCCCTGCCCTTCCTTTAAACCTCACCCATGAAGTCTCAGTCAGCTCCACATCCATCCCCAGGCCCAGCCCTGTGAATGCCAGGTGGTCACTGACACAGAGAGTGACGCAACCTCCTTGTGTCCCCTCCTAAAGAGCCTGTATTCTTCCACTCCAGCACTTCGGTCATTGGAGCTATCCAACAGCGTTTCCATAATGCCAAAAAGATTGAACTCTCCTTTCTTATTCCCCATGGCTGCTTATGTTTGCATAGAGGCATTTAAGGTCAGCTCCCAGTGAACCTGACTTACTGGCTGGAGTGGCTGGATGTCCTTTGTGCTGCTATATAAGACAAAGAAACCAATGAACCCCCACTTTTCATTACTTGGCATGACTATAGCACAGCTTTAAGTCAAAGCAAGCAACAGAGCCATAAAACTACTGTAACATTTGGTTAAATAACTGTGCCTAGTTACATTTATTACATATAGGTATATTAGTTTTAAATGTGTATTGTGATGGTGTCCAAAGATGCTAACCAAAGCTAAGACATGAGTGGAGATCAGGAAGAAATTATCTCTACCAGAGAGGTTGTATTCTAAATATCACACAAGAAGATGAAGGTTCAGAAGGATATGGCCTATAAATAAATGAACATGATGATGACTGACACAGTTTTATTTCTTAATTATGTTTATTGTAGCTGATTTTCTCTAGATAACTCATTCTGAGGAATTAGCTTACATACTTGCTGAAATAATTAGCAGAAAAAATATCCACAGCAGGCTTTGAAAAACTTGTGATAGATCCTGTCTAGGTCAGTGGAATATTTTGCCAATGAGTACTGTGATAGCACTAATGGAAGTCCACCTGAGCTCCTACTGATGATAATACTACCAGCAGACACACTAATAAATTATAATGGGCACAGCAGCAGCAGCAATCACTCCAGAAAAATCCTTAAACTGAATTTCCCTTAATGGCTGGGAAGATAAATGGCTCACATTTTATCATTGGATTTCTCCTCTTTCAGAAAATTGCCGATAAACTTCCCGTTCTCAGCTCAAGATTTGGCAATGTCTTGGACATAACAAATTTAACACATTCAGTAGCTTTGATATGTTTATTTATGTCAATTATTTGTTCGAATTCTTCTTTTTCAGTCAAGAAATCCTATGTCTTTTCACATCTGAAATTAAGACAACTTGTTTTTTTAAATGGCTCACAAACTGAAGTAGTGTTTCTGAGGAAGTCAGACTCCTATAAAATTGTTACTCAGAAGAGTTTGCCTGTACTGTAAGTACCTAAATTCATGACATACTTCCCATTTAGATTTAGGAGTTTCTCTCTGGTCTTTCCAGACTGACTCTGCATGAACAGCTTGTACCTGATGCTTCCTAAACTCAGCCAGAACCCCAGTGAATTAACTGTGGGCACACAAATAAATGTTACCAAATTTCTGTGGCTTAATGACCCAGCTCACATTGGTTGAGCTTGTGTGCTCTGTTAGCACTCCAATTTTCTTTTACTTAGCAAATAGTACCAACAGACACAGTTTGAGACATTATTCCCCCATACCAAGTTGTTTGCTCTTTTTCCGCTGCTGAAGACCATCCTTTGTAGTCAGCATGGCAGAATAAATATTCCTTTTCTCCTACAGGTTAGTTTAAACTTCTATTCACTGCTCATTTAGTCTAGTCTGTTGCCTTATGCTAAGTGGTTAACACATATGCAAACTTTTCTTCTGCTAATTTAATTTCAGGGAATTATGATCTCTGTCAGAGGTATGGCACTAAAGCTGGAGTTAGTTTCACTAGTGCTTGTCTGCAAATGCCTTTAGCTCTTTCAATTACAAAGTAAAACACTTAAAATCTGTGTGAAGGAAATTGCCCCACATTTGGGATGGGCTAACAATGTGCTGATGAATAGCTGGCTCAGCTGACAGGCAGAATTTGGCAGTGTTCTCACAGCTTGGGGATCTCACACTCAGGTCTGGTAAGTAGCTTGCTAGTTGAAGCATTTCAAAGAATTTTTATGTGTAACCGTATCTTCTTATAAAAACACTGTCAGAGACATTAATGTTTCCAGAATTGCCTGGTCACTATGTAATAGATCTTTTTGCTAAAGCATTCAGCGAGAGAAGTTGTGAGACTTGGAATCAATGCCTTCATCAGTCTGTAGATTTTCAAAAATATATTCTCAATAGACTACAATACAATAGAGGCTAGTTTGGGTAGAAAGTACTCTCCATATTCCAGCTGAAACTGTACTTTGGGTAGCAAAAAAACTAGGATGATTTTGCTTAGGAAAAGCATGAACAATATAATCCAGCGAGAAAAGCATTTGGAAATAGATATCACTACCTACTACTGAGATTGCCTTTTATGTAATTATTTTGCAAAGGGGAAAATAGTTCCAACACTTCTGATCTTCTAATTGTCTCTTGTTGTAGTCCAAAAGTCGAGATTTTCTAACAGCTTCTAAGAATGATTTTTTCAGAAAACTTACTTGCTGTTTGAAGCTTGCAGCTATAGTGCTCTTTTGAAGTCCACAGGTCTATGAGCAACGTCTTACAGACCACCAGTTGTCAAAGGAATTACCTGCAGAGCTTTTATGTTTGGTTTTGAAAATCCAGATCCTTAACATTGTGGCTGTAGATTAAAACTTAGTTGTTGAAGAGAGCTGACTTGTGAATGAATGTGAGCTGTGACATATGCCTTAGGTATTTAGACACTGCATTTCATTTCTCTCTGCTTTAATTTAATGCTATTTCTGCTCTCCTTCCTGTGCTATTCAAGTGAAGTTAAAGATCCACATACTGGTAAACTGGTGTCTTATATGGTGTTAGGCATATGATTTTCTGTAATCCTTAAATTATACTATAAATAATTCTTTCTAATATTAAGAACTCCTCAGTCTGCATTGCACTTTCAAACTGAAAAAGTTGCACTCAGGTTGTAAGGACTTACTCCAAGGTACTTTGTGCCCATTTCGAATCTAAAAGACAATAGAAGCAGGGATGGATTACTAGCCTCTGGTTAGCACAGTCTTTCGTTATCAATGAAAGTTACCGACCAGATCTGTCAAGACCAAATCAAGATTTCCATGTGTATGTAGGGCAAACTGCACTTTCTTCTTTTATGTAAATGGTACGTGAAATTGTCCGAAAAGTATTAATCTGAATCAAAATCTGACCATACAAATCTCTAAAAATGGGATGATTATATAGCACAGTGAATAATTTGACTTACTATTGAATGTTTTTGTCTGTTTGCCTGAGGAAGGAGATTTTTTACTGCTATTAATCATATTAACTACCGTAGCACTCAAGGAGCCTGATTACACCATACCTGTACAACGCCTAATTCAGAAGATGCATGGGTTCATCCTGCAGAAGTACAAACCTAAATGGCAATAGGGATGTAGACTGTGAATGGGCAGAGGGATTTTCTTGACTCACTACAGCTATAAATATCACCTCAGGCCTTGTGCTGTGTTGATTAGATGCTGTGGTTTCTGTGAAAACTGAATGGGTATAGCAAAGTTTCAACTGTCCAGAATATACTGCACAGAAATTCACTGTATATCCTTTTTGCATATATCCAAATATGCAAAATGAAAATAACCACTAAATTTATCTCACAATTAACTTATTTTTTTTTCTGAATGGTATTTTGAAGAATAAAGATGCTACACCACAGAAATACTGGTACTGTGGTATTGTTAGAGATTGATCAGAAGTTTGACTGCTTAATTAGGTCTAGTTTCAGATGAAAGCAAGAACCTCCTTTTGAGTGATCATCAATGGAAAGAGAGGGTATGCAAAAATAGGAGTCCATTTCCAGTTCAGAAAAGCACATTGTTAACTTAGAGAGGACCTTCACAAAACAAGTATTAGCCTTTTTAATTATTATCCCCTTTTTCTTCTGGAAAAAATCAGCAATGGTTAAGCATGTAAGATCTTAGTAAGGATCTTGTTGCAATGAGCTGGGAGCGGGGAGGTCAAAAAAGATCAAGGGACCATGGTTTGGTCCAAGAAAGCCCTCTAGGTTTGCTGGAAAAAGTCTCGCCCATCCACTCTTATGCATATTCATGTACCCCTGCAACATGTAACCAAACCCCTCATGCCTGTCCCTCTGCTCCCATCGGTTGGTTTTGTATTACCCTGCTCCCTTTCCCCCTCTCTCCCCACTGGCTGTTTTGTATTACCCCACCCCTTGGGGACCCCCTTATAACCCCCGGCCAAATGGAAGTTCACCCTCTCGGTTCCTGGGACACCATGTGGGCCCTTTCTCTTCCCTGGGGGTCCACATAATAAAATCTACAGTTGTCCAGGCCGGGAGCCACCTCTCCACCTCTGGGGCGCCTGATCCAACATGTGCAGGGAGGTGCAAGGCCATCACAGCCATGGGTGCAGTACAGCTGGCTAGCAGGGGTCCGGCCCTGCCCGGGACTCCTCAGAGAAGGGATCCTGTGGAAAACGCAGCAGCTGTCTCACCCAGCACCTCAGAACCTGCGCTAGGCGCGTTTAAAGAGGATCTCAATGAAAATATTAAATAATTGCAGGAAAAGTTCGCAAATGCTATCTCTAGTGAAAAATCAGTGACAACCAGTTTTCTATAGATGTTAGGATACATTCTTGTGAATCGATCTCTTTATAGAATATCTGTGTCAAAACTGAGAGCATAGATCACACTTTGAGAGTTGCTTTTTTGTAAATCAAGGGAAAAAAAAAAAAATCATGGTTAGTAACCAGGAACATGAGTTCTCAGCTCACATAAAGGCCAAGATCAAACGTGCTCCTTTTAAAAATAAAAATGAGAGTTTGGAGTAAAATACTGTATTACTATGACTCCAGTGAAAATTCCATACCCTGTTCCAGAGTTTACACTTTTAAAAGGATATTTATAAACAGTGAAGATTGAGAAAATCCTTACAAGGATGAATCATAGCCTGGAAAGCCTGCTTTGTAGTAAGAGACTAACAAAACAGAACCTAATTATCTCAACAATAAGAAGGTTAGAAGGTTGGCTAATCATGATCTGTAAAGTATGTAAGTCGAAAGTTAACACTAAAAGGCTCTTTAATGTAATAGAATAAGCCAAAGTGAAGTTTAGTATTTTAAAACTACAAGCCAGGAATGTGACTTTGACAGTAAGAGTAATTAAGTACTGATCAAATTTACTCAGATACTGTAGAATCTGCTCAATGACAAATATTTACCTTTAAAAAAACCAAAACAAACCACCTCATATGCTTTAGTTCAACAGTAAGTAAAAGGCTTCATGAAAAACAAAGCAGTAACAACAAAAAAAATCAAACCAAACCAAAAACCAAACTGATGAAGCACTTGGGCCAAATGATAAGAAGTGTCTCAGTAGATAATTTTAATGGTATTTTCTAGCTTTGTCTTTACACAAGGAGGACCAGAGCCCATCAACTGCTTTCACTTTTCCAGAACTGAAATATTGTCTCTGTTAAAGTCAATGTCTATACCTGCCTCATGCAGTTTAAGGTTGCATCTCGGAAGCTTTTTAGTACAAATTCTTGTATTTTGTTCTCCAAAAAACCCTTAAACACATTAAGTGATCCTAATGTGCTATTTTCTATGTCTGCAATATTTTGAGTTAGGAA
This sequence comes from Mohoua ochrocephala, assembly GCA_013398855.1. Taxonomy (NCBI): domain Eukaryota; kingdom Metazoa; phylum Chordata; class Aves; order Passeriformes; family Acanthizidae; genus Mohoua; species Mohoua ochrocephala. Next base: position 79,055 of record VZTA01026169.1, read on the forward strand.
CTTCGTCAGAAGGAGAAAGTGACACTAAAAGTTGTAGTAAAAAACAGCAAGGAGAATGCAATTAGAATGTAACTAAAAAGGTATGTATCATGACAAATACCATATCTCTGGGAAACTCTAGTGAGTATTAGTTCCCACAGTACACTATGAAATTATCTCATTGGCCATGCAGGTCGGACTCTACAGTGTATTTTTGATTTATATGGCATGTAGCAGAGCCAGCAGTGCAGTAAGCATTTAATTTTACTAATAATGAAAGATTTTGAATTTGAAAATATAGATATGATTTTTTCTGTGTTGTAATTTTGTTACTCTGAGTAATTTTCTGTGAAAATAGTTATCAATCAAGTTTCTCCTTCATGAGCAAACCAGAAGAAAAGATACATAGGAAACAAATTTCTTTCTTGAAATTTAATACGCAGCATTTTGGGGCTGTTTGACTAGGAGACATTTACTATTTTTCCCAAATCTCAATTTTCTGCATGTTCATTTCAAAATAATCTCTGGCTTTTTCTTGTTTACTTGGTGGACCTGATGAACTCATTCTATTAGCTTTTAATTTGCTTTATGTCCTGCAGTTTGGCATTAATTTCTTTCTCAGTTCTCATTTACTTGGACTAAGGACTTACAAAGGACTATGTCTGCTGTGTGTTATCACCCTTGTGCTCAGGAAGCGAACTCACCCAGTGACCTGAGTATGGGCCTTCTTTCTGGATTTTGGTCCACTGAAGATGAGCCTTTTGCTCCATGAAGCCAGTGAAACATACCATTACAACTGCATAAAATGTATTAGGACCATACTGGCTCATCCTTGCATAAAAAGAAATCTAAGGCCATTGGCATTATGAAAATTGGAGCAAGAAGACCAAGCAGGAAACAGGGAGGGGGAAAGGAGTCAATTTCTGTTCATGCAATTGTAGAAAGCCCCTCTTGCCCTGCATTAACTTAGTGTTTTAACACAGAAGCACACAGAATCAGCAAGATTGAAAGAAACCCTCAAGATCATCTTCACAGAATCACGGAACATTCTGAGCTGGAAGAGAGCCACAAGGATCATCGATTCCCACTATCAGGTGAATGGCCTGTGCAGGGATTGAGCCCTCAAACCTGGCATTATTATCACCCCCTCCCTAACCAACTGAGCCAGTCTCAGGGCTATCCAGTCCCACCATTAACCCAGCACCACCACAATCCTCCCTAAACCATATCCTCAAGTGCCACATCCTGACACCTCTTGAACCCTTCTAGAGACAGTGACTCTACCACTTCCCTGGGCACTTATTGGAATGCCCAACTACTCCTTTAGTGATTTTTTTTTTCTAATATCTAATCTGAACCTCCCCTGGTACAACTTAAGGCCATTCCTCTCATCCTTTCACTTGAGATGTGGCAGAAGAGACCAACCCTCACCTCACTACAATCTCCTTTCAGGTGGCTGTAGAGAGCAATGAGGTCTCCCCTGACCTTCCTCTTCTCTAGACTAAATACCCCCAGCTCCCTCAGTCACTACTCATGGGACATGTTTTCTAGACCCTTTACCAGCTTTGTTGCCCTTTTGTGGACACACTCCACCACCTCAATGACCTTTTTGAGGTGAGCGGCCCAAAACTGAACACAGGATTCAAGGTGTGTTCTCACCAGTGCCGAGTACAGGAGGACAATCAGTTCCCTAGTACTGCTGGCCATACTCTGAGCAATTCTCAACACACTCTTCCACAAGGCTGTAGCACTGCTTGGAGCTATTGTAACCCAGGGTAGGACCTGGCACTTTGCCTTTTTGAACATCATACAACTGGTCTTGGCCTGTCAATCCAGCCTGTCCAGATTCCTCTGCAGAACCTTCCTACCCTCAAGAAGATCAACACTCCCACCTAACTTGGTGTCACCTGTGAACTTACTGAGGATGCATTTGATCCCATTGTCCAAACCATTGATAAAGATATTAAACAGGTCTGGCCCAGATTATGAGCCCTGGGGAACAGCACTAGTGACAGCTGACAGCTGCATTTAGTTCCATTTAGTTAATTTTGAACGTGAACTGTTTGGAATGAAAAAAACCCCAAAGAAACAAAATTGAGATGCACCCCCGTCACCTCCCACTGCCTCTCCTCCCCTCCCCTGTCTTTTTACTCTCCCCTTTTTTCTTTTCCTCCTGTCCCCTCCCTTCCTTTTCTCTTCCTTCCCCTCTTTCCCCTGCCACTTCCCATTGCCCTTCCCTTTCCCCTTCCCCATTATACTTGCTTGCTACTAACTCAAGCAGTAGTATGCAACACGCTTTATCTGATTTAGAAATTAACTCATGGAAATTTTACATTGATTGGACATGGCAGACCAAATTATGCCTCAGTTTGACTGACACATAAAGAGGTTGCACTGGATGGAACTCAGCAGAGTTTGGCCTGTCCTCAGACTGTCATGTACTGTGATTTCTTCAGATTTCACAAGCATCGTGGTTTAACCCCATTTGGCAACTAAGCCCCGTGCAGTCCCATGCAGCCATTCCCTCACTCCCCACTTAGGATGGGGGGAGAAAATCATAAAGATGAAAGTGAGAAACTCATGGCTTGAGGTAAAGACAGTTTAATAGGTAAAGCAAAAGTTGCACATACAAGCAAAGCAAAACAAGAAATTCACTCATCACTTCCCATGGGCAGGCAGGTGTTCAGCCAGGAAAGCCAGGCTTCATCACGCAGAGTGGTGACTTTGGAAGATAAATACCATCAGTCTTACTGTCCTACCCTTCCTTCTTCTTCCCCCAGATTTATAAGCTGAGCATGATGCCATATGGTGTGGGAAATTCCTTTGGTCAGCTGGGATCAGCTGTCCTGGCTCTGTCCCCTCTCAACTCCTCGTGTATCCCCAGCCTGCTCCCTGGTGGGGTGGGATAAGGAGCAGAAAAGGCCTTCATGCTGTGCAAGTGCTGCTCAGCAATAACTAAAACATCCCTGTGTTATCAACATTGTTTCCAGCACAAAACTAAAGCATAGCCCCACACTAGCTACTATGAATAAAATTAACTCTATCCCAGACAAAACCAGCAAAACAAGTAAAGTTGGGTTGATAGTAGAGTACAATGCGACCTTGTAAGAAGTGATGGTGTTGTATAGCAAGTGGCATTCTTTTCTCTGAATGATTGCTCCTGGACTCCTGCTTGGAGTATAAATATGCAGTGGATTGCTGCAGATAAGCCACAGATTCCAATTGTACATTTAGCTTTTTGAAAGTTGTAAGAGGAGAAAAGTACATTCCGCTGTTCTGACCAAGTGCCTTTTACTTACATGCTTTGATCGCAGATTTGTGTACAGTCTATGGAAAGTTTAGTTTCATTGCTGCGTTTGAGAATATTTAAGTCATAGTTGCAAACATGAATTGCAAACATTACAGATGATCCTGTGGTAACCTGTAACAAATTGCCTCCTCCTAGTAACACAGGTGGAAGACCATTATTCAGATTAACTAGCACATACTTTAATATCCTCCAAATTTATCTTATAAAATGCATGACATATTCATCAAAATAAAGACTGTCCTGCAAAATTTGGGACAGATGGCAGTGCAAGATGACATCTTTTCTAAATGTGTCAAAATATTCACTCAGTCAAGCAATACGATTGGTTGCACATTGTGGGTGCATTATTAAAATAACAAAAGCAGTAAAATTCACTTGCATGAACACCTGCTGCTAGAGTGACTTAATGTAAGTAAGCCAAAACATATAATTAAGTAATATAAATATAATTTCTTCACTGACAAAGAAGTTAACAGTGTAATGTGGCTATTGCAATTCTTAAAACACTTTAAGTCAGTGAATTATACCTGTATTTAGATTTACAACATTTAAAACCAAAACATACGTTCCTAAGTGACACTTAAGGAAATATCCTTCATAACATATAACAAAATACTATATAAGAACAGACACACAACAGGCCCACTGTTGTCTGCTGGATGATTAGATCAGATAGTATATATTCCTGTACCACTTGAAACAGGAGAGCATAGAAGTGATTGATAAGCCCAATATCAAAGACGATTCAGATTTGAGAATATAAATCGATATCTGCTCTCTACTGAGGATCTGACATGGGGGCAGAAACAAAGGATCTAGAAAAGATGAGCTACAGTTTTTGGAGGTTTTTTTGGTTTTTTTTTTAAATTGAAAATCTCAGCTTATGGAATCTAATACAACTCTTGTGGCAGGAAGTCTCATAAAAGTATGAATATGATTTTTTTTTCAAATTATGGCAAGATCTTCAAGACCCCGTTATTTTGTTCTCTGCTTTGTTCTCAGAGAACTCAGGCATTCCTCACCTGTTCTTAATGCAGGGTCTTTCACTCAGGACAGTGATAAGTGCTATTATTAAACTGATCAAATGAACATGCTGTGCAGTGAAACAAGGTGTATCTGTGGAGGCCTGACCACATGTGTGCTACACCACCCTCAGTCTGAAACCATACATCAGAGTGAACCAGAGACCCTGTGTTGTAGCACTTGGCAATAACCCCACTTGACCATCACTTGGTCAGCTTAGTGGCTAGTTAACTAAAACATGAACATCAAACGACTGGTCTCCTTATGAAAAAACCACTAAATCTGTTTAAAACGATTGGGCACAGGGCAAATGTCTGCTTTGCTGTTTTTTTTTTTTATGGGAAGACGGGGAACAGGAACAAAATGCTTTATTGCTTGGTGTGCAATTATACTGTCAGCTCTGTGAAAACGCAGGTGGGTGAATATGGGAACAACAGTCTGGTACTGTAGAAACTACTGCTGTAAAGGGTTAACAAAGACTGCACTTGCTGTACATGACCACGGAGCAGAGAGATCGGCAGTGTGAATTGTGTGATCCTCCCGAACACACACACACACACGCACACACACACACGCACACAGGGACACCTTCACCCCTCCGTGTGCGCAGTGCCCACCTGTCCAGCCCCCCGGTGCCCGGCCCGGCTCCGCCGGCGCCGCTTCGCGCGGGGATGCGCCGCTCCTTCGCGGGGGGCTGTGGATGGAGATGCGGTTTCTGTAGCGCTGGGCTGGCTGCGGGGAGCCATTGGCTGGCGGCTTTGTGAATTTCATTCAGTTTGGTCCAATAGCGGGAGGAGAGCGCCTGGTACAGCCTGGACCTCTCCCCCCCCTTCTCCCCCCCCCA